>VXAX01002070.1:429127-455269 GCA_013399835.1 Leptocoma aspasia
TGGAGAAAAACATATATGCATATATATATATATATATATATATGCACATATATATTAAATATATGTATTTTATATACATATATTTCTCTTTTTGGCAGTGATAAAATGTATCTTGAAGAAAAGAGGTTATGAACATACCCATCTACTGCAGCCAAGGGATCTACAAGGATGCCTGGGATCCACAAGACAAGTATGTGTGCACAGTGACTATTATCCAAGATTTCCAAAGTCCTGCAATTTCTATTGCCAGCAAGAAGACTTTCCAAATTTCCTTTCTCCTGTCCTCTCTCCCCTAAGCTCTGCAGGCAGGAACCCTCTCCCTTCCCTCCCTCCCTCCTATCTCTTCCCATTAGAAATGCCACTACCCCATCTGCTGCCCCTGAACTCACTCGTGCTGGCAGGGACTCACGGGGAGAACGAAGGAGCTGAAGTCATTCAGCCCAATGTGCTACACAGCCTCTTCCAAGGCAATTGCTAGCATTTTCCACCAAGAAAACGTGTTGTGCAGAAGGGATTAATGCTGCTATGGTTCTCTTTTGATGCCTGTAAGACAGATCAGGACACATCTCCTGCATCATTGAATCCAACTCCTTGCTGCAGGGACCGTGTAGCTTATTTGTTCCATTTGAGTGTATGTGCTTTGTGCCATCCAAGCTAAGTGGTGACCTAGGGAATTGCTTCCCTGGACACAAGAGATGCTGCTGTAATACCTGAGTTACATGGAATTATCTTTGTGCATCTATCTCAAATGATGTTACCATTTCAGCCAGCAAATGTACATGTAATTGTGGTCAGCAGGCCTTCACTCGCTTGAAATTATGAATACTTTATGGCTTTTATCAAATAAAACTGTAATAACACAGCTCAAAAAGAGTGCACTCTTATTGGAAACCACATTGTACAGGAACTGCTTCTTCTCATAATTACATATTTGGCAACAGAGGGTGAGGGGGTGAAGAAAAGCTATTTTCCCATCTGCAGAAAATCCTGACAGCCTCTTAAAAACAACAGTAATGAGGGAGAGAAAAAGAGGTATTTGTGAAGGCTTTAGATAATAATTTCACATAAATATGCCAAACACAAAATCTTCCTTGATTTACTTTTTTTTGTAAGGAAGGAGGCTTTGCACAGTTCACTGGAACTCCTGGCAAAATACAAGAATCTCAGGGCATGTAGCTCTCAGAATATTTTAAGAAAGAAATCCTTAGATGATGTTTTCTTTCATAGTATTCACACCATTCCAACTCTAGACAGAGGCAGAAAATGAAGAAGCAAAAAATGGATCAAAGTTTACTGGACCAATAAAGTGAAGAAAAGGGAAACATTCAGATTAGTCTTTACAGAGCTCACTTCATCCTAAGTAAACTCCTCTTTGCTGTGGAGCCCTGAATATGGACTCAGGGAAATTGGGAAAGGAAGTAAGTGATAACTGTTGTCAGCTCCAGATGAAAAAGGGAAAGGGAAAGGGAAAGGGAAAGGGAAAGGGAAAGGGAAAGGGAAAGGGAANAGGCTTTTTAAGAACTCTGTCCCAGGAACCAGACATGAAGAGCAAAGCTCTGCCTTTAGCTCAGCCCTTCACCCTACAGTATCACAGCAATTTCAGGGTAAGCTGTTTGAATGATCTGACACTTTACAAAATCTATATCCTCTTCTCCAGGGGAGAACATGGTGTGGCAGTCACCAGCACAGGAATAAGGGGAAACTTCCAGTCATAGAAGGAGAAAGGCTGAGGCCTTTGAAAAGCCTTTATAAAGTGTGGCTCCTGCACTCTGCCTTGCAGTCCTATCTGCTGGCATGTACAATTATAACCCTTCAGCTGAAGATCTACATTCTAAGAGTCCACAAGGCAAGATACTGAGTGCATATGTTTATCTGTAAATGTCTCTATTCAGAGACAGAAATGCTATTTATACCTTTACATGTACTGTAAATTTTCTGTAACATCCATAAAGCATTAAAACATGCTTATGTAAAATAGAGCACATGAATGTCTTTGATCTCCAGGAGAATTAATCTCTCCTACTTGTGTTACTTGCTGTTTAATAAACAAAATATTTCTTCTAACACAACAAATAATTCAGGCCAAAAAAAAAAATCTCAGGACAACTTGTCACTGAAGATGGTTTTGAGACTTGTTGTTGCTGGATGCTGTGAAATGAATACATAGGGACATCATAAGGTAAGACTGTTCCTTAGGTCAATAATTTGAAGCAGACACTATTTGAAATAAGCAAAACAGAAGAAAAAAGGTAGGTATTGCTTATCATGCTCTCAGGCTGCTTTTTGACTGGTATTTCAGGTTAGGAATAAATTGGTCACAACTGTAGTAAATCAGCTCAAACATAAGCAGAACATGCTGTGATATTCCATCTTGGACTACTCCTGGAATGGTCTGTGGACTGAGCGAAAGCACAGATGCTTTGCCACCATCACTTAGATGTAATCATGGGTTCTTATCTCCAGTCGTTATGCAGTTCTATTTCTTTTTTTATTGACTCCATGATTTTGCTTTATTTAGCCAAATTACGTATGATTAAACCCAAGTTTTAAATTGAGTATCTACAAACTTGGGTGTGGGGTTTTTCCTTGAGTTTTCTGATACCAAGTTTGGAAAAACATCTTTCTTTATGTGTAAAGTGAGATTAAAAGCTTCACTTCTCCTAATTTGCATGCTTGGTATTTAGCAGTCTGAAAGAGAGTTGGTTTGTTCTGGCTTTTAATTTTTTCCAGGCATTTGGAAGCAATCTGCTAGACAGCACGAACTAGTAGCCAGCACAAAGTGCAGCTTCAACAGTGTCCTGTTAGCTGGGGAAAAGTCTCTGAACTCACTAAGTTCACCAGCCCTGCTGTCTGGGGGCTGAGGATGAAGACAGGACAGCATCTTTTGCTAAGGACTAAAGTCTTACTGAAGGTCTTGTGTGCAGAGGAGCAGCAGAGAGGGCAGGTGGGTACTCAGTGTCGGCTGCCCAAGGGGAAAAAGCAGGAAACTTTAGAAATGCTTTAGAGGAATAACTGAGGAATAGATCAACCTGTTGTGTGACACCATCTTCCCGCTTCTGAAGGACACAGATTGTGTAGCCTCTGCCCTTCACACGCTGAGCAAGAGCTAAAAACATTCTAAGGGATTGCAGTTGCAGCTCTGGATGGCCAAATTCAGCTGTACTGTATCAGTGTAACTGGAAACGTGCTCCACTCTGGATTTCATCCACATCAGCTACTACCACATAACAAATTATGACTCCTCTGTTTCAGCTTGGTGTAAACAGAGCAGAACAGTATGAAACATCTGAAGAAATGTCAGAAAATAACTGGAGAATAAAAAACATCTCTTAAATGAATTACACAAACAAGTTTTATTGTTACAAGAAAAGAAAAAAACCCAAACAAACCAAAAAAACACCCCCCACCACCTCACAGCAGGGCTCCCAAATTCAATTGCTGTGTTATTTTAAATTGAATACTGATGAACTTCTGATTCTTGCTCTTCAAAACTTCAAAATGTCTTGATTACTTTAGCTCAGCCTGAAGGACTCAACTTTATTGTAACTCAAGGCACAGCACCAAAATGCAAGACCAGCCTGACATCCAGTCAGGGTAATTCTGTGGATTAATCAGGATGCCTGATTCCCAGAGATTTTGGGCACATTGGCTGAGCAACTCATTATGGCTGTGGCTTACTTACAAATGAGTAAGACTATACATCATATAGCTTCCCAGACAGCACATGATATATTCTGCCTCAGGAAATTTAGTGTGCATATTACTTCACAGCTTGGATTCCAGTTGCTCACAGAAGTGACCTCCATGTTCTGAAATTGTCTGAGAAGTTCGTTGCACTCAGAAAGCATCTTATTTTACTATCATGGTGAAATTCAAGCATATGAGCATATTATTCTCAGAATCATCAGAGAATCCTTGCATAATAATACTATAATTGCCCTAAAACAAGTAAGAAAAAAAAAAAAGAGACCATTAGTCCACAATACCGCCTGCTCTTGTCTAAGTGGCTTCTTAGAATGGTTCTAGTGATTTCTGTCAGAACCGAAAAGACAGATTCCCATCAGGGACTGTTCTCATAGGTATAGTCAGGTATACGAGTGCACAAAAATAAAAGTGTTCAACTTTCTTCTCATGACCGCAGTACTCAGGTACAGCATTTCCTGGTCTAGCAGAGTCCCATCAGGAAGTGTCAGGTCTACCATAAGTTCCTCATCAACAGGAGGACAGCTTGTGGCAGAGGATGTTCCTGTCCATTACTAGCTCTGGGGCAGCAAGAGGTGTTGGAATGGATGGAGTCCAACACCATTGGAGGCCCATGAGCTAAGGGGGATGGTGAAGATTTTGGACCAGTAGGAGCTCCTTAGTGACATTTTTAGGGATTAACAGAGTTGGTAAGGGTCTTGGAAAAGCTCAGACAACTGATGAGGCAGTTGTTGGATGAGAATGGGCTAACCTGAGAACTGGTGCTGCCCCTGGTTTAACGGTAGAGCACTGCTTCTACTTTTTGGATATTGTTATCCCTCTTCAAACCTTTGAAAATGGTTTCATGGAGTAAGAGAGCAGCATGTGAAGAGAATGTAAAATAAAGAATGAAATGGGCTGAAGGAATATGAATGGATTTACTCAAACATATAAAACGAAAGAGAATAATTTACCAAACAAAATGGAATAATTAAGGTGACGTTAACTGATTACTTTGGTCTTTTCTTTTATAAAATAAATAAAGGGGGAATGATAAAAGAATAATAACCTTAGAACATCTAGCATTTCAGAGATGCTACCATTTTAGTGTCATCACTTTTAGTTTAAGAAAGTTTTCTGACATTTCCTCTTTTGTTTTCTACAGTTTGGGTGAACATCTCTCTTCAGAAAAAATATACCTGTAAGTATGTGATTTTACTATTATACAAAACATTTAAAAGTACCTTTGGAAATTTTATTCTTGAGCCTTTAATGTCAAATGTTGATACAAGTGTTTCTGAAAAACAGAGATAATTATAATACAAAGAGTTACTTAACCATAAAGCCATCAATCAGACTGCCTAAATAACTTCAAAGCAATATGGCATATCTCTCAGCAGCAGTTGCCAATGCCATTTACTCTTTCACTGATAAAGCCCTCATCTGGTTCTTCTCTCAGAGCTCTGACTATTTGTTGAAACCACATTAGAAAATAGAAATTAACCACAGTGCTCCTGCAACATGTCCTCCAGACAAATCCTACTGTGATAACTCCAGTAATTTAACTTGTAATAGTAGTTCACTTGAATGGTAACTGAGGAGAGCTGATACTGATTTTTAAAGAAAAGAAAACAGGCTGTATTTTGACATCCTTACAGGTCTTTTTGGCCTTTAGTCTGACAGCCTGCCTGAATTCTCTGAATCTATGTCCTGTTAATTACTTGTTAGCCTCTACCAAAGGATTGACTCTCTCTATTAAAAAAAAAAAAATCATACCTGAGTGTAGAAAATCTCTTAAAAACCCCATCCAGATACATATCTAAAGAAACTTTGTTCTGGGTATTAGTAGTGCCCACAGCACCTCTCAAGTTTCCTGTTCAGTCCAGTCAAATGCAATCTTTCCACGTCATTTTAGAGATGTTAACAGTAAGTGTCACAATGAGATGAAGGATATTAGTAATCCTCATTTATGGAGATGGAAACTGCACTACAAGGATGTTAAAATATAGAATTTGGACCTTCTCTGCTTCAGTGGGGTTCTGGCACTGGAGAACTGCCTGCTCTGAGGTCTGCTGCCTGCCAAGCAAGGTCTAGATTGTGGAGACAAAAATCTGTTTGCATGGGTTGATTGCACCATGTATTTTCACACCAACCTCCTTTCAGCGTTCCACACATGGAGTATTCATCGTCAGCTCCACTGCAGAGGAGTTCTTTCCAGAGGAGTGCCTTGGCACCATCATACCAGACATTGAAGACAATCTTCAAAAAGTGGATGTCACTTCCTAATTAAAACATTTCAAGTAAGAAAATGGGAACTGGTGGGGAGGAAAAGCGTATATGGAGACATGCTGTTCAGATAAAAACTAGATTTTGCCAAAATACTGTATTTTTGTAAGACTCCCCCAAAACTAAAAAGGTATGTAACTTGAAAACTGCTACTTCCAGAAAAAAATTAAAAAGCTAATGTTGTTTTTAACAACAACAACAAAAAATTAGTCTTAAAAAATATTTGGGAGAACAATTTCAAAGTCTGTTTTAATTTCTTCAGTAAAGAAAACAGTTCACTCAGCTCCACAGCTAACCTAACCACATGCTCAAATGAAGACCTTCGTTTTAAGCAGGTGTTGCAAACAAACTATCATGAATGCATCAAAAAGATGCCTTTCTAGGGAAGCAAACCTAGTACAGAAGGGGAAGTTTATGATACAGCCAGGTCCTAAACATTTCATTAGCTGAGCTTGCTGGCTTAAAGCTGGGTTTAAAGATCACAGTGAGGTTTGCACACAAAATCCAGTACCATTTCCAGGAACATGCATATTCTTTGTAGAAGTCCTGCCATTGTTGGATGCCCTGATGATACTCTCTCTCCTTTAAAAGATTTGATCTTCTCCAGGCCAGAAGACCAAAATGCACATACACCTAAACTGTCACAGATTTGCATGTACAGTGACAGTCTGTGTGCAGGGCTCTGGTAATTGCTCCAAGTAAAACTCAAACACATTTTCACAAATCATCATTTCTGTCCATGGCTATAGTTTATCCATTCCATTTTTAACCCTGGAAACGAATTTCCTAAATCACTTGGCATTTAGGATGAAGTGTCAGTTTTTCAGTTGTATTTAACTTTCAGCATTTCCAGAATGTAATTGTCTAGTTAAGAGAGACTCACTTGGAATCCAGGTAAGAGCAGCCTTCCAGACAGGTTTGTCCCTCGTGCTGCAAGGTGTCAGATTAAACATGAAAGCATGAGCTGTAGAATCTACAGGAAAAAAGCATTTCACATTGATAGTGTGAATAGGCTTCTTATTATTATAAAAATAATAAGAATGTACAGTAATACACACAAAATCCACATACATATTTTTAGATTTATTTAATGTAAGTTATATGCTATAAAATTATTCAATATAATGTCTGTGGCAAATATTAAATATGTTTTTAAAATTATAATATTAATTATTTTTACTTTTAGAGGGAAAAACCAGTATCATATTTCTTTAAGTAAAGAGAAGTCAATTTTTGGTTGATGATATTTTGCACACAAAAAACAGAGACAAAAGTACCTTTATTTCTCTTTTGAAGATATACAAACTTTTTATTAGCACTAAACCAGCATGGTCTTCTACTGAAAATATCCCTACTTATGCTCATGATGCTGACAACAGCTAAAAATATTTTTAAAATATTTTTAATGCACCATCTTATCTTCCAGGCAATGTAAATGAACCTTTGAGTAGATTTGCTCTGTGACTGACCTACCCTGCATTTTTAAAATACACAAAATATCAGCTCATGACACAGATATGGCAAGAAGGGACACACCATGCTGTCTCAGAACCTGATTGGTACCACAGCCTGAGAGAATACGACATTACCTCTTTCCTTCCACATACTTCAAACTTTTCAATGTAACATACTGATTAACTCAATAGGTATAATTTATACAACAGAGTACTTGTGAAACAAGTTTAAATCAATTTTCTTCTAATATTTCCTGAACAAAACCACGCCTACTTTACTTGAGAATAAAATTCTCTCTCTTCTAGCTGTTGGAACAAGCATTGTGGTAAGATTTATGTCTATGAAGTAAAATTCTTATAACAGGGTGATTAATAACAGAAATAGAATTATTTTCATTCTTCTGCATTCATCAAAGAAACAAATTTGAAAGAAAATTCACAATCCCTCAGATTACAGTAATTACCCTGCAAATTTAACAGAAAGATTACCTATTTTTTTACTTACCACAAAAAGTATATGACATTTCAAGATCTGATGATGTACAAATGAATTCACTGACTCCAGGGGTGAATAAAATGAAAAAAAGGAGTCCAAACATAGTTACTTTTTTTTTGCTCAGTATTCGATGGAATAAAGCTTCATTTGGGAGAAAGAGGAAGAAAATTCAGCACAGTCATCGTCAGTCACGTGTCTTCAGGGAAAGTTCTGTTATTTATCAAATTCTCTGCAATCTTTGTTAATCCTACTGCAGCACTGTCAGTTATCACACTAAATTGTGTTAAGAAAATGAATTCCTGCTTTTGTTGTTACATTTTCCCCAGACAATACAGCTCAAACTAAGAGTGAAAAATGAAAGAGAAAACTGTGTGAAACAGGGAAGTGAAATGACATTATGACTACCAGAAGCACGTAATGAGCAAGTTCAGTTGACTCATCAGGTGTAAGATTTTTAAAGGCATAATTTCAAACACAGAGTTTCCTGCGCACATTAAAGAAGAGAAAAATCCACAACTCATGAAGACCAAGTCCATTCTTTTATTTTTATCGTAGTCAGTACCTCTCGCTTTTTTTCATAATAAATTTCTTACAAAAGCTCACTGTGCTTTAAGAATACACCAGAAATTTGGAGGAATATAATTAGATTATGTATTTCAAATGGAGCTGAATGCAACCATCTGATGTTATTGAGTAGAGCCACTCATGTCCTGCATGATCCCAGATACCACCTTCAAAGCTGTATCTATCACAGTTACACTTCTTAGTGGGAACAAACTCAAAAATCAATAAAATTACAACTGGTATTCCCATATCTGACTCCTAGAGTCCCTCTGCCACCTTCTCCCAGACTCTTCCCCACAGTTTCTGCTGGAGAAGCAGCATGGCATGGTTTGCCCAGAGCACAGAGCCATGCACAGTCCTGGAGTCAGGGGGACACCAAACACAAGTCAATTACTGGCAAAGGCTGCCCAGTTTTGACTGGCATGTTTCTGTAAGAACACAGAATCTATCTGCCACAACTGAGGGTAGCTTACAACCTGATTTTATCCTGCGACACTGAAAACACTCCAGGTCACAAATCTTGATACTCAAGTTTGAAACACCAAAACAAAAACCCCTTAAAGCACTTTTGGTATTAGATGCACGCCATTAATTCTGTCTGTTAGTGAATTACACAAAGAATAACACATTTGCCTGTGTTGGCTGTATCAATCCTGTGGACTAAACAGGATCAGCTCTTACTGCACAAAGCCAGCAGTACTAACCAGCTAGTCCCAGCTACAGGAACAGATCAAATTAAGCTTAATAACTCATTCAGGAGAGCACAACCCCCTCTAACTGACAGGAAACACAACTCAATCTTTTTTTCTCACTATAATAAAATATGGAAATCTACTGAATTTAATGGAAGAATGACTTACAGAAATTAAGCAAATCATTTTCTCACAAGTTACCTTCTTGGTTTGTGTATATGTCTGCAGACTTCTCTTAGATCAGAAACTGTATTTACTTTTTAAGAAAAAGAAGCAATACATAAAATAGAGAGGTATTTGAAGTTGTTTCCTGCTCAGCAGGAAACTCAATAAAAATTTCAAGAAATATAATTTAATTAATTGTTCTGACTCACTCCATTCCCCATCACAATGCTTAAAAGTTTTTATTCTCACAAATTCTGTGCATACCAGGGTAATATTTTACATATTATAAAGGTAAAGAAGCAAAAGATTAAGAAATTGTTTTTCAGAAGTCTGAATATGTAACACAAAAGATAATTTAGGTATAACAATGTGCACAAGACCATGACTGATTGTGCCCAGAGATGGGGATAGTTCCTAGATTAATTAAGGAAGGTGAAAATAGAATTAAAGGTGCCTGAAAGTACCAACTAATGAACATGTAATAACTCAGAAAATAAGATAAAAATTTGAAAATTTAATGCAGCTAGAGAATTCTCTTCAGTATTTCCAAATCTTTCTATAGACCACAAAAAGAGTCTCACTGGCCTGATAGAGTTCAAAATTTTAAGAAATTTTCAGTTTAAATTTGGCTTTTAAGTGGGAATTTAAAATTATATAACTTTCCTGACAGATCTCCAGAGTACATACATCACACACAGATTTTTGCTGTTGTTTAACAGGAAGCTATAAAACATATAAGCTCTTTGTGATCATAGCACTAACACAGTTCTGTTTCAAGATGTTTCAAGATGGACAAATTTTGCTTAAAAATAGTAAGACACGCAGCGAAATTTAAATAAATCAGGAAGGCTGCAATAGTTGGAAAAAAGAAATGGAGACAGTCACAAAGGAGCAATGAAGCAGCTTTGAAAGAAGAGCTACCTTTTGCACATACAGCCAAAATGTATTCCTTTCAACCACCCAGCCATGACCAGTGAAATGAAGGAGTTTAATCTGTGAGAAGCCAAGCCAGGCTCTCTGCTGAGTCTTCTGTCAGTGCAATAGGTTCAGCACAAGTCCCAGATCAGTCTGAAGCAGGCAGGAGGTGGCACTGACCCTACCCCACGGATATACAAGATTTCCCAGCTGAGTGCAGGTCCCTCTGTGGCCACACTTGGTCTGGCATTGCTGCCCAATGTGCTGGGTGGCTGATGCACTCATGGGCAGAGTGGAAAGAGCACTGCAGATTGACAAGATTTTACATAAAGCTGTCGTAATATAAAAGAAGACAAACTCTCTGCTGAATTGACTTTCTAGACCTGGTTCAAGCATAGACGGTTTTTTTCAGATGCTTGCTGCAGAAAAGTTATAGATGAGGAATGAGTCCCCCCTGGTGGCTCGGACAGACAGACACATGCAGAAACCTCCTGCTCCTTCCTTATTGCACAAGCCAAGACTATTCCAATGCTTTAAAAAGTCAGTGTAAGACAGCTCAATTTAAAAGGATCTGGCTGGCTAAATGGGAAAACAGGAACAGTAAGTACTACTACTGGTATGACAGCTAAAATATCCTTTATGACCATGATTATAAAGCCTACAACCTTGACCACTGTGTTTGGTCAAATTGTCATTAAATCAAAATAACCTAAATTATTTTTAAATATTTTCAGCAAATTCCATTTTAGATGCTTGTGGCTTTTCATGCCAGCATCGATGCTATTCATAGAAGTGACATCTTGTGATGATCACTAAAGTCCCAAACTAGTGCACTAGTGGTGTGAAGAGTCTGTTCTGTTCCTTTCAAGTCAGTATGAGAATCACTACAGAAGATTATAAAGTTCTATACACTTTAGTTTTACAGAATCCTTTTTCATTACTATAATCTTTTTCTTACATATTCCAATCCAGAAGGAAGGTGAAAAGGGAAGAGAAGTGGACAAGAGTTACACAATAACGTTACTTCACCGACATTTTGTCAGTGAAATTCTTCATTTATTTCAAAATCCTTTGCAAGTATATTCAGTAGGAACCAGCTCTCATATCCAGTTAACAGTACATAAATTCAAGTCTAAAGAATTTAGAAATTCATACCTATGACTTTTAATTTCTTTACATCTGAGATGTTGAGAACAGAAGTTTATTCCAAGTTTCCTCACTGATTTCTGATTAAAATCCTTAAAAAAATTCATGATATTTTTATCTTCTTTCTCAATGCATCCAAAAAGTGCTTAACATACTTGTGATTGCTTTTCAAAATAATCACTTGTATTTGGATTGTTGGCTGCAGATGAGTATGTTGACCAGATAAGCATTTGTAAGTCATAAAAATCTCCCTCAGGAAAGATTTATAATATGCACAATCATAATATCCCATCACAGAAAAATAAATAACAGTACACCAGTATAACAGGGGAAAGTACTCCGAAGTGTTAGTCAGACAGAATTAAAGATTATTTCCTAGTTTTTGGCATGTAACAAAATTTCACTTTAATGGAAAACTCTTTTAAGACGTTAACCACATTTATTAAATAAAGAAAGAGGCAATAATAATTTTCCTTGCAGGACCACTTGCGAGTTTTTGAAGCAGATTGTTTTGCACCTGGAAGCAGACAATTATTCCTTCTGATTTTCAGTTTAGGGTTGATGCTGAAGGCACTATAACATAAAGAGGCTCTATACAAGGCATAAGATTGTATTCACAAAATAAAAACACACTCAACTATCAGCATGAAGAATAGAAAACCGTAGACTCTTCTCAAATCCCCTCACCTTATCTTTGACAACATTTATAGTGGAAGTAGAAAGTCATGCCAAGGGATACAATAAAGAGGTAGAGGATTCATTTCCTCTACAGGCAACTGATGAAATGCTTGAGAGTGCCACGGGAGTCCAAACCAAGAGCAATGCACTGGCACATATCCAGTGATGAATTGGTAGCATTTGAGTAAGAAACCAAAGAGTTTTTGAAATATAGAAAAAGTGCTGTGCATTACGCTGAATATGTTTTGTTGAATGCTGTATGAACTTCAGCTTAGTGGTTTGATTTGAATATACCACATTAAACCACTGGAGACTATTAAAATGTAGCAAATACATACCAGGTGGTATGGTTTTCCTGTGCAAACTATTATGTTGGAAATAACTCTCCCTCCTCTTGCCAGTAGCCTTATGGTTTATTCTCTGCAAGCCAAGTTTGGGACTAAAACTTACAGTTGTACTCTACAGTATTCATTAAACTATTAAAATTGTCAAAAAGAAGAGAAAGCAGAGGATGAAGGGATAAGAAAGGGAGGTGTCCTACCTGAGGCTCACGGTAGGCATACCACAGCAACACTTTCCACCCTGGAATTCTAGAAAGGGAGACAGCTGGACATGTTTTACGGCTGTTTGCTCTTGTTCTCTGTTATTCCCTGCTTAAAATAGCTGCTTGCTGAGGTCTGTGTAGCTCTGGGATAATCTTATTATAGTGGATCCAACTCACAACTAAGCACACTTGTCCCATTTCTCTTGCAGGCTGCAGCAGGCTATGCTGTCCATGGGGGAATGAAGAAATCCTTGGTATGAGGCATGAAGAAATTTGTGGTATGGCCACAGAACTCCAGAGCAACCAAATTACAGCAGTTTACCAAGTTTCCACCCTATTAAGTTATACTGAGCAGTTGCAATAATTCACGTCTGCTCTTAATTTTTACAGCACAAAGAGATTTTCATGAAGTTTCCATCACCTAAATTAAGCCCTCACGGTACCATGCAAAAATTTACAGATTTTCTTCATCTTTGCCAATGTGATGACTTTGGTTTGCAATAAAGCAGGCTCCAGTCAAATTAGTTACCTTTTAATTCTACAGAGTGTGGTTAAGAGTGTGAAGTACCTCAGAGCCTTAAAGATTTCTCTTTGAAGTATCAAGAAGGGATAATTTTCTCATCAAAAATTTTTACATTTGCAAGAAAAGGATGAGGGTTCTGGGATAATTTAATTTAAAAAATAACTTTAAAGAATGACAAGGAGCTTTGTACTTTATAATTAAGAACAGAGAGGGACTAATGAATAATAATGTGGACAAAGCCAAAAACTTGAGAAAGGGAGAGGGTCACTAGCAAGAAAATAGCATGTAGTCAAAGACTGAAAAGAAAAATTTGCATATATCCTGACTGTTCTTCAAAGGGAAAAGAAAAAAGAAAAAAACCAGTTATCTATGATCTTTTGTGGAAGCTTTTAAGGCTGGAAGGGAATAGGAAGAATGTGTCTAGGAAGGAGGCTTCAGGAATTTCATACAGAATCACAGAATTAACTAGGTTGGAAAAGACCTCTGAAATCACTGAGTCCAACCAATGACCAAACACCACTGTGTCAAGACCAGGGCACTGAGTGCCACGTCCAGTCCTTCCTTGACTCCACGGACAGCGACTGACTCCACCACTTCCCTGGGCAGCCTGTTCCAATGTAATCATCCTTTCTATGAAGAAATTCCACCTCATGTCCAACCTGAACCTCCCCTGGCACAGCTTGAGGACATTTCCTCTCATCCTGTTGCTGGTTGTCTGGGAGATCAGCGACCCCCATCTGGCTAAAACCTTCTCTCAGAAACAGTCCCCCTGAGCCTCCTTTTCTCCAGCCTAAACAATCCCAGCTCCTTCAGCTGCTCCTCTCAGGACTTACCTTCTAGACCCTTCATCATCTTCATTGCTCTTCTCTGGACATGCTCCAGCACCTCAATGTCCTCCCTGAATTAAGGGGCCCAAACTGAACACAGTACATGAGGTGTGGCCTCACCGGTGCTGAGTAAAGGGGGGCAATCAATTCCCTGGTCCTGCTGGCCACACTATTGCTGATACACATTAATACATTCCTGCTTTTCATACCAGATGGAGTGAAACTGGGACCAGGGTAAGATGTGTCCAGCTGCTATGGACAAGTGATTGGTTGGTCTTGAAAAGGCTGCTAGAGCTGTCAGCCTTCACTGTAGGCATTGCCTTGCAAATAAACAGTTTGCAAATCACTTATTTTAGAAAACTGGGCTCCAGTACACATCAGTATTTCCTTCAGAACCTCCATATGTACAAGTACATTCTCTAGAGCTCATAGTTTCTTCCATATCATGTACAAGTTACCTACACCCAAAGAAGTATCAACAACTTCCAGGGATGAAAAGGTTAGCAGGCAGTAATACTTTTGCGCTTACACCACGTGTATGCACCTGAAGAAAAATACACTAGAAGAAAATAGTAATTCACATAATTAGTAGGGTTGTTAAACAGACATGGAGCTAACAAACTATGGGAATTACCTGGTAGTAATTTGTTTATTGAAACACACCACAGTTGATTCTCTTGCAGGATTTGTTAGTAGCAAGAGGGCCTCTTCTGATTTATGCACATTTTCTGCCATAGGACACCAAGCCTTTCAGGGCTTCCCACCTGGAAATGCACACAACGCACTATAAAATATCTTAATAAAGACAGACTGCTCAGAACCCAGAGCAAAGAAGAAACACATCTTGAAGTCTTTTTGGATTAAAATTCCCTTCCTTTCTTTTGATTCTAATGTGAATAACTGCTCTCAACAATTCCAGGGATCTAAACCAGTCACATATGTGGAAGTATACTAAAATCCTGTGTTCCTTTTTGGGCCCCTCACTACACAAAGGACATTGAGGTGTTGAGTGTGTCCAGAGAAGGGCAGTGAAGCTGGTGAAGGGTCTGAAGCACAAGTCTTATGAGGAACAGCTGGGGGAACTGGGGTTGTCCAGTTTGGAGAAAAGGAGGCTCAGGGATGATCTTATCACTCTCTACAACCTGAAAGCAGGTTGTAGCAAGGTGGGAATCTCTCTTTTCTCCCAAGTACCAAGCAATAGGACAAGAGGAAACAGCCTCAAGTTGCACCAGGGGATGTTTAGCCCAGATATTAGGAAAGATTTCTTCACTGAAAGGGCTATCAAGCATTGGCACAGGCTCCCTGGGGAAGTGGTTATGTCACCGTGCCAAAAGGCATTTAGAAGATATATAAATGTGGCACTTAAGGACATGGTTTAGTGGTAGACTTGGCAGTGCTGGGTTAATGGTTGGAGTTGATGATCTTGGAGATCCTTTCCAACCTGAACAGTCCTACAATTACAAGTACACAATCTAAGTGTAGCAGCAAACAAAGCAAAAGCAGGTAAAATATTGAGTACCTTCAGTAAGTCTGGTCTTCTCTTTTCCTAATATAAATGTACTATCCTATTATTTTCAAGTTACACATTGGAAGTATTAAATGTTTTTTCTGAGACTACATCCCAGCCAGAATCATCACTTATCTTCTGGCAGAATTGTGGATTCTTCAGTATTATTTTTAATCATCTGTGTGTCAGAAAGCCACCTACTAGCTTCACTTGCTTTTCACTACCAGAACACGAGCAGAAAAAATAATATTTAAATACTTAAATAATATTTATTTTATGGAAGAATTTATCTTCCATAGATAGAAACATAGCCACTGGCATGGAGAGATCTTCCTCTTCCTCTTGCTACCTAGCAACGAATTGGCCAAATCTCAAATTCAGAAATGAAAACTTTTTCCAGTCAGAAGGAAAAGATGAGGATTTTGACATTGCCTATGGAATACATAAATATAATTTTGGGGCCTTTCCTTTACCTTCCCCAGCAAACTCTATTTCCTGTTCTCCCTATATTTGTCATTGGAAGATCAAGCGAACCTCATCTTTCAATGCAAGCACCAAAAGAAGTGAGTGAATGCATCAGACACGGAAAGGTTACTTTCAACTAGGTGTAAAACATCATTTCAAAACAAGTAGTACAACCAGGTGATCAGAATTGCTTGTTCAATATAATTTTGTGAAAAGTTTATTTATATATTATTGCCACCCATGGAATGATACTAGCTTAATGAGACTTTATCAGCCTTTTAAAATTATAGTTGTGCCAACACAAAAAACTGCCTCAAAAATATTGGGATGTGACGATTTGCTTTTTAATTACTAAGCAAGTACATTGAGGGCAGTCAGAAAAGCAACATTCAAAACCCTGGTTTAGTATCATGTGTGGTGTCATCTCACAAAAACAAACTGAAATAATAGTATTGGAAGATATTTAGGCTTTTAAATACAGTTTTTCAGCTACGACTTAGGAAACAGCTTGAAAGTTAGCTATAATTTTTTATTTGTAGGATCAGGATGACTAGTAGCAAGCATCAGGTTTTCTTATTACAAAGGCACTGCTAACACAGAAGGATTAATTTAAATTTAAATTAATTTAATTTAAATTATATTTTGGGGTTTTTTTCAGTTCAGTAATTTTTATGTCTTAAAATATCTAGGCCCTTCATTCTCTGAGAATAAGTACCTGTCAGTTTATGTGCCTTGGGCTAAAAAATTTAAATCCAACCTCTACACACTCAAGGGAGAAGAATCAGTCTAGAACCACAAAAAGACCGGATCCCCTTTTTAACTGAGTGAAAGGTGGCTTTCATTGCAGTGCTGAAAATCAAGAGGTGTGTTCTTTAAAGGCACAACTGCTTCCTCACCTTACACAAATGCTGACAGAAAGCATTTAACCACTAGCTGCTGGAATTTTCTTTGTCGATTCAAATACAGCACCGCTTGTCAGTGGGATGCTCACAGAGCCAATCTTATGTCACGGTGCTTTCCCGTGCCCAGGAAGAGAGGCTTCTTGCTCTCCACCACTGGGGACAGGGCTGCTCAGAGTGGGACTTTAGTTTACCTGAGAGTATCTTTGAGTAGCTAGAACTTACTGCTCTGCATATACACAGCCATTCTTCCCATGTTCTTCTCTCCTTTGGGAGGAGGTTGAGCAGGAAGTCACAAGAATACCTGTCTGCTTTCCAAAGACTCCTCCTGGCTACCAATGGTCTCACAAAGGGAAGGGAAAGCCACGTTCACTCCCTCCATACCACCACCAGCAGTGACAAAAAGCCTGGTATTTTTAGATTAAGTGCAATTAATATTTAACACTTAACATTTTAACTACATACTTGATAGGTAATGAGTGTCTTTTGACATGGAGGTGGTGAGACTGCCATACAGCTCATGAGTTTTACAGTTCTCTGGAGAGCTAACAACAAAAATCAAACCAAGAATAAACAAGCAAAAGACAGGGCTAAGCATCTTTTTTTACTGTATTTTATGTCATTAACTCTACAGAAATCCTCACATTGTTTGCAATATTTTTTAAAAAGTGTCTCTTTTTATACATTCCAAAATGCATATGGAAACCTCCAGCTACTTGATACTTAAGCAAGTGTAATAGATGTTTACATTCTTTCACATATATAGTACTGCATTATGGACAGTGATATTGACATTATCTTCAAATTATTTCCTTTCATCAGCTTCCTTTACCTCCTCTAAATCCTCAAATTTAAAAAATGAGGATTTGTCATAGCCCATGAGATGGTTATAATCCTGAGGATTTGGGAAAAGCGTAGGATTAACAAGCATTGATTTCGTTTTAGCGTAAAATGTTGTAAACATCTTGGTGATGTCTGGAATCTTTACATCTTTCTGATGAAAAACAGTTGCTTTTTCTGCCAAGATGGCATTGTAGGTAATGGCTGTATAGGTGTCCACTTCATCCTTATAATACAGCCGGATCACGTAACCTTTTGTAAGGATATGCAAAGTAACCGGAGTTACAAATGTAAAAATCCCAATCAACCCATAAAAGGCAGCTTGGACAAGGAGACTTTCCACTCCAATACCACTTTTGAGCATGATGTAGGGCATCATGAACAGGTTGAATATGCTGGTGGAGTAAGAGAAAAACTTCACACCTACATCAAAGAAATCAAAGAAAATTAAGGTTAACACTTATGAGCAAAATTTTCTCTACAATTACCTGTATTTTTCTACCACATAACAATACCATTACTTGAACTCATGAAGTTACTGAAAACCCATTTCCCTGTTTTTTTAAGCTCATGGAGAAACTGTTGAAAGCTCAAGCCTGTCTCGTTGCCACTGTTCTGATTTGTTTGTACCTTCATGCTGGGTTTATCAAAGCTGGCTCTATCTCTGTGATGCAGTCAGCTATTAGCTGTTATGCACACATATGAAGTTTTCTTCTGCCTTCACAGGCAGAAAAACTGATTTCTAATGAGACTTGACTCCATTCATGGACACACGTCATGGTGCTCATTGAAGAGATGGCAGACAGGGAATTTCTCTCTTCATCAACAACTAATGTTGACATTCAGTGTGTATTACAAAGAAGCCAACTTGGCCACCATGCATAAACCCTCGGTTACTAAATATTAACAAGTACTCCCCACCCATTTTGCATGTGGCTTGAAAGACAGTAGCCAGTGCTGTGGAGCACCTACAGTCCTTAAATCACCATTAAAACCAGGAGCCCAAGATGCTGTGACAATTATACAATTAGGACACATTTCAAAGATGTGTATCAGAAAACATCCAATGGGTTTACTTTTCATTGGGTCTTTGTAATGTTCACTGGCCAAAGAAAGATTTGCAAAGTCTCATTACAGATGGAGAGCTTCATCATAATACCTGCCTGCCTGGGAAGCGTTTCAGGAACACTTCCAAGCACACAGAATGTAACCAGCAGTTACAGCTCATCTTTGCTGCTTACTGGGCTGGATAAGTCACCCCAAGGGTCTCAAGGGAAGCCAAAGAAGGCTGAGGGGTTACAGAGATGAACAGAGCTCCCCACACACCCAAGAAGAGAAGCAGAAACCAAGCACCACCACTACCACTGTTTTTTGGTTTTTTGTATATACAATCCAGATTTTGACAAACTTCAAAAGGAGAACACCCACTTCTAATGCTCCATTTTAAAGTTACTAAATACTGTTAAAACTCCAACAAAACAAGGCAATATAAACCACTTCGAGTCACGTACCCAACACTGTCTTTGCCAAATTTCCTTTATAAACTAATCTTCCATGTTCTGGGTGATCATGAGGGGAGGATGTGCTGAGGCTGCGAACAGCCACTCCTTGAAAAGATGCAACCTGAAAGATGAAACCAGGACAGGGCTAAGAACATCACTATTACACCTTATATCTACCTATCCATGCATCTACACATACACACACGTATACGCACATGTATACACTCACACAAAGTTTCTCCTTGCCCTGAACCCACCCCCAGCACTCCAAACTACTGATTAAAGTTAGGTTGCATTCCAAAGCATGCCAAAAGCTCCAACTAATACGCTGCCTGAGTGTTTTAATAACTTTCCATGTAAATATCCCAAGTTATCATTAAATATTTGCAACCCCATTACTGATAATTGAGGCAGCCATCGATTTACACACAGCTTTGCAGGGAGACACTTATGGCACCCATGTTCATCATGTCCCTGTTTGATCACAGAATAATAGAATGGCCTGGGCTGAACTGGGCCTTAAAGACCATCCAGTTCCNCGCCGCTCAGCCGCAGAATGCCAGAGTCAACTGGGCTGGAAAACACCTCTGAGGGCATCGAGTCCAACCTGTGGNTCAAGCTCCATCCAGGCTAGCATTAAACACCTGGAGGGCTGGAGCATCTACAGCTTCTCTGGGCAACCTATTCCAACGTCTCACCACCCTCACGTGAAAAAAAAAAATCCTAATATCTTAGATTAGCTTAATAGCTTCCTTTAAGTTAGCTAAA
This sequence comes from Leptocoma aspasia, assembly GCA_013399835.1. NCBI lineage: Eukaryota > Metazoa > Chordata > Aves > Passeriformes > Nectariniidae > Leptocoma > Leptocoma aspasia. The sequence continues at coordinate 449,080 of VXAX01002070.1, forward strand.
CCTACTCTCAGTTTTAATCCATTCCCCATTGCTCTGGCACTTCACGCCCTTGTAAAAGCCCCTTTTCCCTACACGACTTTCTTGTAGGCCCCCTTCAGGTACTGGAAGGCCACAATTAGGTCATCCCGAAGCCTTCTCTTCTCCAGGCTGAACAAACTCAATGCCCCCAATCTTTCATCGTAGGAGAGGCGCTACATGCCTCCAGTCATTTTGGTGGCCTCCTCTGCACTCGCTCCAGCAGGTGGATGGGCCCCCAGAGCTGGACAAAGCACTCCAGGTGGGGTCTCACCTGAGCGTAACAGAGGAGGTACACCCCGAGGAGCACCTCGCTTTCCTCCTCAAAAGCCCCTAAGGGCAAAACCGCGAATCCCAGAGCCGCCGCCCTTTCCCCGAGGAGCGAGAACGCTCCCCCCGCTCCCACACACATTCCCCACAGCCCTCACACAGAACCTGTTGGGGCCTCGCCGCGGCCAGAGCGGGCCGGTGGCGGCAGGCGGGGTGCGCGGCGGCCCGCAGCCATGCGGAGGCAGAGGCGCGGCGGCAGGCGGCGGCGGGGCCGGCCCGGAGCAGCAGCAGCGGGAGCATGGCGGGGCCGCGGCCGCACCGGGGACACGGCGGCCGGTGCCACACCGACAGCCCCCGGCGCGCCGCCGCCACGCCGCGCTTTGGTTCCGCCCGCGGGAAGGGGCCGGCCGGGTCCGCGGCGCCCCCGTCAGCATCTCCCGTGCGCCGCTCAGCCGCAGAATGCCAGAGTCAACTGGGCTGGAAAACACCTCTGAGGGCATCGAGTCCAACCTGTGGCCAACACCGCCACGTCAACTAGAGCATGGCATTAACTGCCACATCAATTCATCCCTTAAACATCCCCCAGAGATGGTGACTCCACCACCCCTCTGGGCGGTCCATTCCAATGTCTAACATTCTTTCTGTGAAGAAATTCCTCCCGATGCCCAACCCGAACCGCCCCTGGCACAGCTGGAGGCCATTGCCTCGTGTCCTCTCGCCAACTGCCTGGGAGAAGAGGCCAGAGACAAAAGTTATCCGATTAATCTCCTTTCAGATAGTTGTAGAGAGNGCCAACACCGCCACGTCAACTAGAGCATGGCATTAACTGCCACATCAATTCATCCCTTAAACATCCCCCAGAGATGGTGACTCCACCACCCCTCTGGGCGGTCCATTCCAATGTCTAACATTCTTTCTGTGAAGAAATTCCTCCCGATGCCCAACCCGAACCGCCCCTGGCACAGCTGGAGGCCATTGCCTCGTGTCCTCTCGCCAACTGCCTGGGAGAAGAGGCCAGAGACAAAAGTTATCCGATTAATCTCCTTTCAGATAGTTGTAGAGAGCCATGAGGTTTTCACTGAGCCTTCTCTTTTCCAGGCTAAATTACCCCAGCTCCCTCAGGTGCTCCTCACAAGACTCCTGCGCCAGAACCTTTACCCAGCTTCGTTACCCTCCTCTGGACAGCCTCCGGCACCTCGATGCCGTGCATTAATTGAGAGGCTTAGAATTGTACACAGGTCTCGAGGTGCGGCCGCGTCAGTGCTGAGCACATCACTGCCCTGTTCCTGCTGGCCACACTATTCCGCATACAAGCCAGGATGTCACTGGCCTTCCTGGCCAGCCGGGCGCGCGCTCGCTCACGTTCAGCCGCTCGCGGCCGACACCCCCGAACCCTGACATGGCGGACCTGCAGATGCCCCCGGGAACTACGCGCCCCGGCATGCACCGCTCCGGGCGCACAGCATGCCGGGAGCACGGGTGCCGCACGGGCTGGGCGCGGGGGGGCCGGAAGCGGCCCGTGACCCGGGCGGAAGCGCTCGGAGGCAGCTGGGCCGACACCGCGGCCCTGCGAGCGGGGCGGAGGGAGCGGCGCCCACGGGTGAGGGGCGGCCGCGGCNGACCGGAGCGGCGCCGGGGCCGTCGGGGCGCGCAGGGCGCGGTGCCAGGCTGGGCTCTCCCACCGAGGTGGTGGCGAAAGACGCGTTCCTCCCCCAAAGCGCTCTTTGGAATCCCGGCGCCGCCGGAAAAGGGGCTCCCTGGAGCAGCGCTGGGTTTGAGCATCGCTCCCAAACTCCTGCCATTAGTGACGTTCGCCCTTCTCCTACGCCGGGCTGTAGAGATAGGGGAAAAGTTAAGGCCGAAAGAATTTAGGATGCGCCCCCAGGGGTTGTTTGGCTAAGGTGAGAAGTGCTGGTTGAAGTGATTTGGCTGTAATGGTCGGCGAGTGTAAGGAGAGAAAAGGGTGATACCCCTACGTGTAGCGACAGAAATGTGCTTTTGAGTGCCGTGTGTTCCTCAGAGGGAGGTTCTGCTTTAATACAAGGTAGCCTCAGCATTGGTAAGTTATTGAGAGCTTCACATTTGTGTGTGAAAAGGTGATGGTGCTGCTGGCAGTTTGCTTTGGCAGCCAATTTGGTCTTCCACCGGTTAACTTTTAATAAATATTTCTAAATGTGTTTAGTAAGTTAAGCTTTGCGTTCTGAGGAGACCTAGATAGTCACAGGCCGTTTGTTTACTTGGCTTTGATGGCTTTTGGAAGCAAACCAGAAAAACATAGATAAACAGGCACGTGAGAGATCTTCAGGGTAAGAAGCACTTTGTGCACTTATTTCTGAGTAATCCCCTACATGCTCCCAGTTTTCTCCTTTTGCTATAATAAGGACCAAAATAATTGTTGAGGGAGAGATCATGTTCAATTAACTGAAGAGTTAGTTTGAGTGGGAATAAGTGTTTATTAGTTTTTATTAGTACATTGGCCACATCTTTGCACAGGTGGCACACACCTTATGCCTTGAGATCAGCCTTTTAATGAGCTTAAGTTATAGCAATAAAATGTTTACATCAGTAAAATTTTGGCTAACATTTCCACTGAGAACTTTAAGATAGTTTTTAGAAACTTTTAGCATTTCAGCATTTAATTTTTTTCCTTATTGTGTCAGAGAAAAGCCGAGATTTTTCTTTTTTTTTTCTGTATTAGAGTGGGTGATGAACAGATTTAGATAGTTTCACATAGTCTTAATGTGAAGAATTTTAATATTGTAAGTTGCTTTAATATTGTTCTGGAGAGACAAATGAGTATCACACTCAAGGATACTCAGCTTCAGGTGTTTTACTGTGTTTTTACAATTCTCGTGTATGTTACAAGAAATCCTCAAGTAATGTCATGAAAGTATGGGGTTTGTCAGATTATTTTAAGGAACTTTGATATATTTTGACAAGTCTCTTAGCACCTAGAAGGGTTCAGGATTTACTTAGCTTTATTGTGGGGTAGTTTGCATAACAGCAGTTTTTGGTGAATGCCTATAACAAGAGGGCAGAAATCCATGCCCTGTAAAATTTTGCGGGATGCCATCAACCTCTTTTCACCTGATGGCAAGAGCTGTACAGTACAGCTTGGAAGTAATGTTTGGAAGAAAAGAGTAACACTCCCCTGCCCATGTTTTGGAGGTTTTCTTCCTTGAAGCTTTCTGGGGAATTACTGAAAAGGAAAGTTTCCTTAGACAAGAAAACTTAACAAGATCTTTGGTACTCTGTCCTACCCCATCTCCTGTTTGTCCCAGCTAGCATTCATGTGTAGTATGCCTTCCTGTCACATTCCAGTGTGTCCCAGAAAATTTGAATTTTAGAGCCTGGGAGTATTGGAGTAGTCAATCAGCAGATTTGAAAATCATGCTGTACCAGTTTCTCCTCATGTTTTTTCTAAATATGCTTCAATCCCTTAATTATTATTACCTTAATTATTTTTTGATGTGTGGTGAGCAGTAAATGCTAAACTGAAGAATGGTGTTTTTAAACAAGTTATTACACAGGATAGGGTAGAATTTAGGATTGAACAGTAGGAGGCTGCAGTTGTAACACACAGGTAATTGATGAACTCTGACTGATATATAAATGACACCAAACAATGTCACATTTGGCTTTGAAACAGCCATAGGAATTGGTGAAGGCCAATTTGCCATGTTTTCCAGAAATGGATAGTGTAGGATACAAATGTCAGCAGCCGAAGCGTACAAAGTCTTGTGTGTGTCGTGCAGCTAATGAGTTGGAAGCCATTTGAATTTCCTTAAACCAGAGCTGAGTTTTTAAAGGATTTTCCTGTGGGATCAAAGACTCTGAATGCTTGAAATGTTTGCATGGATTCAGTGTTCTTGTGCTGTGAGGTTCTGGAAGCTGTGCAGTGCTCCGGTGTGTTCGGCTACATTGGCGTACGTCCTCCGAGTCTACTCTGCTCACTGGCTACAAGGCATACAAAGAAATGATATTGTGGAAATTCTGGCAAACTTGGGAGGTCGGCATGCAGCTTTGGGAGCGAGCTGGGATGGTTGTGAACATGCTTCAGTTTTGTTCTTGCATTTGATGGTCCAGAGAAGCAGGAAGGAGATCAGACTAAACTCACTACACCATCCTATTTCTCCTTAGAGATATAGGAAGATGTTGAAGTAGGGAAACAGGAACACTTGCCTTGTGTGGCTTAATTGCCATGGTTTAGAGGTTTGTGATGTTTTGCAGTATTTTGTCTTGTAGGTGTAAATATTCTGGCAGCTAGTGGCAATTTTCAGTTCTCTATTATCTAGTGACAATTCTGTTTTCTGCAGCAAGAAGTCCTTTCTAGACTGGTTGGAAAGTTTCTGTGCCAAATACGCTGGGTTTAGTTGTATTGTACTCTCCTGATTAAAAAGTGGCATATCCCTTTTATGTAAACTTTCTCTTAATAAATGCAGTTTTTACTTCTTTTTTTTTTTTTTTTTTTTTTTTAAGGAGGCAAAGCAGGAGAAGAGTAATACCTAATATATGTGCTTTTTTGAGATTTAAGTCAGGGAGCTGAGCTACCTTATAGTAATGCCACATAAGCTTCTTGAAGGGCAAATGGAATTGTGAATGTACTTCAACATAAATTAGTGATTCTTTGCAGGAGTCTGAAATAGTCAAGTCAAAAATATGTAAAACGTACACGTTAACAAAACTTGTATTGTTCTGACTGCTGCATTAGTGTAGTCTTGGTGAAGTCAAACAGGGCAACTATAAAATGTGGAAAAGTAATTAAAATATAGGTAGTTAGCAGGCACGTTCAGAAATCTGTCTCTTTCTTCCTATTGTCTTGTCGTTCATGCTGCTTTCATTATACAGAAGGAAAATATAGTGATATGTTTTGTAATAAACATTACACTGGAAATACACTGAGAGAAAATAATTTCTTGGAAGACAACATACAAAGTTGCTTGACTCTCATTGACCTATTATTTAAAACCTAAGGCCATGCCATTGTCAATTAAAAAAAGGTACAGAAAATTTCCCTCCATATTCCTTTTATACTCTCTATATGTACAATTGAGAATTTGTGGGAGGTATATCTATATTCTTTTGATTTATTTTCTGTGTACACCTTTTTCTGGCTTTGAAAATGTTCTGATCTTCATACAATGTCATGACAGACTAAGCACTTCTTGATCCAGAAGAGGAACCATTACTGGTTTTTTTAGGTTTTTCAGAGTTCCTGAGTTTCTTGTTTTTCTTTTCTCCTCATTTGTTGCATTGGCTCTCTGATTTTTCTGGGCTCTCTGCTGTTGGCGATTTTGTCAGGAATAAATCTATACTGCTAATAGTATTCATGATTTTTTTTTTTAATGACACATCATTGCATCAGAATGGAAACTGAGTGAAACTCAGTGTGCCCATTGCTAACATAGCAAATGCATCATATATTGGAACATATTATGTCTTTTCTTAAAAGCAGGTTGGCTTTTCTGCATCTTTTACTTTCGGCAATAGAATGTTTGGAGTTTTACATGTCCAGAACCAAACTTGGATTCTGGAATAGCACGATAAATTTTACTCTTTTTTTTTTTGCTTACGTTCATTAGTTGAACTTAAACTGAGATATTATCTTGGCACAGTTTTCCTGACAATGTTTATTCATATAATGAATTTTTATATTTATCTTCATCCCAGTTTTGCTAAGCTGAATAAGGAAGATTAATTTTTCTTTTATAAACAGGCTTTTTGGTCCTCTCTGTAGTTCTTGCAATTCAGACTGCTTTTTCTTGAAAAAAGGAATTCAGAATTGTATGTGTATTCCAGACAAGCTGTTGCTCATGTGGAATGTTGCTCCTATTTCCTATCTTTATTGAAAAGGAATCCTCAATGTGCATCTGCCTCTTTGTCCCTCACCCTTTTTTTTTTTTTT
>VXAX01002070.1:455287-473217 GCA_013399835.1 Leptocoma aspasia
TTTTTTTTTGCTCCCACAGAGCTGTATCAGTTTATAGCTGACCACAGAATGACTATAGCCCCAAATAACATTCCCTGACTACATGAAAGAAGATTGTATTGGTCCCTTCATTCAGAAGTCTTGATTTCATATGACTTAATTTCATGTGGCTTCTAGTACACTGTTTTTCAAGACTGGTCACTTGTCTGTGTTAAGTTTTGTCTCACTTTTGTTGCAATGCTTTCCATTTCTGTCTCATCCAAATCTGCCTATTCTTTTCTGGCAGCATTGTTTAAAAAAAATCAACATATTTTTTTGAGGAACTAGTAGTTCTTTTCTAGTCTAGTTGTTCTATGTTTGCAACACCATACTGTATTCTTGTAATATTATAGAAAGGTTCTTTCTCATTGTAAGATTACCTCTCATCACATTTATTTAACCACAGATGATATACAGAGCCCAGATTGCATCTTGTTTGAGTTTCCTTTTTCCCAAAGAAAATTACTTTCCCAAACAAAATTCTTTAAATACTAGATTAGTTTAGCGTGCCCTAAAGCTACAAAGGCTTACTACATTTTTATCCTGTTTTACTGTTTAGCACAATTGAATTCAGACCACTGAGCCTGATAATTTTTTTCTTCTTTCTTAATTACTGTATTTTTTTCTTCTCTAATCTCTAATATTATAGCACATTTGATTTATTAAAATGCTCTTTGCGTATTATTGTGACATCTAATTTTTTTTGTGTAGACTTTTTCAGTTCTCTCTTTCAGTTCTCTCTCTCTCAGTTTTCAATCTTTCAATGTATTAGTTTTCTCAAGTTATGCTTTTACCTTGCAAGGTCTTAATATATCTGCATTCCCACTAACTAGCCTTTATTCCTTTGTTTAGTGGCATTATTTGTATTGTAAACCAAGGCACATTTTATCATCACCAACACTTCCAAAGAGTGGTATCACTTCTGTGTTGTTTTTCTTTTTTTTTTCCCTCAAGTATTATTATTTATAAATCATAGGTGGTTTCACTACTCTTTTGGAATGTAGCAAATGGTTTTGTGGCTAGAAAAAGAGGTAGTACAAGTGATCAACTTTTGCAACATAGAAGTAATAATGTGAGGGATTTCTTCAGTTCCTGAGCAACAGATACTGTCCAATAAGACTGATTTCCATTTACAGAAAGTGTTGAAATAGGTGAAAGATCCCATCAGTTTTGGGCCCTAACTGTCCCAGCACCCAAATGTAATTTCCTGAGATGAGTTCCTGGAATTACAGAAAGTGATGAAGGCATTTAACACACCATGTTAGGGAATCTCTATTATAGCATACACAAATTAACTTCAAAGAACACTTTTCAATGTGCATTATATTCAGGAACTTTTCACCTGCAAGAGTACAGGTTAAGATGTTCCTTATACCAGTGGTAAGGAAAATATTTTTTAGAGATAGTTCTTTAGACAGAGATAGTAAAGTCAGGATAATTTTCAAAGGAAGCAGCAATGTAAGTGGAGGATTATTTTTGCTCATTTCTCTTCAGACAACTCAAAACTATTGGTTATGTGTGTGTAGTTTCATTAGGTGTACATAACAAAGTGCCTTCTTATGAAAGCCTGAGGAAACGTTTGGACTACTTTGTAGCTATGAAAAAAGATTAAATAAACCAGCATCAAAGTGCTGTGCAGAAGTGAAGTGATAAACAATAGCAAAGAGGTGTCTGTAGTACTTCTTCAAAATCATGCAGCTTCCTCAGCTTCCTTACATTTTTTTGCTAAACGTTTACCAGAAACATAGGAGGGAGCAAATGTGGGATGTGGTCTCTATTCTGATCTCTTTACTGCCCTCAGCCCTGAATATTGGCTTGGAGACCATCTAGAATCACTGGTGCTATTTTTCTGAATCTGTGGACCCACAGCAGTATCATTGATTTGTACTGGGTTAATGTTTGCAGAGTGTCTGCTGATATGACAGGAATTTTAGGACAGCAGGTGGGTGGGTAAAATTTTTCTTCCAAGGTTTTCTTTTAGACAGCAGAGATGTAGTTTGGGGTAAAGAAATAAAAGTTGTATCTGAACATACCAGATTTGTTTTGCAAATAAGTACTTCCATTTCTCTAACTCTTTCATTTCCTTGCCATGGAGAAATACACATGCAGCAAGCTGGATATCAGTATATATGTTATGGAAGCTCCTGGTTAACTACCTACATTATATGTCTGAAGTAGATTATCTAGGTGATATTGGTGGTGATATTGGGAGGTGTCAATCTTCTGTGAAGGACAGGTTGAAGGCCAGGTATTTAGTGCATACTGATTAGACTGATCCCTGAGCCTTCTCTTCTCTGGCCTAAACAACCCCAGTTCTCTCAGTTTGTCCTTGTATGACAAGTGCTTCAATCCCTCAGTGATCTTTGTGACCCTTTGCAGGACTCACTTCAGTCTGTCATACTGAACCCAGCACTCCAGATGTGTCCCAGCAGTGCTGAGTGGAGGGGCAGGATCACCTGCCTCAACCTTCTGGCAATGCTCTTAAATAAAGTCCAGGGTGCTGCTGGCCATCTTTGCTGCAAGGGCACGCTGCTGGCTCGTGTTCAACTTGTCCACCAGCACCCTCAGGTCTATTTGTGCAAAGCTGCTTTCCAGCAGGCCGGCCTCCAGACAGTACTGGAGGTGCTGAGGTCGAGGGTTTGCATTTCCCATGGATGAACTTCATAGGTTTCCTGTTTTCAAAACGTACTGCTCATCAACGCTGCACGTTGCCTGTCATCATATTCTTTTTGGAAGAGTGTTTATGGTAACAAAGACTGATAAGTAAAGGGGAATTTAAAAATGGTGCTGCTGACTCAAAATACTGCCACTTGTGTTTTTTCAGACGCTCCTATTGCAAAATCTGCAGTTGAAAAGAAACAATTTTTTTTATAAGAAGAGAATGGGTAAGTTCACAATCTTAAGTGTTTCTTGTTTTCCTATGATTTGAAGCATTTTCTCTCTCACCTCGGTAGAGGAGGTGGATTCTAAGACTTTAAATGTTGATCTTGTCACTTTTTCTTGTAGCCTCATACTTCCTATAGATGTTTTGTAGGAGAATTTTCTCAAGTTACTGTTCATCTATTGGAAGACTTGTTCAGAGTGTATCTATTCTAACAAAAAATTTCACTTTCTTAACATGCATAGTCCTGAAAATGTACATGCTAAAGTAGGAATGCCTCTAGGTTTTTATAGCACTAAACTTTTATATAGTGGCCAAGAAAATTTCACTGTGTACTTTTTTCAATAATTCTTTGTTTGTTTGCTAACTAAAGTCAGCCTGTTGAATTGTGGCTCAGAGATCATACTATGGACTGGTTTCTGATAAATTACATTGTGTGTGATATAACTGCCTTTCTGAAACTGTTGTTTCTGCCTCAACAAATGACTGGTTAATGAAACAGGATTGGACGGATTCTGGTTTTGTCTATACTTTCTCTGACTGTATTATAGCATGTTTGGCACTGGCAGTACCTTATTAAAATTGGCAATAACTACATAATAATTCAATTTTAACTTCAAATTCACAAAGCAGCTTGACTGCGGGAATGTTTTATTTGCTATACAGGCAACAGTAATTCAACTTTTAAAAGTAGCACTGCTTTATCGTATCCTTACAATAAAAGAAGGCACAGAAAGGGAAGGGGGATAAAGCCTTCAGAAGAAACAAAGTAGAGAGCAGGTATTCAGTGAAACAGAAGGGAGAAGGGAAACAGAAAAAGCACAGTCAAACTGCTGTGGGGAGAATTTTCAAATCTCCCTGAGTTTAGTGCTTTGGCACTTCCCATGCTTTCTGCCAAAGGCCACAACACAGGTATGCACTGATGCTGTATGGTTCTGAGACTGGTTGGGCAGTCAGGGAGGATAAATCTTACTTTGTGTCATTTCTTCAGTGCAGGAATATTGACTGCTTTTGTTCTTACCAGTGCTTCAGGAAGCATTTTTTCCTCGCTGACTGTATTTTTCAGTATCAGATATGTGTTTAGTTAACTTCTAGCAAGTATTAATATGATAAACATGACTGTAGATTTAATGGAAGGAAGCAGTAGCATATTCAATTGATTTGAGAATGTCTAAAGGAAAATTTCATTCCTATGTAAGTTTTAAAAATAGTGTCAGAATTTGATAATAATCTTGTTAATAAAAAATTTCAAGTTTTGGAAAATTACTTTAAAACAGATTTCTGGTTACTTCAGAAAAGTCATCTTCAAATGTGCAAAATGCTTCTGTCTCATTTCTGGTTGTATTGGGTTCTTCAGTCTGCAAACGTAGTCATAGAAAAGGCTACAACTTGGATTTTTAGTAATATGAATCAGTATATTGTGTTCTGAAACCACTGTCTTTTTTTCCATTACAGATGGAGAAGAGAAAACATACGGTGGGTGTGAGGGCCCAGATGCTATGTATGTGAAGTTAATATCCTCTGATGGCCATGAGTTCATTGTAAAAAGAGAGCATGCATTAACATCAGGAACAATAAAAGCTATGTTGAGTGGACCAGGTAGGTACAGAAGACTTAGTACCTTTACCTTCTTTGTTTTCACTTTTGGACAGTTTGAATTTTTACCATGCAGTAAGTGGAAGTTCGAAAAAATGATAACTTTTCCACATCCTGCCTAGTTCCTGTTTCCAGCAGGACAGTCCATTTCTGTTGGGGTGTTGTGGTACCAGACCTAAAACTGGACTCTGCTTTTTGGGCAGTTAGGGATCTTACACTGTTTTACATTGCTACCAGTTTCCCATGCTATGAGAACTTGAGGGTATTATAGGAAACATAGAGCTGCCAATTTCAAAACTCATGAGAGCTGGTAGTTCTTTATTGCCACATCCATGGCAGAGCTTCTGGTATTCCATATGGAGTTAATTTTCTTCTCAGCGGGTCACAGGGTTCTGTGCTTTAGATTTGTGACTAAAAGAGAGCCAATAACACACCTGTTTTAGCTGAAAGGTGTTTGCACACTGTTCAGGCCTCCTCTGTTTCTCGCTCTTTCCCCACTCAATAACCAGACAGGAGAATGTGCAAGAGGCTGGGAGGGAACACAGCCAGACACATGACCTGAACTACTGAAGGAGATATTACATTCTATATGTCTTGCTCCAAAGTAAAAAAGGGAGAGTCGTAAAAAAGGGAAGTGAGCCATCTTTTGCTTGAGAACTGGCTGGTCATCAGTCTGTCCATGGGAAGTGGTGATTACTATTGCATCACTTGCTTTGTTTCCTTTCTCTTCTCTCAGCCTACAAGTTTTCTTGCTTTTACTGTTCCTTTTCTCTTCCTTTGTCCACCCACAGCAGGGGCAAATGAGCAAGCAGCTGTGTGGTGCTTTGCTGTCTACTGGGGTTAAGGCCACATGTTGACAACATCCTCTGGCAAGGAGTTCCTGAGCTTAATGAGGAAAGTTAGCTTGAGGTGGGGGTAGATAAACTTAGAGGAGGGAAGGACCTCACTTGTTACTGAATATATGAGACTATATCTGGTTTAAGAAGTGTCTGAACTAATTTTTGAAGACCAAAAGGGTGGGGGAGGCAATAGGGAGAAGTTAACACAAGTGCTTTCTCTCTTCTACACCCTCATCCTCTGCATTTACCATTGGCTACTTGAGTGGTTGGGCAGTAGGCTACATGGAGCTTGGAGCTGAATATGGTCTTTCTTACGTTATCTTTTAGATTCTGGTGAGACTGGAGAGATCTATTGGTTTAATGTATTTTTTAATTACTTAGTAATACTTGGGCAAACTGAGCAATTAAAATTCTCTATGTCATTTTAATGGTTGCATTTAAAAATATGTAGTGTTTTGTGTCCATGTCAGCCTCCCAGACATCTAAGAGGAAGAATAGTTACAAGACCTCTGAGTTCATTCCATGTGAAAGAATAAAAGGCAAAGTAGCCTGCTTAGAGGGCTAGAAACTGACTCTGTAAAGGACTCAGCAGTCAAGAATATTTTGTATAAGTACTAACAAGATAAATGGGTCACAAGGAAAAGTACTGTTGCTGTCTAGTTCAGTAGGTCATAATTTCACTGATGTGCAAGTCTTTTGTTTCAGTGCAGTGGCTTGGCCAATATGCTAACATTTCTTCTTTTGCTTCCAACTGTTCCTGTACTAAAATTCCAGCCAGATTGGCTTCAGTGCATGCAGATATTTCGAGACAAATCTGTGCAGACATTAGTAAATAGCTCTGCTTTGTAGCTAGAAGGAGATGCCCGCAGAAATAGTGGGAACTAAACATTGCTAGTCTCCTATAAACATGGAGTTAATGTTAGTATTTTATTATTGTCTTTCAGTTTAATGAGTTGAAAGTCCAAAGATGTGAGGGGATGAGAGACAAAAGTAATAGAAATCCTGTGGGACTAACCATAGGATCCTAACTTTTGTATCATCCAGGTTTCATGGTTATAGGCACTATAGAAAGTGAATTTCAAAGGTACTTGTGTTTTGCATAACCTTTGCGTAACCTCCCTCCAGTACAACTAGAATTTCCCTGTCCCTGCTGTCTGTTTCCACAGCTTATCAGGTTAATGCATCTTTGAGGTTTCAACCCTCTTGTCAAATCTACCTGAAACTGAGGAATTCAAAGCTACTGGGTCATAGAAGGGACTAGAGATATACACATATATGTGTGCATATGCAGATATGAAACATCTAGAAACCTTTTTTTTTTTCCCTTGGATAAGACAGCTAGAAATTTGGATTGATGCCTCTCAGAGCTTAGCACACAGCTAAGTACCTGTCAGCTGTACTGGACTAAACCTAAATTTCTGGTGTAGTTGTTGAGAATAATGTTGATAGGCTGCAGCCTAAAGAAATATTTCATAATGCTGAATGTCTTAATATTCATGAGGGCTCTGAATGTGGCACATCGTGCTTTACAATGGGGGATCTAATACCCTGGAAAATGGGATTTAAGCAGGTCTATTTAGAATGCATTGTATTGATACGGTAAGTTGTTTCATTTTGCAGTGAATTGAGATTTTGACCTCTGGTTTGGTGTTCTTTTGTGTTGTTTTTTTCTTTCTACAGGTCAGTTTGCAGAAAATGAAACAAATGAGGTCAATTTTAGAGAGATTCCATCCCATGTCCTATCCAAAGTATGCATGTATTTCACCTACAAGGTCCGCTATACTAACAGCTCTACGGAGATTCCTGAATTCCCAATTGCACCTGAAATTGCACTGGAACTTCTGATGGCTGCAAACTTCTTAGATTGTTAAATAAAATAAATTATAATAAAAAATGTAAAACTTTTTTCAGTATTTAATACATGTAGTTCAGTTAGTAACTTTTTTCAGATAGCATGTTGCGTGTGTGCTTTTGAGAACTGTAAAGTTCACTGCAGAGGCAATTGCCTTCAGTTCTTTTGCATATAGCAATCATTCAGTTGGAGTTTGTTTTGCTGCTTACACAAATAAGGACCTTTTCACAAACTGAGACAAATAAACAAATATGCCAATTAGTAGATGGCTATGCCTTATCCTTTAGGTGTGGTAGAACTTTCTTCTAATACAATGACCATAGCAAATACTGGAGTTTAGTCTAATACTCTCTAAAAGATAATTATAGTTACATTCAAGTAGCTGTTTAGGGTTTCTAGCTTTCTCTTATTTTTAAAGTTTCTAAACATCTGAACTTAATCTCCTTTGTAAGATAGCTGTCCTGTAGCATAGTTACACTAACTAGATTAGAAGTGCCCTCTTTGTATACCGTCAGTGATATTCCATTTAGGTTGAAAGTGCAGTATGTAGAAGAATGCTTTTAAGTCATAGTATAGACATGTGCAAAGGTGTACTTGATAACATTTTGCTTCTATAACCTCAATTTACCCCACTAGTAATTTCAAATATTCCAGTCACTTGTCTGTACAGTAAGACTGTGATCCTACTGACAGTGACTTTTAAGGGGGAAAATAACTGTTAAAATCTGTGTATATTATCTTCTATATAACATATATGGTTTTTCTTAATATACCGTCACTTGACCTGATAAGGATTTTATATGGCTTCAGTTATGGTTTATTTCCATTGTTCTGATTGTTTATGTAAAGTCTGTATTTAATCTCTAGAGTAGTAGTCATTTAAATTTTGTAACATAGCAACTGAAAAGACAGAAGTTGTCCTACCTTTTACGTCTCCCTCAACCTCTCCCTTGTACCCATAGCAAAAGACCCTGAAATGTGGAGGTCTTTTATATTTGAAGGAAAGGACATTAAGCAGATGTTTTAGGAGCTGTTTTATAAATTTCATAGGTATTTCCAGTGTTTTTACAAATGTTTAGGGGAAAAGGAATGGCAAGCCACTGACGTAATACTAGAGTGGAACACGTTATCGCTTGGTAGATCCTGCTGGCAGTTGCCTGTAGTATCAGTTCTTTGTTCAAAACAAGTTTCCATAAAGAAAACAAACAGCTTAAGACAAGAAGTTGCTTTTTGTTCAGCTGCAGCCTGAAGAACCCTTCTGCTAGAATCATCTGTAAATGAGAATAAAACTAATGCATCATGAGAAATGATGCAAGAACAATGTAATTAGCATTTCCATCATCTGCCGCTGCTTCAGCTTTGTTTTGATCAAGAAGTGATTGTGGTCTATCATGGAAAAATTCCACCAACTGATGGTGGAACCTTTTTCTTGATGTTTTAACTCACAGCTAATTTAGAGGGCTAAAACTCTCCTCTAAACCTGTTTGTCAACATAAATACAACTTGGAATGAAAACTAGTAACTTAGATAGACTATGCAGTCTGCCCATAGAGGAGGTCAGTTCTGACAAATGAAATTTTATTCTGGGCTTAAACAATGCTGACGTTTGTCAGTGTGTTGGTAGATTAGCTGACATTTACTCACGTCACATACTTTGGCACAATTTAATGTGTTTAATGTGGGGATGTTTGTGATTAGATTGGCTTTGCACGGTAAAGCTGAAGTGCATTGTAGGGTGATTGTCTGAAATTCCATGTGTAAGCACTCTGGTCAGTGCTGTTAGTAACTCATTTTCAAGGGCACTAGAATGATAAACCAGAGATACCCTGTTATGCTGCTTTTGTTAGAGCCGCTAGGAATACCCTAAAAGGTCAAGGAATACCAACATGGATATTTTAGTCACAACTACATATCCGTCTGAGTGAGTCTTAAGTTCACTGGCCATTTTTAATAGTCTTGAGGCTAATGACTTGAGGCTAAAAATTATTTAGTTTGAAACTAAGGCAAAAAGGATGTCATTTTTTAAAACAGTGGTTTTTTTCTTTTTTTTTCTTCCCCTTTTTAAGCATTTTAGAAAACAATTTCCTTAATTTTGTTAAAATACATTGCATTTTATGATTCTGTACTTTAGCAGTAAGGTAAAATAGCTGGTTTAGCTCTGAATAATAATTTTGTTGGTTTTCTTTCAGCTTAATGTATTATACAGTAGCTTTGAACACTCAGGAATTGCAGTAGTGTCCCAGAGTGCACTACTTGCAAAACCACCGGCTGTTAAAATGAATCAGATTTCTAAGGGGGAGGGGGGCAGGGGGAATTAGTGCAATTTCCATGGTAGTTAAATGGGTGTGCTATTATCAGACAATTGGAAACTTACCACGCTTAACCCCTGAGTTCTAAATAAATTTCAAAGTTGAAAATTTTTAAACCTGTGTTTCTGTTGATTTATGACATCTTAGAGGAAGTGTTCCTATGCAGAATCATCATTTTCATGGCTATACTATATGGTGAGCAAAATGCTAATGTAATTCGTATTTGGGCAATAGGTTGTGAAGCTGCTTGTATAAAATAAAAGGTTTTTTCATAGTTCTGAAGAGTTTCACGGAGTTGAAGTGTTAAGGTATCTTTGTGCTGCTCTGAATCACAAGCATCCACAATTCTCAGCACCAAGTACTAAAAAGGCATGGTATTCCTGAACAGGCTCGAAGAGGATACTTTCAAGGATACTTCAAGGATATCCTGCTGGGGATATTTTGAAAACTTCAAGTGTCTGGTGGTACTTCTTTTACTTAGAAAGGTAGCCCTGTATTTGAGGTTCAGATTTTAAGCTGAACTGCTGATTTAGTCATAAAAATTTCCAGATTCTTTATTAATTAAACAAAGAGTAAAGCCATGTTGCATTATGGTTTGTCATCATTTGAGCGTGTATAAGCTGCTGAAGAAGTCTCTGATGGTCTCCAACATGAAATAGTCTGTGCGTCTAGAATGATCAGAACTCCCTTCCACAAGGTACGAAATTCCTTTTTGGTTTTGAACTTGAAGAAAGGAGGATTCACCATCAGGATTCTCTGTGCCATTATATTCAACAGATGTTGAACACAGTATCCGAAAGGCATTTCTCAATTAATGGTAGGAAGTTTGGAAAATCAGTTGCTTCTGTCTGTGTTTTATCACTGTCTATTTTATTTCACAGGCCTAAATTGCAGTAGTGACTGTTTGGTTTTTTACCTCTTCTTTTTACTTTGCCCATTGAAAGGGTGCTCCCAAAACTTGTCTGAATCTGTTGGTTTATGTGATGAAGTGGACAAGGAATGTAGTGGGGCAGGAAAGTTAACTTCTCAGTCTATGTTTTGTATTCCCAGTTTAATTTTGTCAGGTCTTAAATATTGCAGTGTAATTTAAGGGAGTAACAGTTACTGCAGAGTAAACAAAAACACAAGGAGAAGTAGCAGTATTCCTACCTAAAAACTAAGGGTTGAAGCTGTGGTATAAACCTAATTTCGGCACCTGAGTAATACAAAAAGAGCAGGAGTAAGAAAAATAGCAAGAACTCATTAAAGATTTCTCATAGAAAAAGTTCACCTTTTGAAGGCTTTTGACAAATGATGAACTGGATTGGAGTTGGATTTCTTTTTAAATGTAGCTTAATAGATGGCAATTTTATGGGAAGATAACCAAGGCTGTGAACTGCAGGTGTGGCTCAGTATTTGAATGAGGAAAGAGGACAAAGTAGATTCTGTGTTTATTGTTAGTCACCTGTGAAGCTTGAGTGTCATCACTAAGGCAGCACAGAGAAAAGAAGAGGGAGTTTTTATCAAGTTTTAACAAGTGTTGTGTCATGAAATAAAGTTTTGCATATGCTGCATCTGAAATGTAGGTTGTGCAATTTCTCTTCTATGGGAGAAAGGTCACTGAGATTAAAAAAAAAAAAAAACAACAAAACCATAAAAGATCTTTCTCTCTGTCATTGCCATGTTATTCTTTCATGTTTACAGAATACAGGATTTTCCTCCCATGCTGAATGGGAGGAGATCAAAATTGCAAGATCATGATTGTTCTTTGACAAATGGAGTTCTTCAACATTTTATCCTTTTTGAACTTTCGTAATCAGAGTTTTCAAGATGTGAGTCATGTAATGTTCTGTTCTCTCACATGTTGAGGATAGAATTGGAAAATGAAATTTAAATTGCCCCTGCAATATGTACTGCCTTTTAGATCAGTGAAAGTAACCACATGAGAGCTTCTAGATAAATCAAAATGTACAGTTCAGTGCTAAAGTTGCTTGTTTTCAGGATAGTTTTGTGGGATTAGTTTTTTTGTGAGTACATGCATGGATTAATGCTATTCTGTATTTATTTGTAGTTAATTTCTTTCTTCAACCAGAAGTTACTTTGAAGTTAAAATGTACTAAATACTAAATAAAATGTAACTAAATAACTAAATAACTAACAAAATAACAAATACTGTTAATTCCATTAATGTTAATTCACGCTGAAAACTGCCTTTTCAGGTGAGAATTCATAGCCAAGGCTTTTCTTCTCATGGAAAAAAATACTACCGGTATCCCATTTACACTAATAAAAAACTTCTATCTACCAAATCACCACTACATAAAACTATAAATAATACATAATCCATATCTTATGTTGTTATGTTGCTATGAATTCTTCTTACTCTGTCTAACAAAACAATGGGATGCCTGTTGTGCAGATTAAAAAGTTGTCAATTTTGGTTGGTATCACCAAGCTTGAAAAATACCTAGAATCTTAATGCATTTGGCACAAAGGATTTATTTTCTTTTTCTATACAGGGAAAAGCTTCCCACATTACCATACTGAGCTGACATATAATGTTTTCCAGAAGTGACACTCCATTTGAGTCAGAATTATTTGTAGTTTGCTACAAATGAAACATGAAAATGATATATCAATATTTAACATTTAAGCTGCTTTCATAGTTGTCATAGATATTTGATTTGTAATAACTATGACTTAAGGAGAGAATGTCTGAAAATACTCAGCTGAAATAGTCAACTGCTCACCCATTCTGTTTTTACATCATGGCTCTGGTTCACGGTAATTGTATCCCATATGAAGTCTTGTCTTTCCCGAGGGACATTAAATAAACCAGCAGGCTGGACCAGAGTCATCTTGGTTGTGTAGGCCTGTGAAATGAAATTCTTCAAGCTTTGTAAGTAGTGTTCAGGGTCCAGTGAGGGCAGTGTGCAGTCTGATGTGCAGTGTTGGAGGAATTGCTTCTCAGCCCTTGGGAACTATGGTGGTTTATCACACATCTGTAGAAGTTACCCAAGATGCCTCTTCAGTAGTTTTGTCTTGCTTCTAGACTGGCAAAATCAAACAGCTACTTAATTCTGAAAATTCTTTATCAATATCTTCTTTGTTGGTTATGAAGTCAGAGTCACTTCTGTGCATTCCTAACAACAACATGAACTAGGCATTCATGTAACTCTTGGAGTCATCTGAGAAGCCTCCAGTTTACAGGTTTTAGAGATAAAATGAAATTACTAAATTATAATTAGGTTTCAGTCTTAGGGGTATTATCACCGAGCAGCTCCTGAACACTTGGATTTGACAGACACAGTAATCAGCCTGCTTACATGGGCTGTGGATGCTTTTGATGTGGAAGAACTTTTCATAATTATGCAACATTACACTTTTAAAGGCATTCATCTACTTAATTGAGTATAGGTCCTACATGGTCCTCATTAAATTTTTACAGCTTTTGTCTTTATAAATATTTTTCCTTACAGCATTTAAAAGAGTTAGAGGACTCCTGCTGCCTAAAAACTTGGCTTGACAATTACAAATTACAAACTGGTAATTACAGCACATGGTGCAAAAAAATAGGACAAGAGACAATGGGCAGAAACTGATGCAGAGAAAGTTCCACCTGAATATGAGGAAGAACTTCTTTACTGTGCAAGTGACTGTGCATTGGAACAGGCTGCCCAGAGAGATTGTGGAGTCTCCCTCACTGGAGATATTCAAGAACCTCCTGGATGTAACCCTGAGCAATGTGCTCTGGGATGCCCGTGCTTGAGCAGGGAGGTTGGACCAGGTGACCCACTGTGGTCCCTTCCAACCTGACCCATTCTGTGACTCTGCATATTACTACAGTAGGCAATTCTACCCCTTTCCCTAGCCCCATGTCCTCCTTCTTGCCCTGCAGTAATTACAACTGTATCTCCACATAATATGACAAATTCATTTCTACCTGATGGAAATTACTTTGGTAGTTTAGTCTTGCCTGTGGATGAGATGAAAGCCACAGATCACCCAGTGGCTTCAAAGTTGTCAAATCCTAAACAGAAGAAGAAATGGAGGCATATGTCATCTGAGAATAAGATTACTCTCTCCTGCAGGAACTGCCCTTGTAGCAGATTAGGAATAAGGTGAGACCTTTCCTTAGTATTTTTTCATGCCTTTGAAAGTCCTGGGATGGAAATGACATGTTCCCTGTTACTATTAAGAACTATTAAGATGAAAATAAAATACACTCTTGATGAAAAACCTACATAATCACTAAGGAATAAAACAACAATAAAATCTCAACAGCTCAAAGTTACCTTGCAATTTTAATTGTTTTAATAGGCTATTTTAATTTAGCTATGTGTGCAATTTATTACTTTTATATTCTTGATATAATACTGTATTGGCTTGATTCTACATCTTTTGTTGATGGTTTCTGCAGGTGCACCAAGCCTGTTTATAAGAAGATCTTCATTCCACAGAGTTTTTAACTCAGTGCCCTTGCTAAACTGGCAGGTAGGAGCAGAAGAAGCAGTTGGCACAATTCCTCTGAGGGGCAGGGAGTCCTCCATGCTCAGGAGATGCGGTGTCCTGGCTCTGCAGATTACAGGTGTGATGCCACTCTAGTAATAAGGGGCGTTAACATGAGTGTACAGTTGACTTCTGTGTAAGAAGACAAGGTGAAAAGCTAAAAAGTACAGCAGACAAAGGCAAAAGAAATCGAGCTCTCGTGTCAT
The DNA here is from genome assembly GCA_013399835.1 of Leptocoma aspasia. NCBI lineage: Eukaryota > Metazoa > Chordata > Aves > Passeriformes > Nectariniidae > Leptocoma > Leptocoma aspasia. Next base: position 469,477 of record VXAX01002070.1, read on the forward strand.
TTTAGTAGCAGGAATCATAAAGGAGGAGGTAGTGACAGTTCAGTGTGTAGAAAAATGATACAGAAAAAAAAAGGGTGAGAGCAGAGGAAAAACTGTTGAAAACATTTATGGACAACACAGGAATAGAACGTAAAATTATAGGGACCCTAATCAAGAATTATCTTTTACCTTTGTGAAACTGTCTTGGTATATAAGAAAATTATCTAATAAATGCAGTTTGAACACTAATTGCATTTTTCCTATAAGGTTATTCAAACTCTGAAGGAAAGTGGATTTTTAGGTCAACTTCAAGAATATTTACCAAAAAAATTTTAGTAGCAGATACAATTTCATTATTTGCTCCATATGTTTTCGATATGTGAGTCATAATCATGTATTTAATCAGATCAGTGTAAGATAGCCTCTGAAATAATGAGGATAACAGATTAAATTTCTCTTACCCCATAAGACTGATCCTTGAAGTCTCTGGCACAACTTAGGTTGACTGGTGAAAGATAAGATTGCAGTAGCTAAATATAAAGCAGTCTTTTCAAAAAACCAAACAGTTGTTGTGTTGTCCATCTCTATACCTGCAACAGGTTAGGAAGGGTTAACAGCAGAAGTGTTTTCTTCTATGTTTTGCATAGATAAAGGTCAAAACTGAAACGAAAACCAAATTACAATAACTTACTCCTAGTGAAATTTACCCTCTCTGGGAATTAGGGCCTTTCCTTAGTGGGATTACTGGATAACTTAAGAAGAAGGTACTGCTGTTCATATATTCTTTCCGGGAGTCTGATAATAGTGTTTGTTTTCTTACTGTGCTTATGGGACTGAGTCCCTAATCCCTATAGTATTATGCACTGTACAAAAACATCTCTTCAAGCCAGGTTACCAAGAAGTGAGGAAAGGGAAAAAGCCCAATAAAACACAGGGATAATTCTCCAGATTTCCCTATTCCCATGATGACAAGGAGGTAAAGAAATGTTTCCCATATTAAAAAAACAAGATGTGCACAACAGTGGTAAAAGACACCTTTGGTAGTCCTGTAAGAATAAACTCAAAGTGTATTCAGGGATGGGGGATTCTGCCTACGAGTTTCAGCTGCAGCATAATGCTTTAATTACTTACATACCCAGTTAAGATTGAGTAGGTAGTAATTAACTCATGCTCTATTTATATGCAGGGCAAACCGTCCCTTGCTTTTCATGCCTACTGTGCTCAGGAATAGGATTTGCAGCATAGATGAACTTACCTCAGTAAACAATACTTCGAGAAAAAACATAGTTGGTAACTTGTTTTTAATATTGAAAAGCTCTGTGTTATAGATAAAGAAGACTTATTGAGCATAAGGACAGTTAAAAGCTGTAATTTTTTTTTGCAAAGATGGATTTTCATCCAGAGATAATTTTCTTTTATTACAGAGTAGAAGTCATATTTGTACTGAATACAATTTGCTCAAGACCACAAAGCTGATCTTTCCATGCAACACCAGCTTGCAGTCTATGAAATGTTCTGGCATTTATAACCTTATGCTGCTTTATATCTTCTGAGCTTCAACAGGGTTTTCTGGAAGAGGCTTAAGAAACTGAATATAATGGTTTGAAATCAGTTGTATCTTGCTGTGATTACATCAACACAGATAGTCAATATGTCCATGTTTATAACCGAACACATGTCCATTGCTTAAACTTGATGTTCTTGCTATCTTTGTGGCATATGGCATTAAGAGATGTATTTTAGGATAAACATATGTTTGGATCATGCAAAACAACAACAACTAGTAAAACAGAAATGTTCCACCCAGTGCTGTAACAGCCTAAGTTCATTCTGAAGAACTGCATGAAAGAGAAACCTTTACCAGCTCTATGTGTCTACTTAATGCAACAAATCCTCTGCAACCTACATGACCTTGCAAAAATCATATAGTAATAACTACCGACTTCCAGGGAAAACATAGTTCAGCAATGTCAGGTTGCATGGCATGAGGAGCCCATAGTTTGTGAATGAGGATTGCGTTTAGAAGACAAATGTATAGGATGCAGCTTACATGACAATACTTTCCCCATCCTTCCTTCTGGTAGGCTGATTTCCTTTCCTACTCAAAAATCAACATATATTGATTCTGTCTTCAGCAAATTCCTGCAAAAGCAAGGGGCTTATTCACTTCTGCAGCTCATAGGGTAAGGATACTCCTGCTGTCTTCAGCTTAAAGGGTTCTGCCTTTTAAGCAAACGCCAAAGTTTGTATGCTTGCTTTAACATCGACAACACTGTTGATGCTGGATAAAAGTTGGAAACTGATGCCATGTTGTGCTGGGGTTTTATTTTCCTCTAGTTAATTGTTTTCAAATATTCAAATATTTCAAATATTCAAATTTAGATATTCAAAAATTCAAATATTAAAATATTTCAAGAATATTAAAAACATACCAGAAAGTAAAGCTTGTACATAAAGGTNATATTCAAATTTAGATATTCAAAAATTCAAATATTAAAATATTTCAAGAATATTAAAAACATACCAGAAAGTAAAGCTTGTACATAAAGGTAGTACTTGCATCACACTAAATAATATGGCTGAACAAGGTAGACAGGCTTTTGGGTGCAGAACCCTTCTAGAGATCTAAAATTAAAGAAGAAGATTTCAAAGGTAATAGAAATTGCAAACAATTGTTTACTAATTTAATTGTTTGTTTATCAAGCCATCTCTGAAGAAAAAATTGGGGCTACCACTGGAGCAGAGGTGACCCAAGGATTTTTTAACATCAGAAAGGAGAGGGGTGAAGGAACAGAGGAAGGGGCTTCAGTGTTTTTGGAATGTGCAGCATGAGCAGTGGGGAGATGGGGATTATAATGACCTATAAAATCAGTTTCTCTGTTAAATCCTTAGTTTTACATAACCACTGGGATTATAAATTTTATAGGTTGTCTTTGGATAAACATTTTGTAGGTTTATCTTGAGGATCTGTTAAGTCTGAAATACTAAAGCAGGAATAACAGCTTTATGAAGTGTGTTTCCGCACGTTGTTTAATTTATTGACCGCACACAATCACTCATACTGAGTACTGCCTGTTTATTTTCACCTACACAGACATGGCAAATCCATCTGGTCCAAAGGACGGGGATTATTCCAGTCCAGGAAAAGAAAACATAGAATCCAGAAATGCTCCGACTTAAAATGCACCCACGTTCATTTGGACTCGTACACCAGCAGACCACCAGTGCAGGAAAACGAGATGGCTGTGGCAGAGCGGCACACAGGGACCTGCACGGAAGGAGAGCCGAGCGCCCCGCGGGCCTGGGCCCGTCCGCCGGCCCGGCCCAACCTGTGACCGTGACAGGACACGGAGTAATGGGACACATTGAAACAACAGCGATTGGGGTTAGATATCAGGAAGAAATTCTTTGCTGTGAGGGTGGGGAGGCACTGGAAGAGGAGGTTTGTGGATGCCCCATCCCTGGCAGTGCTCAAAGCCAGGCTGGCTGGGGCTCTGAGCAGCCCGGTCTGGTGGGGGGTGTCCCTGCCCACGGTGGGGGTGTCGGACCTAGATGATCTTCAAAGCCCTTTCCCACTTCTTAACATTCTGTGGGTCTACGATTGTATGACCCTCCCACCAGGGCACACCAGGCGTGAGGGGAGCCCGGAGAAACCCACAAAACGGAGCGGCACAGTCCGCATTAACTGAGCCCCTTAAACACTCTGCCCGTGCAGCTCTAAAATCCTTCCCAAACTGAAGGGATCAGTTCCCAGTTGATCCC
>VXAX01002072.1:0-12800 GCA_013399835.1 Leptocoma aspasia
GTTTCTGTAAACAAAATTTTAGAACTGTATTTTAAAAACATTCAGATTTCTCTACCTATCTTCTATTAATGAGAGATGAGAGTTCTCTTCCTCTCAACCTATGAGAGAAAAAGTTATTATCTCTAATTGTGTAAACTATTCTAACATTCCTTAAACAAAACTTAAAACAAAAACTTCAGGTACTCCATACTAAACAAATAATAACCAAAATCCTTTAAATTATAAAATCATGTTAATAAATAATATTTAACCTTCTAATATTATTATCAAAAATCCTTTATTAATAAACAAACCACAACAACATTGCACAGGGGTGGTTTTTGTTATCATGTTTTTCACTAGTTCTGTTCTCAAAATATCTGTCACTTTGTTGAACACTCTTGACCAATTATTACATGAGAAGTGTCTTTGACACAGCCAATCACCTTTCCAGTGAAAAGTTCTATAAAAGCAGATGTAACTTAATAAAGAGAGCCTTCTTTTATTCTTTTGCCTTCTGATATTGGAGTCCTGTGTCATTGCCATTTTGAGCTATTATCTGCCCAGCACAGAGCATTCAAAGCTCCTGCCTCCAGCTCTGTTCAAGAAATACTAAAATAGTTTACAGAATCAAAAATAACAACTTTTCACTTCATAAGCTGAAAAGAAAAAAACCTCTATCTCCTATTATTAGGGGACAGACAGAAAAACTTAAATGTCTTTAAACACAAATGAAAAATTTTGTTTATCAAAACTTATACAGAGTAAAAAACAGTAAAAAATACTTTCCCATAAAAAGATTTTTCTGCAGGCCTACATGCAGAAAAACTTACAATATTTTCTTACAACATTGTGAGGCGTAAATCCCACCCAGGTTCACTTTTTGCAGTGCTGAAGGAACCAGCTCAAGCTCCACATCCCAATTTTAGAACCAGTTCCAACGGACACAAGACAAGCACACCGCTCAAAAGAGCAGCGAGGCAGTCCCTGGGGACAGGCACCAGCTGTAAAAGTGAACAAAAACTGTTTGAGAAGATTAGAAATTACAGATTAGAGCACAGACCCCAGTTCCCACAGAGCTCCATCCCCAAATCTCCAGCACTGAAGGCTGAACAAACAAAGCCACAGCCCGGCCAAGGGGCCAGGGACCCCCATTCCCACCCCTTCCCCCCAAGCTCCCTGCAAAGTGGCCTTTCCTCTTCCCAGAGCCACAGAAACAAATTAGAATTTAAAAATATGGGGGGAAGTTATTCACCATGGAGATTCAGAGAGACAGCAATTAATTAATAAAAATAAGTATTGCTAATACTGGGCTTTCACACAGCCCTTTAAATTGCAAATTCCTCTCAAAGCGTGCACTATTAATTAAATCATTTGCATCCACTGTGACCCTCAGATACAATTATTTATTCTGATAAAATTTTTATTTATCCTGACAAATCTTTTTTTTTTTTTTCCTTTTTAAGGCTGATAAATAATTGGTGGGGAAATGCAGGGCTGGCAACAAGGCCTGGCCTGAGCCTGCCTCCTGCACAGCCCTGTCTGCCTCAATCAGCCTCAGCCCCTGGGCCCCCCCAGCTGATTCCCAGCCTCTCTGAACACAAATAACAATTCTCCATCCCACATCCTTGCCGAAGAATGCCGTGTTTGTGGAGGAGCCAAGGCCCGGGGCGGTTTGAGCTGCATGGCAGTGTCACACTCAGGGCCAGATGGATGCTTGGGCTCTGTCCTTCCCCACGCCACCAGAGACCCCAGACCCACAGCTGTCATCCCCAATCCTGCAGGATTTGCAGGGGATGGAGGAGAGAGGCTGGGGACAGGGGGGCTCTGGACAGACCCAGGGCAAAGACGAGGTTCCGAACTGCCTGAAAATCCCAGGGCACAGCCGGAGCTGGAGGAAAATGAAGCAGGAATTCCCTACAGGAACCACTGCCAGCACATCCTGGGAGAATTAAACCACAAACATCAGAGGCTGATGTCCAAAAAGGAGACAGAGGAGGTCTGTAACTTTATTCAAATAAAGGGAGAGGCCATGGGGCATTTCCACTGAGGTGTCTCGGATTTTTAGGGGATGCAGCTTCCTTTTAATCCCAATTTCCCAGCCCCATTTCCCTCTCTCTTTCCCCATGGCCTGAGGTACTTGAGAGGTACAGACTTCCCAAAACCCTAAGACCCCTTCTAATGTATATCCCCTCTGCTTTTTTTTCCTTGCATCCATCAGCGTAATTCCTGTGGAATTTATGGTTCTTCCCATCGCTTCTTTCATCTCTCAGAATCCAGCAGACCTAAACATAAAATCAAAAATAAAAAAATAATTTATCAGGATAAATATTTGTATCTGAGGGTCACAGTGGCTGCAAATTCTTTAATTAATAGTTTGTTTGTAAAGACAAATCCCTCATTCCTTTCACCAGGGGGCTCCAGCCGGGCCCTGTGACCCCCGCAATGGGAGCATCCTCACCTTCCCTCATCCCATCCATGCTCAGAGGGGAATTCATCCCCGCAGGGTGAGAGGAATGACAGACTTGTCTTTCCAAACCAGCTGTGGCTCTGCTGGGGGATAAAACCAGCACTGAGAGATGAAAGAAACAATTGGAAGGATTCCACTGATTGGTGAATGGGAAAGATATTTGCCTTTACAGACAAACTGTAGGTTTGGTGATAAATGAAATTGGATATTGAAAGATGAAAGAAACAATGGGGAAAAACCCTAAAATTCCATGAGAATTAAAAATTAAAAAGGAGGGTTACACATTAGAGGGGATCAGGTGTTCTGGGCAGTCTGTAGCTCTCAAGTACCTCAGCCCATGGGGGAAGAGAGAAGGGAAATGTTGCTGGGAAATTGGGATGAAAAGGGAAATTGGGATAAAAAGGAGGAAATTGGGATAAAAAGGAGGCTGCATCCTCCAAAAATTGGAGAGACCCCAGGGGAATGCCCCATGGCCTCTCCCTTTATTGGAATAAAGTAGAAGGACTCCTCTGTCTCCTTTTTGGACATCAACCTCTGGTGTTTGTGGATTAATTTTCCTGACAGGAGGGAGCAGCCTCACTGTTGTGATGAACTTTTCCCTCTGGGAGCAGAGGAACTGTATCCCCCTAAAGAAGCTGTTCCCTCTCCTGCCCCGTTGTGGTTTTTCAGCCTTTCCTGAGTCAGAACTTTGTCTTTGCCGCTGCCGGGCAGGTTTTAAAGGATTTAAAGCGTGAGGCATCCCCCGGTGCCAGCCTGGAGAGGCACAAGGGTTGAACCTGTGCTCGTTTTCCCCAGAAATCCACCTGGGCAGCCTCCCCTCATCCCCAAACCCATCCCTGGGTGGCTCCAGGGCCGGCCGCAGTGAAACCCTCGCTGCCAGCGCTGCTCCAGCGCGCCCGGCTCTTTGCTGTGTAAATTAGAATTGTTTCCATGCACAGGGAAGGGAGGGGGAGGCAGCGCTGGATCCCAGCCTGGCTGAAAAATGACAGCGAGCTGCTCCAGCTGTTCCTCAGCCATTCCACTTGTCTGGTGTAAAGTGGTCCTTTAAAGCGGCAGCGATCGCTCCCGGGGGATTCCGGCACCTCCTGCCCCAGCCTGAGGCCGGGAGCCGCGATTCCTGCCCGGGAGGTGATCCAGAGCAGGGCTGGGAGGAAGGATCCGCTTCTCCAGGGCACGGGAAAGCTGCAGAAAGCAGGCAGAAGGACAGAGGGGACAGTGGGGACAGCACTCAGCACCTGCTCTTGCTCCCGTGATGCTGCTGCAGCCACCTGGAGCGCGGGTTTGAAGCGAGGTGTTTTTGCAAAAAGTCCATTTGCAGGAATTGCAGAGGCAGCAGCAGCCATCACCTGCTCTGGAAATGAAAATCCAACTCCGGTGGGGGCTGTTTTCCCTCAGCTCCTCACCTGTGACTGAACTTGCTACAATCAGTTGGGTTTTTGACACTCCGCACCTGGGGTAACAGAATAAACAAAACCCCAAAAAGCCAACCAAAACCCAAAAAGAGAAAAGAAAAAACACAGCAAACTACACCCCAGCCCTGCACCAAAGCTGTTGATCCTGTCAGAAGCACGAAGAAGGCACCCAACAGAATCACAGAGCGAGAAGTTGCAAGCCAGCAAGAGGTGACAAGTAATTATAGAACAGGGAAATGTGGAGGGAACTCATTTGGATGAGCAGCGACTGATTAACAGGCCCAACATTTATTTTCTTTATTTATGGCCTGGCATCACGGGAAATTGATACAGAGCAGCCCATATACAACATGGCTGGTGACATGTTCAGCAAATGAAGAGGCTGGGAAGAAATCAAACTGAATTATCCTCACCGTTACTCAGCCCCCCCGAGCCTCTCCCATCCTTCAGAGGGAGGAGCAGGGGTGACACAGCACCGCGTGGCATCTCGGTGTCCCCACGGCGCGGCAGCAGGAGGGGACAGCCAGGCCACCACCCCCTGGCTGGTGGCCATGCAGCTCCGTTGCCACCACATCAGCCCAGGTGATGCTGCGAGAGCTCCCTGTGCCGGAAACTCCTCCCAACCATCTTCCCCCTGCGCGATCTGGAGGTTAATTGGGGTGGGATTGAGCCCGCGACCCTCCCACCTGAACCCCCGGGCATCTCCCAGAGGCTCTTAAATGGGAAGCGATCCCAATCCCTCTCCTCCCTCTGCTTCCAGCTCCCCGAGGAGCATTAAACATTCAAATTAACGCTGGAGCTTTGTGCCCTCGGAGCACTGAGCTGCTCATCCCGGCAGGATTTCTCCCGAGGGAGAAGCACGAACTGCAGCCCATGCTCAGGGTACCGAGGGCTGCAGCATCCACATCGGAGCCGGGAGAGCCGCCCCATTCCCGGGATAAAAGCAGGACCGTGAAAAGCTCCCGATGGCTCCGTGAGCCGGGTAAAGGCTGTGCCCACGGGCGGCTCTGCCCAGGGATGAAAGGCGGCGGCGGCTTTGATGGAAAACTCAGTGACTGCGAACAAAAGGGACTGCGAGGAGGTGGCACCTCGCAGAGGACCCTGCTCGGGCACAGCGGGGCACGGGCACCCCCAGTGTCACTCTAGCGGGCAACACAAAACGCAGAGACACAGCTGAGGCAAAGAAGAAGGAAACTTTATTTTGGTTTTTACATTATATAGAGTTTAGGGAACGACCATTGATTGGAAGGTGAAGTTACATTTTCTCCAAGCACACTGGTCAATGACAAAGTCTATCAAATCTTTCTCCTCCCAGGAGAAAGAATGAAAAACAAGAAGACAGTTAGAAAAACATGTGCATGTTTACAAAAGCACTGTGAGAAACTCCATCACAAGAATGAAAATATCAGAAGGATGAAAAATGAGAGTGACACCCCAGGACATGGGGAGGGGAGAGGGCAGAGCCCTGAGGAGCAGTGGAACGGGCCCTGGTGCCATGGGTTTTGTGCTGGAAAATGCAAAATTTTTGCACTGGCTTTTTATAGAAACTGGTCAGCAGCAGTGAAAGTTCATTCCAAGCGGAACGGGAGAAGCTTTCCAGGTGCTCAGAGCAGACCATCTCCTCCTGGTTTGCCTTCACAAGTGCCAGCTCTCGTCAGGATCTTGTGTTTCGTGCTGGAGCCTGAACAGGGTTAGGACAAAAAGGAGCTGAAAGGAGAAAAGCTTTAAAATGGCTAAGAACAGAACACTCGAGTCCATCCAAAACAGGTTTAAAAATTTATAATTCCCTTCCACGCACTGCGCAATAAACACTCCTTCCTGCTGCAGTTTCCTGGTGTCACCCAGGCTGGGCACCTCTGCACCTGCCCCAGTTCTGCTCAGGGGTGACAGGAGCCCCTCCTTGTGCACTCGAAATCCCCTCTGTGCCACCTCTGCCCTGCTGCTCATTCCAGGGCTACCCAGACGTGGTCAGCACCATGGAGGGGTCTGGGATGCTCCAGCCCCCATGGCTGAGGGTCAGCAGGTGCCACCTAGGAGCCAAAAAGTGCCATTATCAGCCCCCAATGCGAGCAGGGGCAGTAAAACCCCCCCTCTGCTCCCCCTGAGCTCAGCAGAGCCCGGAGTGCCCCTTTAAGAGGGACACTGGGTTATGAAACACGGATGATTTAAATGCAAATGAGTGAAAAAACACAACTTCCTTTATTAAAATGGAAATTGCACTTCAAGCTGCTCCCCACAGCCCCGGGGTGTCCTGGTGCTGGCAGCAGCCACATCCTGAGCCACCACCTCAGTGGTTTGGGGGAACAGGGTACAGCAAGGGCCATGGGACAGGATGCCGTGGCCAGGCTGTGCCCAGGAAGTCACATTGCCAGCCCTCTGTCTCCTGCACATGTCACGTTGTGAGAGGTGTCACTCAGCTGCAGCTTCCTGAGATCAGCTGTCCCCAAAGTGCCATGCTGAAGGGAATAATTATTTTCCCATTTCCTGACATCTCCTCACAAAATTCGTTCCTATAGGAATAAAAAAAAAAAAAAAAAGGCAGCCATGCCTTTCTGTTCCTCCTTGGGACAGTGAGGAATTGGGATTTTTGGGACACTTGGGGCCCAAGGCAGAGAATCAGGGATGATTTCTCCCTTGCAGCATTCCCCATAACCCCCATCCCCTGTGACACTGCACAACCTGCCCGCAGCCCCGGGATCTGCCACTTCCCCAACTCCTCCAGGAACTCCTGGCTGTTGCCTTCAGCCACCAGCTGGCTCAAGTTGCTGGAAGATTATTAAGGATAGCAGGGACTGGAAAAGTCCCAAGTGGTTATCCTCTCCAGTAAGCCCATTCCCCCAGGAGAGCATTTAATTGCCTTTTGAAGAATCCAGGAGCCTTCCTGACCACCCAACCGTCCTGGCATTTATTCGTCCACGGGGCCTGACTTGAACTTTGTTTTCCTTTCACTTCCTATTACTGTTCCCCTAATCCTCTCCTCCAGCCCTTTCCCATCCTTCAGCCTGCATCTCCCGCTCTGTCCTTCCCTGCTGAGGCTCTCCAGCATCCCTGTCCTGATCCTCACCACGGGAAATGTCACTGTGAGACACGGCGGGGCTGAGACGGACCTGAAACCAAACCCTGCCTGGAAACAGCCCCAAGCGCTGGCCAGGGCAGCCAGGGAGAGCCTGGCATAGCCAGGGAGAGACCAGGACAGCCAGAGAGAGCCTGGCATGGCCAGGGAGAGACCAGGACAGCCAGGGAGAGACCAGGACAGCCAGGGAGAGCCTGGCATAGCCAGGGAGAGACCAGCATGGCCAGGGAGAGACCAGGGCAGCCAGGGAGAGACCAGGACAGCCAGGGAGAGACCAGCATGGCCAGGGAGAGACCAGAGCAGCCAGGGAGAGACCAGCATGGCCAGGGAGAGACCAGCATGGCCAGGGAGAGACCAGCATGGCCAGGGAGAGACCAGGACAGCCAGGGAGAGACCAGCATGGCCAGGGAGAGACCAGGACAGCCAGGGAGAGACCAGCATGGCCAGGGAGAGACCAGGACAGCAAGGGAGAGCCTGGCATGGCCAGAGAGAGACCAGGACAGCCAGGCAGAGCTCAGCATGGCCAGGGAGAGCCCAGCAGGACACACACAAACCCCTCCTTGGCCTCCACCAGGGCGGGGACAGACCCCTCAGCCTGGGCTGGGGATAGTCTGGTCCTTCTGGCTCTCACCTCTTCCACCTCCCAGGATTTGTAGGAATGGGAATGGGGAGAGGAGGCAGGTGCTGGTCTCCCACCAGGGACAGGAACCTGTGCTGGGATGCTGACCAAACCATGGCAGAGACCACAGCTTTCTCATTTTCAGCATTTTGGAGAAACACCCATTTGCTTAAGGCATCTAAAAATTAATGTGTGACAAATCCAAACGACCCCATGAAGCCCCCCCCACACCTCGGAGCAACTCTGGAGGAAGTTTTGCCGAGCAAATCCTGCAGGAGCTGCCCAAGAGGTCACAGTCTCCATCCTCCAGCCCGGTCCTTCCGCTCCAGCACCATTTAATCACCATTTGGAGTTTAGCATCCAGCATAACTGCCTCATCGTCAGGCATTGTGCCAGCTTCGTGAAGCATCACTTCATCCATCATTGTCTCCCAAGCTGTCTCTCCTGCCTCCCAGGCATCATTCCTGCCCCTCCCAAAAAGCCACCAAGCCACTGAGCAGGCTCTGAGCCAGCGCCAAAGTTGCAGCTCCTGAGGAATGAGCCGGACTTGCTGTTCCCTAATCGGGTCCCGTCTGCTGCTTGCAGAGCTGATGTATTTATTTTCATTACATTTCATCCAGGGATATTCTCCTCCTCCCACCTTCCCTCCAGTCCGGCTGCTGAAGCAGCAGGGCTCGGGAAAGGAGCCACCTTCCAGCTGATTTCTCATCCAGCAGAGCCAGGTCCGTGTTCCTGTCCCATTTAATTAGCACAGAGAGAGAACTGGGCTGCGCAGGGAGCTGCTGCCTCCACGCAGGAACCGGGACGGGCAGAGGCTCCCCCAGCTCATTCCCTCCCTCCTTGTGGTTATGTGGGGTCGGTGATGGGACAAACAGAGACGAGAGATCTCTGGAGTCAAGGCTGGTCTTGGAGCATGAGGTTTATCACAGAGGGTGTGGGTGTAGGGGCCCTGCTGAGAGCTGCCAGTCACAGCTCGGAGCAGGACCCAGAGACAGAAGGACAGAGGAAGAGTAATTTACACTAACCAATCTAGTACAAGATACAAATCCTATAGCATTTACATATAGCCTATAAGAATCATTACATTACCATACTGTGTTATATTTTAAACCCTAAAAACTACTCTTTGGACCCCTTGGACCCCTCTTGCCAAGCTGGTGGGGTCTGCTCTGACCCTTGGACTCTTGGTGAGGAGAAGGGAATTGTTTAATCAAAAGGGGATTACCTTCAGCTGGCCACACTGTTGTTCTTCTGTTGTTCAGTAACAGAGGCTCAGCATCTTAGACCTCAAAACTTGCTTTCAATTCTATTTCACTTATATGTTTCATATTCTCAAAGTCTAAACAGTCATATTTATAAGGCTTTTCCTATTTCATCCTTCCCAGCACCTCCTCACACCCAAACCCCCCGCCCCCCATGCCACCCAAGCCAGTGTCCCCAGGTAGGGCAGAGATGCTCCAAACTGGATTTGCTGTGAGTGCCCGGCTCCTCCCAGCTCAGGAGATGGATTGTGCAGCTCTCCCCACCTGTCACAGCCGCTCCCAGGTGGCAGCAGCTGAGTCACGAGTGAAATATGTCCCCATCCTCCCCATTTCCCTGCACCTGGTGGGAAACAATCGCTAAACCACCTCCTTCCTGCTGCGTCCATCACCCGGCCGGGCTGCAGGGACACGGAGGGGAGAGGTTTGAAGCGGTTTTTCCAGGATAAAAACAATAAAAAATAGGGATAACGATAATTAAGAGGCAGAGAAACTCTGTGATCAACTCGACTCCCAGTGTCAGGGTTGGGCTCTGCCCAGAGAAGCTGCATTTTGGGCTTTGGTGGAGCTGGCAGAGATGAAGGGAGGGAGCAGTGGGAGCATCTCGGGGTCTGCAGCTCCAGCAGGGCAGGATTAGGATTTAGATAAATTTAGGATTTATCATTTCCAGAGCTGCTGGAACAGCCCTGGGCCAGTGCCCTGAGCAGGGCCTGCAGTGCCTTCACTGTTCAGTGCTGAGATCTGGAAAGGAGGGAAAGTTTTAGGGCCAGACAGAGCAAAACTCTTGTGTAATCAGTGCTGAATTATGCAGCAGGAGTTGCAGGGGAAATATCCTTGAAGGCTGAATTTCCCATCGTGAGGAACTGCTCGGTGTTTGGAGCACATTAATTATTCCTCAAACAAGGATGAGCTGTAATTGGAGGGGTTTTATCACTCACACTTTGCAATGATGTAATTGAGTGGCAATAAATAAATCCCAGAGTAAAAGGAAGGCTGCAGATTCCCCCCAGGAGCAAGGAAGGGAGTGGGACAGCATTTCTCAGGAGTGGGGGGTTGGGAGGGGGTCAGACAGATCCAGAGGGTGCCCTGGGACAGCTTTTCCCCAGCTTGAGCTGCAAAGAGATGTCAGGGACCCATCCTGATGCTCCCCAGACCCAGCAGAGCTGCCAAAGCAAAGCCCCAGAGCTGGTGCTGCCCCACACCAGGACACCAGGGGTTCTTTTTATCCTCAGAGTGTTTGGGAGGATGCCTGGATCAATGTGAGGAAGCCCCTCCTGCCCAGCCTGGTTCTGGGTCAGGCCATGGATTGGGGAAGAACAAAAGCCTGAATTTCTCACCCTGAGCTCCACACACACCTCGGAGCTGTTTCTGCATTGACTTCCAGAGCCTTTGAATCCACATTTCCCACGCTGAGACCAGGCTGGAGCTGAGCAATAACAGGGATGCCATAAACTCCATCTCTCCCAGCAATGAAATCCTGTTCAATACGTTCTTAATATTCAATTACTATTTATGTAACGCGCGGCAAAGGATTATCCCATTAAACCGAAATTAAGTGCTTCGTTCATTAATTAATACAACTTATTTCAAGTGCTGCCAACATTTATCCCTGGAAACATATTGTTTAAAACCAAAACTCGCAAACGAAAGGAAAGGGAGTTGTCTGCTGGTTGCTTTTATGTGTTCTCAGATGAGTTATGGAGCCTGTGAAGAATCCATCCAGAATGCAGGAGGGGAATCTCCCAGGGAGCAGCAGAGGAGAAATCCTGGCTGGAAATGGTTTGTGTCTCCCTGGGTAAGGAGGTTCATCTCTCTATTTCCACCATTTCAGCTGAAAGAGAACAGGGAAAATCCTTCTTTGCCCAGTCTGGAGAACGTGCTCCACCAGTCAAACCCAACATCCAGCCCCCGGCTCCTTGGGGACTCCAGGATGTCACCACCCCATGGATGTGGCATCTCCCGGTGTTCTGCAGGGTCAGATCTGTGCTCAGACCCTCTGTGACTGCTGCCACAGAACCACTGGCTCATTATTCCATCCCTAAACTCCTTAGAGAGCCACATCCTGGTCCCACTCGACCTCCAGGAATTACCCAGCTGGTTTGTGTCCCCCTGCGTAAGGAGGCACTGGGAGGTCCATCCCTGTATTTCCTCCCTTCCAGCTGGAACAGAACAGGGCAAATCCTTCTTTTCCCAGCCTGGAGAATGTGCTCCACCAGGCAAACCCAACATCCAGCCCCTGGCTCCTTGGGGATTCCAGGATGTCACCACCCCATGGATGTGGCATCTCCCGCAGGGTCAGCCCTGTCTGCAGCTGGAGCTGCCTGAGCTCAGAGCCTCTGCAGCTCTGTGACTGCTGCCACAGGACCACAGGTTGGTTATTTCAGCCCTGAATTCCTTGGAGAGCCACATCCTGGTCCCACTTGACCTCCAGGAATTACCCAATTGGCCCATCAAACCTCCAGCACCGGCAGCAAGCGCCGGGAAAGAGCGTGTAATCTAAATTAAGTCGGGAGTCTCTTTCCAAAACAAATTCCTTCTTGAAGAAGCAAGCCCAGACTTCATTACAACAACCCAATTATCCACGAGGCTGAGCTCTGGAGACAAGAGCTCCCCACGAGTGCTCCTCCGTGCTCCACTCCCGTCACAACTTCCTCTCCATGCAAATGGGAGGATCGGGAATGACTGGAGCTTCCCTGAAACTGCAAATGGGAGGGTGGGAACAGCTGGAGCTTCCCTGAAACTGCAAATGGGAGGGTGGGAACAGCTGGAGCTTCCCTGAAACTGGAAATGGGAGGGTGGGAACAGCTGGAGCTTCCCTGAAACTGGAAATGGGAGGGTGGGAACAGCTGGAGCTTCCCTGAAACTGCAAATGGGAGGGTGGGAACAGCTGGAGCTTCCCTGAAACTGGAAATGGGAGGGTGGGAACAGCTGGAGCTTCCTCAGAACTGGAAATGGGAGGATAGGGAATGGCAGGAGTTTCCCCAGCATTGCCTGGAAAACAAATCACAGCAACAGAGGCAGAACTGGAGCTTCTCTGTGGCAGAGTCTGCCCCAGGCTGGGTTTCTGTGAGCTTCCTCCAGGGCCACTCCTTAAGGTGGAAAAGTGGAATTTGATCCCCAAAGTGCCCCCATCTCTCAGGATGGAAAGTAAACACAAGGTACAAGAGCTGTAAATTAATTTTTAAGCCCATAGGTCTCTCTCTGTTGAAGGAACTCTGCAGGATTAATATTTTTGGAGTCGTCTTTCACTCCAGATGATGCCTTTGGAAATCAAATGACCCTGCTGACTCTGCAGGAGCTGGAGCACCCTGGGCATTTCTCTACATTCCCAGATTGTCCTGCAGAATCCTCCCTGACAACCCCAAAATCCCAAAATCTCCACTTCCATGAGATGGAAACTCTGAGCAGTGACTTCCAACCACCCCAGGTCCCACTCTGAGACCCTCCTGCTCCCACCCCAGCTCCAACCTCCAGCCTCCATCTCTCTCTGGAAGCACCAAGGAACAGTTTTCCCCTCCTTTCCTTCCTGACTTCCAGCTGCCATTAGCTCTGTTTCCATCCGAGCAGCAGCTTTCCATGGGCTCCTGGGGAGGTCACAAGATTCCAGGTTTGTTACAGAAACCCATCAAATCCCCCCAGAAAAAAAAAAAAAAAGAAAAACAAACCTGCAGAAAATCTTCCTGTCTGTTATTTTCTAGATTGAAGAAAGGAAAAAAAATAAAAAGAAGAATTTACAGGTAATTTCCTTGTCAAAAGTTCCTGTCTGTAAATACAATCAAGATAGGAGTGACATGGCAAATAGCTCCTTTTCTCTCCTGAATGAATTATTCAATTCGCCACTGATCCCCTCTAACTGCTCCAGGATTGCCTTCTGCTTCCCTGATTTATTTTACTTTATTTAGTTCTGTAGAGAAGCGCTGCCAATAATCGAAAGGAATTCAAGCAATTTCAGGATTCAACAAATCCCTCCCGCAGCCCCGGCAGCTCA
>VXAX01002073.1:9763-39007 GCA_013399835.1 Leptocoma aspasia
ATTTTCCATATCTGCCCCTGGAGGCTTCCAATAAAGACCAGCCTTTTTATTACCTCCTATACTACCTCGAAAGTGAGTTGTTTTCTTTCTACGTTCTTTAAGGCATCAGTATCACATTGGTATTACAGGCCCTAATTTAGGAAAAATCTCCTTGTTTTTAACTGAAGTTGAAAGCTATTTTGGAAATAAATTTCTATTTTATTGACACCTGATTGAGTATGAGTGTACTAGGATATACCAAAGATTCAAAATGTAACTATGTTCAATTTAGGATAAAACCCAAAGACACTTGACAGTTTCATAAACAGGGGTTTATGAAAGCCAGAAAATCTTTCAGTTTTTAAAGAGGAAGATAATTTGTTGAAATTCCCTCACTGAAAACATAAGTACTGTTACGAAAAGAAAATATTGTGCACAACACAGAAAAAAATCTTAAGACCAACTTTTTAAAGAAAACCAGCATTTGAGATTAGAATAATGCCTTAGGTATAAACTGTCATTTAAAAAAACAAGAGAGAAGAAAGGAGGATTCCTTCCTTGCAAACACTATCAGAAAAGAAGAATAGCAGTTGAAAAGCAGGGGGAAAAGATCATCCCATTCCATCAATAAAATCTAACTAAATTATTTGATGAGTGGAAACACTGACAGACATCAGAACCATCAAGGATAATAAATTACTTGAGGATATCTAATTCTCAGTTACAGCCAGTGAATGGTGAAGCTTCCCAGTGTAGAAAAATCCCTTTTCATTTTCACTTGGCTCATTCAATATACTTGACAAGTTGAGCAGCTCATGGATCACTTCCACGAAACAAGGATGTGCATAGATCATGACTGGATTTCAGTCTGTGATGCTTTCTTGCAGCAGAAATTTGAAATGCAGTGAGATATTTGCCTTACAAAAGCAACCACCAAACAGCATAAACTGCTCAAGGTCTATACTTGTAGGGAAAAAAGAATTGGTAGATTACAGAATTATTATACTTTGACTAAGTATCATAATCTGGCAGTGCTTTAAAATAATCCAAAATTTTCATAGGATGAATTCCCTCATGAAGGAGGACAGGGCTCACCATGCCATGGGTGATTCTCTGGGGTCAGGGAGCTGCATCCCCTGGTCCTGAGCTCAGGCAGTGGGGCATTGGTAGGCACTGGGAACAATCAGTCTTTTCCACCAGGGAAAAAGCTGCAGCTCCTGCTCTGTCCTGCACAGCTGGGCCTCACAGCTAGAGTGTTTTCACAGTCCTGCAGAGAACTCAGGATGGCCAAAAGAAGCCTGAATCTGGCAGTGCCCCTCTCCTATTGTGGGCACTCTCTGGCAGTGCCCCTCTCCTATGGTGGGGGGAAAAGAAGTGTTGCTAATTGAAAAATAGCAACACTTCTTTTTCTCCCACCATAACAGCTAAAAAGCAGGGTGAAATTAATTCTAAAGCAAATGCATTAAGCTGAAGAGGCTGAATACACCAGGGCTCAGCCTGCTGCAATAAAAACTGATGAAAATGAATAATCAGGGAAGAATGAGTTTAAGTTCTCTCTGCTGCCAAAAAAACATCAGCCAGAGAGGATAAGTTAAGCCTCCTGTTGACTCTTTGCATTCCATTTAGGGAAATGAGTTTGTTAATATTTAACAAAAAGAACTCTTAAGTCTTTTACTAATTGTTCTGTTCAGAAACTACAAAAAGTCACACGTATGATACATTCCAAGAGATAAAATATGTGAATTCAAAGAAACCAATATTATTTCACAACAATTGCCGTGAAAAACACATCCTTCTTCTATCCTCTTCTCCAGTGAGGGAATTACAAACACCTGGCTGAAACTGTATTTTTTATTTGGAGCTATTTTGAACTCTCAGTGGATATGTCAAGAGTTTAAAAGAAAAGCTTCTTCAAACAACAAAACATATTAGCTTCCTTATGTCTGGATTTTTAAAAATCACACTTCTATCCCTAAAGGGAATGGTCATCTGGAAGGATAGGGAGGAGAGATCCTTTAGCATGATGGTTTGGGGCAGAAATAGAAGTCTACATGAAGAGGAGGTCACTGCACTCTGGGACAGCTACAGTACCCAGAATACCCCTCAAACAATAATGGAGATAGGGAATAGGCATTTCTGGACAAAGCCTGATGAATTTTGTTTACTTGGAAGAATCAGCTAATGGAAACTCTGCCATGTGAGCTTTTGAAGGAGACCATGATTCAAGATAGCAGCTGGTTAGTCCATTTTATATCTGTGTTTTGATGGGAGTGGCAGCAAAGAACAGCTTGTCCTTCCTATAACGTGGACTTCTTCCAATACTTACTAATCTATTAAGCTGAAGAAAGTCAGAGAGGCAGCAAATGGTGAGATTGCTGTCACCTCCTCATTTTTCCTCACTTCTAGATCAAAAGTTCTCTTACACTTTAATTACAGGCAAGGGTGAGCCCGATATTAAGTTAGTATTCATGAAGCTGTTTCCAGGAATGGTTTTCCATAACTACCACATATCAGGACACTGAAATTCAAAAAGCAGATGCTTTGCTTAGTTTCAGCTCTCACAGAGGTGCTAACTCAGCTGCCTAGGTAACAACATGAATTTTGAGGAAAATAACAAAAAGGAAAGTAGTCAAGTCAAAAAAACCAGCCAATATTTCCATATTCTGTAAAACTTCAGCTGTAACAGAGGCTTAGACCTTTGACTTTAGTAGCTGCCTCACACCAAACTTGTTATCTTCATTCCAGCAAAAATATAAAAATACAACATTCATGAGCAAGAGTTCTTAGCACTGTAGCAAAGTCTGTGCCAAAATTAGAGAAGTTTTTATTCTCATGAGCACACCTCCCACTCCCTTCTCTAGGATTTTGCTTTGCTAGTTTCTGTTTTGCTTGTCTGATCTAGAAAGAGCTCCAAGAGGCTTCCTAATTAACAAGGAGGGAAAGTTTTACATAGTTTTATCACAAGTCACAAGTTTTGTCAAATATTGGTCTTGATTTCCTCAAGAACATATACAGCCCCAAAAAGATGGTATCAAGAAGGATTTCAGTGCATACCTTTCTTGTGAAGGTATTTAATTTATTCTCCTTACAAACATGGGACAATGATTCCTATGCAGGCAGAGCAATATTCCAGCACTTCTGTCCCTTGTCAGCTCTATGATAAAATTAATAAATATGAATATTAACAAATCATTTGGCCAGCCTGAACCAGTTTTTATTGAAGGTGAACTGCAGTAGCTTTCAACCTGGCAGATTCGTGCAGCTTTAGCTACAGTATCAGGGAAACTCAGGGACTGGCAGTGGAAATAGAGGTGCTGCAGGAGGGAATTTCACTAACAAATATTAAGATTTCAGAAGACTTCACAAAAAATACAGCAACACAAGCAACGACCTCCCTCCTAAGGTGGGTAAATTCCCAGGCCCTTCCATGCAATGCCATATTTCATATCAGTGACCCTATACATGGACTGCCCTCCTCCGAGACATTCACAAGGCAAGCCCCACACTCCCCATGGATGGAGAGCCTTCACTCCAACATTTCTCTCGGGTAACAGCCACTCTTATGTTCCCAGCTGCTTGGCTTTGTCTTTCCAACTGCTCTTGCCACAAAAGATTTCCAGGGCTCTCCTGCATCCCTTTTTACCTGCTGGGCAAAAGGCTGATTGCTGGCCAGTGTTTACATGGACTGACAAGTCAGCTAAAACAGATTTTGCCTCTCAACAGTGGCATTTACTTTTGTTTCTCTCCTTTTCTCAACTGCCAGTTTTCTGGAAGTTATAGAAAATTGTTTACCCTTGAAGCCATTGCTTCCTCATCAAATGTGGTTGCCTTTGTACTGTGTGTGCCAGTTGTACTCACTGTACATAAATGTGAACAGAGCCAGACTTACAGATTTCTCCAATATCAGCCACACATCACACACAGCCTGGGTCTCTCCTGCCCCCGTAATTCCTTGGAATCTATCTCCTAGCAAACATCAGGGCTGCAGACACCAGAAGGGACTCACAAAGGCCTCAGGTTCAGTCTTACAGAGGTGGGGAATACAACACCTCCAGATATCCAGGGCACCAGCTGAACATGAACAAGCCAGACCTTAAGAAACACTGGACAGAGTTTTCCTACAAAAAGACTTGTTCTTCTAATCAGATTATTTTCCCAACACATGGAACAAATAATTACCAAGGGGTTGGAGAGGTGTAAGAGAGGTTCAGAATTCCTAAGTACTGGTAAAAATACCAAAAGATGACCAGCAAAGAGGCAGTTCCCCCTCACTCTCCTTGCTCCCTCCCGCTCTCAAGGAAATGCTGGCATCCTGCTGAAGTGCCACTTTTAGCACATCATATTCCAACTGTTGTTTTCACAGATAATGTAATCTACAAAGCACTAAAAAGCACAAACTTGATGCACCCAATAAAAACCATACAGTCGTCTCTTCGTTTCCAAGAAAGGCAGCTCAGTCAAATTCTGCCATAACAAGCAGCAAGGAAAGTATTTTACTTTCAAATCCTTCCTCACCAAGTCCCCACATCATAGATGATGCATAATGAAACAGAATGAATTATCAGGTGATGTTCCATGAGTGTGCTGACTGTACTTTTAATGAAAACATGGACAAAGAATACATCGGCTATGAGGTACATTCTGATTCTATCAGAACAATAACTAGAACACTCCAAAATCTCCACATTACCCTTTAGCATTGCCCTGTAATACTATGAAACCGTGCCCACTTTATGCTTGGAATATATCATATTCCAAACAAAAATTTTTATTATGAAACATAGGTTTAAAAAGAAAAACATGACTATTTTTTCCCCAGTTTCCTACACAGAGAGATGAACTACTCATATTTAAAGAAGAGCCATGGATTTATCTTTTTTAAAAAATTATTTATATCTATAGAACTTGCAGCTGGTAGTCTACAAGGAGAGACCTTATCAACACTTGAGAAGACACATCCCCCAAAATACTAGAACAGCACAGGAAGTTGTGGCAAGTTGATGACAGTTTTGTTGTTCCAACACCTTGACTAGATTTTCAATAATAAGATAATAAGAAAGAGAACACTGATCTGGATTTTTGAAGTTAATGGTGGTAACATCTTGCAGCTTAAATTGTGCCACAGACTGAGCTGGGATTCTCCTCTTGTCTTCCAGTGCTAAACCGAAGCAAACAAACAAAAGGATTTCTCATTTCCATGGTGAGAGGACCATCTGCTGCCCAAGTAACAACCCAAAATAAAACAGGCACTGTGCACACTGACAGAATTCACCACTGTGAGCGGGGCTGCCTTGCATCAGGCACGCCCTTCTCTTTTTTCCTTTTTCTTGCTGGCTGTGCAGCTTTTCCATGCTCCCAAAGGCTGTTTTATTTCCCAGACTCTCTTTAAGCAGAGACAATCTCGTGTGAGAAGTACAAGTCTTTAAGGCTAACATTACAATCCAAGCAGAAGAGCACGTCACACACAGAGAAACGATTTTGAAGCTTCGACCAATTTTAAATGACACATTCATTTCTGCAATTTTCCTGCTATAAGCACATGAAGAACCTCATTCTGCATTCCACTGAACCCCTCAAATGCCTTCAGTCCATGAACATCTGGAGTCCAAATGAATACAGAATTAATCCCTAAGGCTGGACAGCAAAACAGGTCAGGAACCATCCCTGCTATAAAAATCACTGTGGAAATCTTGCAGCGGGTCACTGAAATCAGGCTGCACTTCACTGCTGGTTTTGTAACGTTTTCTTTTCAGACCAATTTGCCTTAACCAGCTCTTGCCCACAGTACAGCACTGGCATAGCTGTAAGTGCAATGACCTGAACTATCCTGGTAAAACCTACAACATATAGGTCTATCCATCCCCAGTACCAAGGCATTCCTATGACATTTTAACCAGATTCTTAGCACCTTCACTCTCCCAAGAGTCTTCAGAGGAGCTGATGGTACTCAGCTCCTTGGGCTTTTAAGCCTTTCCTTTTCCTTCCTTGGGGGAAGTGGGGGGCAACATATAAAAAAAAAAAAGGAATAAAAGGAAAAGAAACAAAGAGCCGATGACACACATGCTGTCCTACACACACCCCCAAACAGAGGAAAAAAGCAAGGAAAAAGGAAAGTTCTACAGGGTGCTGATCTGGAATGAAATGGGATTTGGAAGAGATAGTCCTATTTGGCACTGTCAGCAAAAGCTTATGAGTGGCCTGGTGACTCTCTGAGCCTCAATGCCCTTTTTACACTTGTCACTTAAAAACCTCCCTGGACAGTTCAGCTGTGCTGCTTCTGACATTGTTTTCCCCCTGCTGCTGAACGGACTTGATGAAGAGATACATTTCATCCCCTCTCAGTTCCATAAAGCACTAAACAATAAGGACATATTTCATTTGGCCTTCAAGTAGCATTTTTATGGTCCATGCAGATCCCTTTAAAAACAACATAAACCAGAACTCTCTCTTGGAGAGCATGGAAATTAAAAACTGTTGGATCTCCCAAAATGACTCCTATGATCCTCAGGCTGAAGGCTGGGTTAGAGGGTCCTCACATGGTTCCAGCTGCATTCTCAGTACACCACTTTTGTGAAGGAACCAAAGCTGTAGGAACTCCTCGGGCATGGCGTGGAACCCGGAGTCGGGCAGGACATTGTCATAGTAGTGATGGCTGATGAAGTTCCCGTGCAGGTCCACCGAGAAGGGCCAGAAGCCGTAAATTGTCACCTCCTCGCACAGCCCCAGCGCAGCGCTGACCAGGAAGAGCCCCGTGGAAAGGCGCTTGGCGTGGATGCCTTTGCTCTTCCAGAACTTGCCGATGTCCCGCAGGAAGTTGGGGTTGGCAAAAAGGACTGCCTGCTTGGCACCGAAATCCTCCAGGGTGTAGTAGACCCGGAGGGAAGGTCCCGTCCCTGTTTTCATGGAGAAGGCTGGCATGTAGATGTAGCTGTGGTTGTAGACCTTCACGCTGTCCACAAAGGCTTTTCGGGACCACAGCAGATTCTGGAACCTGGAAAATCACAAGGGAAAACGAGCTGGTCACACATGGGTTTTCCCAGATGTTTTGTAATCCACCTAAGGGCTGCTCTTCATACCCATATTTACAATTCACTGCACACCTTTTCTGAGCCCAGAGAAAGTCTAGACAAAGTTCTGGCTGTCTGACACTGCCTCTCTTTTGAAAACAGACACCTGAATAGACAGTTGAAAACTATCTGGTATCCTGCTAACTCCAAAACCTTTCTGATTTCATCTTTTTAAAAAAACCAAATGAACACTAACAACATTCCATAAGACTCAATCCTTTTCAGCAATATTTTTCATCTGTCCAGAAACCAACTTAGATTTTTCAGGTATGGGAATCTAGAAAAGAAGTTTTCAAATCTGTGTTGTTCTTGTTTCTTAAAGGCAGACTAAAATAAGAACCCAAGTTAGATTAGGAAAGCAAAGTATATGTACAGATTATTTCTTTGATACGAAGACAACACAATTTGCTTAACTGTCAATAGCTATTTGCTGATGGCTGTTTTATTCCTGATGTTTGACTGACAAACTACTCCACAACCAGTATGATGGACTGTAAACTTTCCTTGCCATACATTTCCTCCCCACCTTTATCACTTGACAATATCTGAAGCCTTCAGAGTGCAAAGCTTACTACACTAAAAACCACTTTTGCACAAGCCTTACATGCTCCTTTCATTGCAGCTAGGCTGCTCCCCTGCATGTGATCCCTCATTTTTTCCTCAGCTCCTGAATACCCATGTTGCTGCCTCCTCTCCCTGTTTCCTGCAGCCAAGGTAGATGTGTCATGAATAATTCCCTAGTCACACACCAGAAGGGTCAGAACAAGAAAGTTAAGTCAGCAGCACTGGATTTTTTTTTCTTTCTGTTGTGCAGGCAGAAATAGGTATAATAATATGTTTTTAAATGGTTATAAAGAGATCAATTTTATATATAAACATCTTTGAAACTATAAAAAGAATGGCACAAACAGGTTTAAATAGAATGCCAGATGACCTCAAGAAGTATTAAACAAAATTTCAGCTGAAATGATTGGAAACAAAAAAACTCAAACAGCTTCAACAGCATTGAAATGTCTCATAATATATGCCAGGTCTTTTTGTAGTCTTTGTTTTGGCAAAAAAAAAACCCTTGAAATAATCTTGATAAATTGAAAGGTTTTGTTGACTTTTTATTATTAAATATTTGGTCTCTTTATTTGCTACAAGGTTCTTGCAAAACTTCCTGCATGGGCTATTAGAACGAAGCTGGTTTGAAATCATTAGTCTGTCTGGGTGTTCACTGCTCCCCTGCTCTGCAGATCTGCTCCTACTGCATGGTGCTACTTGCTAATGGAGACAGAGCCACTGGCTTCCAAGCAAGACACCAATTCAACCCCAGCCTACAAAACAAAACCCAATAATTTCATAACTTATTATATTTGGCATTCTTTTCTTAGAACCAGCCAAGACACAGCTTAGTGTAGAAGACCAGCCAAGATCAAGGTGCCTTGGCAGAAATTCATTGTCTGCCTGTACCTCTTCACGTGACCCTTAACCTCTCCCTCCATCACTATCAGACCTATGACTGTTCCTCAAAATTTAGTCAGAAAAATTCCTTTTCTGACTAAATTAGCTTTACCAGCCTCTCTTCCCAAGGAGTAGCAGGACAACCTGCAGATTACCAGGTACATAAGTTGGCTCCATTCTACCAAGCTTATTTTGTCTCCATCAGGACACTCTCACTGAAGGGGAAAAAACAAATTAAAAAAGAATCTTCAAGCTTAATACTTTCAGTAATAACCTAAGTGCTCAGACCCCCAGTATCCAAACATTGTTCTGATATCCCTAATCACTTTTGAAAGGTCCTAAGGCCAACAGCAGGCTTTCAGTCCCCATTCAGTCACTGGGCATTGCAGGCTCAAACTTTCTTCCACAGTAAAGGCGTGTTGAGCAAACAGCTTGATGTTGTGGTGTCCTTGCACCTCGGCTGGGGTGCAAGGAGGGGCCAGAGGCACGTTCACAGTTACTCCTGAAGCACCATGTCCTTTCCCACTTAGAACTAGTCCACAAATTTTACTTCAGAGGGCAAATAGTTGTGGTTATTCTAAACCTGCATTTTCCAGCAAATTTACCATTCTTAGAAAAGCCCCACGCAGCTCAGGATGAACACATTAAAATTCCTCAGTCTCAGAGGGCCAGAGACTGTCTCTGAATATTCATTTGCTGTCATTGCTACAATGTTTGCAATTCTTCTGGATAAATCTCCCCAAATGCCTTAAAGTAATAGGAAGTAAACAGCAGTGCCATGAGATCATGAGTGCATGGGAGGGACTCCATGCAGAAGGGACAGCAGCATTTGTCACCCTACTGCAAACTGTCCTTCAGGAACACCACCACCTCCTGGAAACCCATGCCTCATTCAAACGGTCTGGATGGCGGTGCTGGTAGGCATCCTGCCCAGTTCAGCAGGCAAACATTATACAGGTGGCCAGGAGCCCATGGAGAAACATAAAACATGCTGATTATGGCTGGGCTGACGGCCTAACAGCCAAAAAACTGCTCCCATCTTGAGCGCCTCGTAAGGGGACATATGAGAAACAAATGAAAATTTCTGCTACCTATTTGTAAAAATGGGGGTGCTTTCCAGCATTCTGACACTTCACAGGCTGGATAGAAGCTGCAAAATATGGGGACAAATGCTGTGCATAAGCAAGTTTCTAGAGATGGTGCTGGAAGCTCGTGTGTTTTCCTTTAACTCCCAATCCAGACAGGGAATCCTGCAAGCTTTGAAGGTACCACACCACATCCATCCCATGGAGAAGGCTACTCCATGCTTGACAGGGAGACCAGGAAGGCTTTTCCCTTGAAGCTCTGTAGTGCCCACAGGAGCATGACAGTGTTTGTCTCCTGCACATTCTGGCACAGAACCTCCAGCCCGGTGCAGCCCTTGCATCCCCACGGGCACAAATGCCTTCCCTTGTGCCAACCCTCACCAGAATGAGGAGCTGCTGGTTCCTGGTTAGTGCTGGCCTCTTCTGAGCATTCAGTCCTCTCAGTGGCACAGCCCAGAAGCTGTGCAGATCCACCACATACACAGAGCTCCCAAAGAAATGCATCAAATGGTCTAGAGCTTTACACAAGAGTGCATCTCAGGCGATATTATCTCCCCAGCGCAGCTTGGAGCAAGAAACAGCTGAACTGCTGTCAGGGTCCTCCCCTGACCTTCTGCAGTCAAGCTCACAGAAATATGAGGTGAGTTGCTAGCATTTGGATAAAACTGGAGCTGGACTCTTCCAAGCCCTGAGCAGCACCTGGAGACTCCACAAGCAGCTTGGGAATTTGCACTGATGTATTCCAGCAGCTCCGCAGCCCAGAGAGGCACGAGTGATTGTGAGCCCTGGTGAAAACAGATCACAGCAGGCCCAGCCCAGACACTTCTGTTTCCACTGTGCTAATCAGTGGACAGTGAACAACTTAAATCATCAGCATCACATTTCTCTGTCATGTTCCTAGGAAAGATCACCTTAAAACCAGCAACTTTCAGCAGCTGGTTTGGCAGCTGGAGGCAGAGCTGCACAGATATCAGAGAAATAATTTCCTTGCTAGCAGCTGGAGAATTCCCTCAAACGCTCTGCTCTGCTTTTCCAGAAAGAAATATTCATCCAAGAGAAAACTGCCATGGCACATTGTCATAACAGAACAGCTGAAGACTTAAGAGCATTAAGTGTTCTGGGTTTTGTTTTTAATATTCTTATTGATGTTCTTTAGCAGATATTCAGGGACTGGGCTGCTCTCTGGCACTGAGAGACAGTTCTCAGTAACCACTCAGTAACATTTGCTGCAGTGACATTGAGCTAACCTTCTTGTGGATAATTATGGCAGCATTCCCTTGCATCTTGGTTTCTTTTTGATCTCCCCAGAGAGTCAGTATCTCATGCCTGTGACAATATCCCAGGCACTGACTCTGTTGGCATCTGCAAAGTCACAAGTTCAGCATTCTGGATTCATTGGGAGTTGACTTATCAGAGGGGAAAAATAAAGTTATGTAATGAGCGGAACAGATCAGATGCCAAAGAAATAGTGTATTATTCTAAAATTATGACAGATAGACCTCAAGGGAATAGAACAGAAGGTGTAAAGACTTATGTTTGTTATGCCCCTATGACAAACAATAACCTCAAAAAAACTATTTAGATAATTTGATGCCAGCACTAGCTAAGAATGATTTAGCAATTTGCAGCATCTATGGGACTCTGCTTACAGCTGGGGTCACAAATCAGCTTGCAAACCCACATCTGAGCCTCCTCTGCTGTGACAGAGGGGTTGTACTACACTCATTTCTCAGAGTGCTTTTCAAACCGCAATGCTCTCCTTAATGCCCTGTGCTCTCACTCATATCCAGCTCTTCTTGATGCTGTGCCCCTCTGGGGCTTGGGCAGACAATCTTACTGACACACCAGCTGTGTCCCAATTAACAAATTGTTTCCCTGTGCTCATCCCACATGTGGGCACTTGTAGCATGCTTTAGGTGCAAGGTAGACTTTCTACTTATCCGCACAAGGAGCCAGAATTGAGCACTTAAAGCACTACAAACAGACCCCCTTTCTTTATCCCAGCTTTCCCAACTACACAAGCCACTGTTTACTTACCTTAAGGATGGCTACCTGACTTGAGAAACAATTATAAACCCACTAAAGTCAGTGGCAAAACCAACTCCGATCCCCAGTGTTCTGTCTAATCTCATTTCAAACACCTTCGCAGAAGGGACTCTCCTGTTCTCACGCTGGGTCCCTCCACAGGCACCATTGTCACCCAGCTGAGAGCTTGTGGCATGAGTGGGGTGATGCTATTCTGGTATTTTCCTTCCCCTTTGCCCTTCTCCCCTGCTGGCTCTTTATGGACCAGATGCTTGCTCCTCTCAGGGGGTGACTGACTCCCAGACTCACTCCAGCTCATCCCTTGCATGCATCCTGCTGTTGTTTTAACATTTTATGAGTTTCCTAAGTACAAATCTACTGAGGTTTTTCTTCCCAAGAGAAAACTCACTTTCTCAACACAAAATTCTATAAACATATCTCTAAGCTGTGTTTTCAAAGACAGAGGTAGTGTTTTCCTACCCTGTCTCCCAATATGGGAGATGTAAGTTTTCTCTCTCTCAACCAATGATGTAGAAAACTGCTATCACTAAATTATAAACATTCTAGCATTCTTATACTAAACATAAAAAAATGAACATCTGGAAGTACTAGACATAGTGCCAAGGGAAAGCTGACTTTTCCAATGGAACACAGAGCTAGCTATCCTGTACAGCAAAACAATGAAACATTAAAATCAGTGCTCACTGGTATTTTGGGACTGTGTGTGATCCTTATTCTGCCAACTCAAATTAAAATGTGCTTTTAATAGCTACTCTTTCCAAAACCAGCCAAGGTAAACATCAATCCTTTCTGTTATCTGACAGCTTGGATCTTAGCTTTCAGAAGATGAGCTGCTCATCTTAGTCTGACTCTTTGAAAATTGTGGCTGCTGTAGTCACACACAAGTGGAAATAATAAAAAAGGACAGGCAGAACAGCATGGATGTAAATTACTTGTATTGTTAAAATTGCTGCCTGGTATTTCTAAGGCTTCTGAACACTTCCAAACTCTTACAGCTGGAAGTCAGGAAGATGGGAAAGTAAGAGAAGCAATGAAATCAGCTAGGAAAAACTCCAAGTGACACAGAACTAACTCTGATCTCTTTGGCATTGAATTTCACTGCACTGCATGCCAGAGAGAGCTGAGAAGAAACATAACCAGATCACACATTTCCTCAGGTTTTAGTGGAAAAACAATCACAACAAAGCCCAGACAGAGACTATAGGAGATTTACTTTGGATTAAGACAGTGTCCCTAAAACTCTCTGCTGTGTCTTTGGGACAGCAACAAAACAGGAACAGAGCAGAGAATCATCTCCTGGATCTTTCACTCAAATACATTCCAGACACAGTCCCTGTGGATCACTGCCCACAGGAGTGCTGCAGAAACACAAGGCTGACATCATTACACCTTCTTGATTGTGCTGGCCTCCTGTGATTTGTCACCCAAACATAAAATCTACCAAATGATTGCAGTTATGAAAGACCTATTAATAGCTGAGAACACTTTTGCTGGGTCTTTGAGTTCTCTCTTTAACGTCATGACATCCCTCACATATTAATAGTTTGCAAATATCAGTAAAGGTGACATTCAACTACATCCTCTCTTCAGACTCTTGGAGCTCTCCCCCCCAAAAAAAATCTGGAAAGAGAGAAGAAAACAGAAATGTTTGCATGTGTATTCCTTTTAAAGGTGCTCTCTGCTACAAAAATTATAGACTGAATTATTGCCGTGGTCCATGCATTGAAAAAGGACTCCTGACAATAATTTCAGAAGGTGAACTATGATTTATTAAAATGACTCCATAATCAGAGGATTTGGGGCAATAATGTGCCCAGGTACAGAGCTCAGATGTTTCTTCTTCACTGCCCTGTACAAGAATCTCAGAATGCTTACAATATCAGAAAGATATAACAGTCCTTCAGCTCCTTCTCCCACTCCAAGGAGACAGGCAGAGGAATCTAAAACGTCCTTGAAGAACACACAGATATTTTGTTTATAGAAAGCTTATACAGAGTAAAAAGACAGCAAAAGGATGTTCTCCCATGGGAAAATTCATCTGCAGGCCTGCATGCAGAGAAACTTATAATATGTTCTAGCAACACTAAATGACATTATTTAAAACAGTAAATGCTTCAACAGGGATTATGGCAAGAACTGTAACTAGGATGGGGTTTCTTTTGAGTATATAAGCACCCTTTTTTAACTTTAGTACATGAATCACTGGTGTTCTCTGAGATCCTGTCACAGCTGCAGCACAAATCCCTCTTAAAAACTATAAACTAGAAGCTTGGTAAGAAAATCAGAAGTTTATAGCCCATAGGAATATGTGGTGAATCTAAAATATTTAAAATGGGGTAAAATAAATTCACACAACTCTAACATACATAAAAGAAGACCTTTGTATTTTTTCTGTTAGCTGCTCCTACTGGACAACCTCACCTGCACTCCAAAGGAGACAAGCATTGCAACTGAGCAATGACCAAGTGGCCACCTGAGTATCAACACAGGAGGTGACAAATTGCTCTGCATCCAAAGATGAGGCTGAAATTGTAGAAAAAAGAGAGAAACAAACAGCTGTTTGACAGACAAGGAAGTCCCTTCCAGTCCTTGGCACACAAAAGCTCAGGCCATTAGTAAAATTCCTAGAAATAAACCAGGGGAATTCAAACAAGCCCAAGGACTGCAGCTGTAGACCTTCAGAACAAAAAGACTTTCCTTCCATCTAATATCAACGTACAGCAATCTTGGTGCTGTTCAGCCACGCCTGGAAGCATGACATGCTCCTCAAGGCTTCCAGCAGGGTCCAAGGTGTGTTACTGCTGCACACTGGGTCTTTGAAAGAGCCTTCCTTCCCTTCTGCAGCTCACACACAGACCCTTAAGGAAGACTAAAAACAAAACCAGTATATTTTCAACTGCACATCCAAGTATTTTCAGCTCAGATTTCCTGATACTGGTGTAGTTTGTCAATGAAATAACCCCAGTGAATCTTCCAAATATTTGTCTAATCTGTTATCCTCTGCATCCTCCTAAGCAATTATTTCACCAATACTTTCCCTCTTACTTTATGATTGCCCCAATTCCTTTGTCCAGAGCCTTTTAAAAATTCATATATACTCTATCTACTGGATATCCACATGCACCTATTCAAAGAACCCCCAAAGTTTTACAAGAGCACATACATTTATCCAGGTGTTCACTAATACTACCTTTTACTATAGTCTCCACCAAATCAGCTGGAAATGGAAGAGATGTCAGGCTTGGAGATACACTTCAGCCATTTTTAATTTGGACTGTTTTTAAACACTGATCCCATTTCTAACAACCTCCAGTCTTCAAGTACCAAGGCAGTTTTCAGTGAGGAAGTACACACACTTCTCTTCTTTCATGGGTGAGCCCAGTTCTGCCTATAAATTCACATCTATCCTGTATCTATACCATAAATTCACTTAAAATTATCTCAATCTCAGCCTGATGAGCACAGGGGATGATCTCAGTGTCTTCCACAGTGAACAAAGATGCAAATAATTCATACAGCCTCCCTTTCACACCTGTTTTTTATAGCTGCCCATCAACTAACCAGGCACACACAGCAGGTGGGGGGTGGGTGTTTTCTGCTTCTTTTTGGCTTATGTGGTTGCTGGAAAGAGGTTGTAGCACTAGGCTTTCATCCCTCTGATTAGTTGTTCCTGAAAACTTTTTCTACCTGCCACATAGTTAAATATTTAATCAGCCAGAGTTTATTATAGATGCAATTTCCTTTGGAAACAGCTCCAGCTTTTGGTAGGATGTTTCTCTGTTTCCATTAATCTCCTTTTTCTCTGTCCTTTAGTGAGATCAACTTCCTATTACCTTTTCTTAAGGCTTGACAGATGCTTCTGGAACTTCGTCCAGTACGATACCCTTAGGAGTGTCCATTATTTTGGGTAGATCATCCAGATGAATTTTCTAAGAAGTTTCTTGGTGTTTAAGGCTGAGAATGCCACTTAAACTTCGTCTCAACACAATCAAACTGCCAAAGTTTCCCCTCAACTCTTAGTACAGCCTGTACTCAATTTAAATTGCTGTAACTACAACAATCTTGACCAAAATAATAGAATAGAATCAAAGTACAGACAGCTGAAATATGCTGGAGCTTTTTCTAACATCTTCAACAATTTTGATATCTGTGCAAGTTCTAGGTCCTACACCTTTTTACCCTTCACTAACTTCATTTAAAGGAGAGACAGTGTAAAAGAAGTAAAAAGCAAACTTTTTTTTCCTAAGGTAGCAGGAAAGAGGTGCTATTTGCTAGGACAAAATGATACTTTTGAAAGCCATTGAGTACTTTAGAACCCTCTATGCATTGCCTGAGGAAAGTGGAGCAGAACATTCAATTCCCTATTTCTCTTAGTTTCCAAATACCAGTGAAGATTCAATGACAGAGTTATTTATATTATTTAGGAACAACTTGATAGTTGTGGTTGGTGGTTTCCCCTGTCACACACCTAAAGATGCTATGGCTCATTTTTTTAATATAATATGCCATAACTCAGATGTAGCCTCACCATCTCACAATCTGAAATCTCATGCAAAAATACCTTTCTCTCTTTTGCTCTCTAACTCAGGGAATGGTCAATCCCAATGAATTGTCAGAACTGGATAGAGCTTGACTCTGGGAGACAGCACTGGCACTTCTTTCAGGTTCAGGCATCATAAAAATAAGGTCCTTTTCTTTAATGGTCAGGGCATTTAATTCTGAATTACAGTAGAAATTCTATCAAAGGACTTCTGACAATCACATCAATACTAAATAAGTTCCACATGCTTTATGTGATTACAATAAACACCAAAGATACAAACACAGATTAAGCCCTTATTTTAAAGTATTATTGACTAATCTAACAGGAACAAAAGCTACCATTAGTGGCTTGGCTCCCTGAAGCAGCAGTAACATATTACCTAAAAAAAAAGTGGATGTGGACCTAAAAACCAGGCTAAGGGTATTTTCCAGGGAGGAGGGAGGTGGGGTCTGGGGTCTACAGCACAACTCAGACACGGGAAAAGAGAATACCTTAAGGGCATGCATTAGAGAAGGCCAAAGTATTTTTCAGGTGAGTCCAAACTGTAGGTATGAAAGTAGCTATAAATGTCAGCAGCTGTCTGTCGGCAGCTCCAAAGAACCTGAGGCTGGCCATGAATCACTGGAACAGTCACGGCCATAAACTCCCCCTTGGGGAATCACTCACACTCCCAGGAGACTTCCAGATACTGGAATGATCATTCAGGGATGATGCCTGACAGACCTTTATATCCCCAGCAGCTCAGCACACGTGTTCCTAAAGCAGCAACTCAAGGACCACAAGTGGTGGAATCCAGCTCCAAGTTTTCACAGACTGGGGCCAGAATAATTTGTCTGGTGATGTGCAACACTGGGAAGCTCTTGCTGAGGTTTGTATCCACAGGCTTTACCCAGATAATGATTTGGAAAACAAATATAGTTTTAAACAAGGGACATATCTTTATCTGAATTTATCTCAGGGCCAGAATTTCCTTTCCTTAATCTGGTACTCCAGCAGATTAAGACACAGTGCACAGTGCTGCTCTGCTCCACCAAGCTAGGCAGTAACCTTATATGCTCCAGTAAATCCAGCACTTTGCTTGCAATAACAAGCACTCTTTAGACTAGTCTCACTTGTTCTAAAAATCAGACAATTTTTTCTACTTTCTCCCACATCTGCATTTTTATGTTAAAAATGACCAACCTAAGGAATGCTGTCAAATATGACAAATCCTTTACTTTGTATATACTTTGATATGGAGTAAAAATGCAATCATAAAGACCCTGTTTGGAGTCTTTAAATTGACACAGTTCCCCCAGGGTCAGTGGATTTACATCAGCTTTCATCAAATTAGGATATAGCTCAGTCTCGATGATATCATATGCCAGATAGTTCAAGTTTCAGGGATCACCAGCACACTGCATTATTCAAGAAGCACACTGTGAACATACAAGTAAAGACAATGACATCATCTGGATGCACAAGGCTATGGAGATGATTCATTCAGCATAATCATTTGCATTCCTGAACCAGGTTTAATGTACCAGGGAAAATGAGGGATGGCAGCAACTATGCTGGAGCATGAAATGAGAAAAATAAACAGAGCACTGATGCTCTGGCAGAAACAGTCCCATGTGTTGTATTCCAGAAGCCATTCCCAGTCCCATTTCCAGTTTAATGGGCCTAGGAGCATGCAGTGAAAAGCAAAACAATTTGCATGAGAGCACGCTAGTCTGCCCAAGGAATTTCCTTTCCCAAAGCCAGTCTGCAGAAGCACTTCAGCCAATACACACCATCTCGGTCCTGGCTTGTTTTCCCCAATGCCACCTCTGCATTCCCAAGTGCTGGAGCACCAGGCACGCAGGGGTGGATGGTGACCTAGTTCAGCTGCACAAACCAGCCTCCCCAGGTCCCCTGGGTAACCCCAGCAATTGGATCTTTTTCAGCACAATCTAACTCCAATTGCTCGGGAACAGCTCGTTTGCATGTAGCAGCATGCACAGATTTCCCTGACCAACAGTCAGGGAGCAAAAGATCACCTGGGCTTAGGGTTTCTGCTAGGGCTGGGTCAGGGACACATGTTCTGGCAGGGCTGAGATGCTACAAGGGAATCCAAGGAGGAACACAGAAGATGCAAAAAGCTCCTTGGAAATCCTGTAGTGTCAGCAGTGTGAGAGATGCTGACTTCAGAAGGCTCTTTATGAGCTTCCAGCAGCCCTGCAATGCTTCGTAATGTCCTGTAGCTACCACAAAATCTGGGATAGAAAAAATCAAATGCTAGACTGTCAGATGCTAAAATGTCAGATGAAAAAAATAAAAATAAAATTAGCAGAAGAAATCAGGGATATCACCAGTGTCCCCTTGCCTCTAAACTATGATGATATTTGCTATTTTAAAAGCTCACAGATGATCTTAAGCAGCTATCTGTGGCTATACTGCAAAATCTATGAGTAGATTCACAATTCACACTCTTGACATGGAGAAAAACTTCTTGCTCAGCCCAGATGCAGAGAGCATTTTTCTTTCAAAGTCAAATGTACAGACACTGAGTGCAGCCACACCATCCTCACTCTAAACCTTGTTCTAAAAATTCTTCCTGAGAGAACAGCAAGAACTTGTGCAAGTTCCCATTTTCAGGCCAATGGTTTTGTACAGCCTTCCTGTGTAACAACTAGGGACACAGTGCTGTGATACTGCTGAGAAACTGACTGTCTCTTTTCCATTCAGAAGGACCTTGAAGCCAGCAGAAGAGCTGGATTCCCAATTGCTCCAGATGCTGCCTGCAGGGAAAGAGCAGGGCGAGGGCACTGCAGGCTGGGCATGGGGAAGAGCAGGGCTGGAGCTGTCAGCTCAGGGAGGGAGGACCCAAGGACAGACAGGAACTCAGTGCCTCCCTTTCAAGAATCACAGCAGTGTATTCCTCACACTCACAGGAGGGGATGGAGTATTGTATAATACTTTTTACAGCACAATCTGTGCACTGTCCACAGTTCTTTATTTTTACATTTATGCTGACTATAGTGCTGTAGGCTTTCACATGCTTTCAGCTTCCATATGCGTACAAGTTCCCACTTAAAATATCCTGCTTGTCATCCTCCCCAGCTTTATTTCCTTTGGGAAAGCTCCCGCAAGAGTCAAGTAGCCACCTTCTAATTTACTGTCCTGAATTGGGAAAAAAGCCCTCAACTTTCTTCTGCAACATTCTGACACTTGAGAGCATGTTATATTTTCAGATATAATTAGGAACCCATTCCCCCCACATAAATACCTCATTAAAATACATAATTGCTATGTTTGAAAACCAATGATGATAAAGAATAAAATTCTAGGATCACACTATTCAAACCCACATTTTAAAAAGTTATGTTACCAGCTCAACATTTCTAAATATACACCAATATTTTAAATAAAGCTCCCAAATAGCTTAAAAACCAATTTGCAGTAAAAAGCTCCTAATTTACATTTCTTTAACATTATCCCTGAGCATTCACAGCTAAGCTGTAACTTAGCAAGAAATCCAGTATGTAAGAATAGCTTATTACAAGCATAACAGAAGTTGTTATGCTATTCCTCATTTTCCTTCCACAAATCCTCCTATTTCAGTGCCATGAAACTTTTAAGCATCTGCACTGCTGTTTGCATGTTTGATGAAAGATTAGTGACTGTCCTTAGTGAAGTACACATTAGCTAAAAATTCAAAGGAAGCTGAAGAGAGAATCTTGCTAAGGGTTTTTCACCTAGGAAAATTTTCTGTGTGACCCACACGTCTGGAATTGGCTACAGAAATAATTAAAATCTCTCCAATCTATTTTTCCATCTTCATCTAGTCTCAAAGTTCCTTGAAATGGTTATAATTTTTTAATTGTTACTAAAAGAAGATGCAGAGATTCAGGTCCTACTTCTTATTCATTCTGGGGCAATTTTTCTGCCAGGAGAGCCACGTTATGCTCTGCCCTGCTGAATTGCACTGTACATCCTGACAGCTTGGTTTGCCCCATCCTGCTTCATCTTTCAGCAGCACCATTTGGTTCTCTTTCAGCACAATGACAGCTTTTAGCAGGTTTCTGTTTCCTCTTCCAAAAAACCAGCTATTGTGAAAAAAGGATGAAACCAAGATGAAGAATTCCAGTGGATCAGCTTTAACTTACCAAACTGCTCCTCGTATTTTGAAAACCACTGTCCTTTCACCACTTACTCTTTCAAATCAGGAATTGAAAAGGCATCACTGCTAGAGGCAACCCCCCCCACCCAAAAAAAAAAAAAAACCCAAACAAACAAACAAAAGGGAAACGGAGTAGAAATTAAGTATTAAGGTGGCATATTTATCAATTAATTAAATATTTCTGTTCTTGCCTGTAGTATATTCCAGACCCGATGGCAGAAAACTGCCATGAAAAACTGATTAAACCGAACTTCCTCAAAAGGGGAGTGGCTGCTGAACTTGATAGGAAAGCTCTCTGTGCCATTTACTGTGATACCCAAATAAACCAGCCAGAACTAATTTCAGTCATTCAACTTTTCACCAAAAACTACATCCCAGAGAGGGCTCTTATCATGTTCTGCAATAAAAAAATCTCTTGCTGCCCTGGGATCTAA
The DNA here is from genome assembly GCA_013399835.1 of Leptocoma aspasia. Taxonomy (NCBI): domain Eukaryota; kingdom Metazoa; phylum Chordata; class Aves; order Passeriformes; family Nectariniidae; genus Leptocoma; species Leptocoma aspasia. Next base: position 30,505 of record VXAX01002073.1, read on the forward strand.
CTGACACACTTTTTTTCGTGTTTATCCTTGGACCTATTTTATATTTGCTTCTGGACTTTCAGTTGTCAGCATTGCAGACCATTTAGAAAGTCAAAATCAACTAATTTCTTCTATTGAAAAAATACTATCCTGAAGATATCTATCAAGAAGAACTTGTAAACTGCTTTTGAAAACACAAAAATTGTAAATTTTACTTTTCAATGAATATATTATTCTTCTGAAAAATGTACCCCAAAACACCTTTAAAAGTGGATTTTGCTGTATTAATACTGTGGCTGGGGCAAATCACACACATATCTGTGATGATCAGTGTGTAAACAGGGAATGCCAATGAGCAAACAGTCCTGGTAACCCTTGAACTGCTGAACCAGATGGAAGCCCACCCATGCTGGCTCTGTGAGAGGGCACACATAGTCAGATACATCCTCCAAAGTATGTTGTATCTTCAAGGATACCGAGTGAAAAAACACTGCATAAACTCCGTGTCTCATCAGCTCAACTGGAGATCCAAAAAAGCTCTAATGAGAGCAAGGAAAACAGCCAGAAGCAGTCATTAAAATGCAAGTAGAAATAAACAGCTCAGAGATGGCAAAACATGGAAAATGCCAATGTAGTCTAGAAACAGATGCCATCAAAGAAAAGAGACTTCTTTCAAACAAAAGGATCTGATCCCACACAGAGCCCCAAAAGAAACTCCTGTTGACTTCAGCATACAGGAAGATAAATATAATAGGATACAAGAAATCAAATAGGATACAAATTTTCTGGAAAGGAAGCTGTTATTTGATGAAAGAGGACTTACAATTCAGCTGCATAATTATCATAGTAAGAAACTCATTGGGATGAAGTTACCTAAATCTAACAAAGATTAATTCAGTGCCACCCTGACATAGATCCCAGATGCACTTTTGACATTATATATATCACATTAGCCTGAGGCATTGCATTTACCCTTGTAAATTCAAGGGATGACAGATGGGTCTATTAGGCACCAGCAGTGCACTCTGAACATGTTATGACAAGTAATCTGCTTGCAAGCAAGGAATAATCCCTTCTCTAATGCCAGGATCTTACACTGAACATGCTTCTTAAACAACAAAATCACTGATAACAAAGAAGTCTGCTTTGTTTCTGCAAGCGCAAACACTGACCACATCCCAATCCCTGTGCTGTGCCTGAAGTGCTGAGGCTGCAGCTCCTGCTGGAGGATGGTGATCATTGGATGTGGCTACACACCCGATTTGGGACTAGGGAAGTGTGTGTGGCACAGGAACAATGGATGGAAATTGCTGCCTGGGCAACGCTGCTGATGTCATGTCTGACTCCAGTAGAGCCACTCCAGGACTTCCCTCAATTAGGGCACAATTACCCCAGCAGCAGCATTTTGAAGCATGGACTCTCAGTGGAAGGAGTAAAGAGGGACTTTTGCCTTTTGCAGTCAACAACAGTCCAGCAGCCTCAGCTAAACCCTGTGCAAGAAATGAGCCACAATCCCTGAAGGATGACCACTCAAAAAACTTCCTTGGCCTTTAAATGCTGAGGCCTGTAAATAAATGATGAAAGGACATGTGTGGAGGTGTCTGTCATGCAGGAAGAAACTGGAATGATGAAAACAATTTCCCCACAGCTCAGGGACAACACTGCAGCTGCAATTGTGGATAAAAACAAAGCCCCGTCAGCACAGCCTGAAAGTCTGCTTGTACAGCACAAGTGCAGGTGGACCAAGACCAGGTGTAAGAGCGTCTGACCTTTTTTAACTCCCCAAGGCAATGTCATACCTAGCAGATGGCCCAGCCTTTTGCCTTTTCATAGTTAACACATTTATTGAGCTGTTTAACTTCCCTCGCTCTGCAAGAAAATTGCACTGTGCAAAATCATCTTTACCTTGGAGTACTTTGAGAAAGTTCTGAAGTGAGGTAGCTGCATGGACTTACATCAGCCAGCAGATGCTAACTATTAACACTGTTCATCATGCCTTCATTGCAAAGCTGGGGTTGCAAGACAATAAGACAAACAAAAGGCAGAGACAAAAATGATGCAAAGGCTACGTAGATCACCCAGGAAAAGGCCGAGGTCAAAGCCATGGAAGGATGTTTTGAGAGGTACAACCTAAAAACAGAGGGAGAAAATTCCCAATAACACATTTAAAGACAATTATGTGGAAAGAAATGTTTAGAGCTAGCAACATGCAAACCACAAGGGAGTCACAGATTGAGTTCAGTTTATGAGAGAGTGAGAAAGACAAAGATGACCTAAAGTGACACAGGTTTATATAGAAATATAAAGACCTTTCAAAATCTCTCCATTCCCTTCTCCAGGCTATGCTTTCTGCCCAAAGGAACAGGGTTTTCATGCTTTGCTAACATCTGTTAGCAAGATCTTTTCTCTCTCTTCTTAATGAACATTAATCTAGACCCCAGAGATCACCACTGTCCCTACCAGCCACCTGCTGACCCAACATGGCACAGTCAGCTCCATCATCCACCTGCCTCCTATTTCCAGGATCCCAGGGCCACTCAGCTGAGAGCTTCATTAAGGAAAGGATGTGCTGGTGCCTATATTTCTATAAAATTATTCATGGCAAATTATGTAATTCCTTGTTTTCTAGTTTTATCACTATTACCATGCTCAATAAAGGTGTTTGAAATGGTTGGTATGGTATGGCCCCTCCGCAAGGAAAAGATTACAGTTCAGGAAGGAAAACAGAGCAAACTGATAAACACTGCTGAGACACCAAGAAATATCAAAGAAACATACCTCACACACTGTAACTAAAGCCTCACAGAATATGAGGCAGCTCAGGTATTTTTATGCTCTTTTATGACCCAGCAAAAACAATGACTAAATTATTTGAAGGGCAGAAACAAGGGAAAAAAAACCCAGCCTGTTTCTTATAGGCAATGAGTGAGACTCACTGCCATTTAAACACACTTCGTCATCCAACATCCATGCTGTTCTTCACAGAATCACGTGGCTCCTGCTAAGAGCAGAGTTTAGCAAGGAGTGAAAATGTCTTTTGGAGGACGCTGAAGTCCCTTTGCCACAGCAGTGGGAGCAGCTGGAAGTGCAGAGAGTATCTGGCTGACCTGCCTCCCTCACACTGGAGGGAAACCGAGCAAACCAAAACTCGAGAGGGAGAGAATCTCCATCTGGTCAGTCCTGCAGAGCTTTCCTGGACAGTTTTAATGGCACAGTAACAATTAATCACCCCTTTGGTCCAACCACTCTCTCTCCACACCACAAAACCTCTCAATACCTTCCCTGTGACTGACTGCAAGGGCTTCCCCTCATCAAAGGCCAGGCAGGCTCAGGACATCCTCTGTCATCAGGCTGGTGAGGACATCTCTGTAGCTAGGTTGATGAGGACATACTGATTTTTGGTGGTTTGCTAGAAGTTCCAGGTTTTGATGAGTGAACAGCAGTGAATCCACACAAGCTGCTCCCTTTTCCCCTTTCAAATCTTTTAGATTAATCTGCAGAGTGCTGAAACTCACACCTGCATCCATGTTCAAACAGATGCTGGGGGTTGTGGAAGTTTAAAATTCTGGAACATCCATTGCAGAGGAAAGCTCTGGGGAAGAAAAAGCAAGCCTAGTTATTACCTTAGACACCTAATTCTGCAAGACTTGGATTTATAAGTACAGAAATGAATACTCTGATTTAATTTCTCACATTTCATTAAGTGGTAAATGGAAGTTGCAACCGTGACAGCAAGAGCATTTATTTTGCTTATGGGAACACTAGCAAAGTAGTAATTAAACTGAGGCAGCTCAGTAACATGCTTCCTTCCCCACAAACCTCTCCAAAGGACCCTTGTCAATTCACTTATAGCGTAAAGTAAAATCTCATAATGTTTCCTGATAAATTACTTTGTATCAAGTTTATCAAAGTTGGTTTTGCTTGGCCTGGTTTTTGGTAGCAGGGGGGCACAGAGAGGTGGTTTCTGTGAGAAGCTGCTGGGAGCTTCCCCCACGTCCAGCAGAGCCAGTCCCTGGTGGCTCTGAGGATGGACCTGCTGCTGGCCAAGGCTGGGCCAGTTAGGGATGACAGTAATGCCTCTGGGATATCAGATTTAAAAAGAAAATCAAAACAAAGAGGGCACGGTTTCTTCCTAGCCAGAGAAGAGGAGGAGGTGAGAACAGCTGAGGGAAACACCCTGGAGACACCAAGGGCAGTGGGGAAGGAGGGGCAGGAGGTGCTCCAGGGGCCAGAGCTGAGATTCCTCTGCAGCTGTGGTGAGACCTTGGTGAGGCAGCTGTGCCCCTGCAGCCCCTGGGGATCCAGGGGGATGCAGAGATCCACCCCCAGCCCCTGGGGATCCAGGGGGATGCAGAGATCCACCCCCAGCCCCTGGGGATCCAGGGGGATGCAGAGATCCACCCCCAGCCCCTGGGGATCCAGGGGGGATGCAGAGATCCACCCACAGCCCCTGGGGATCCTGGGGGATGCAAGGATCCACCCACAGCCCATTGGGAAGGTGCCCACACCAGAGCAGGTGGATCCCTGGAGGAGACTATGATCCAGTGGCAGACCCAGTGGACAGAGGGCCCTGCTCCCAGGCTGGAGCAGCCTGTCCTTGGAGGGCTGCACCCTGTGGAACAGTGACCCACACTGCAGCAGTTTTGGGAGGATTGTTTGCCCATGGGAGGGACTCAGGCTACAGCAGTTTTGGGAGGACTGCTGCTGGCAAGAGTGGACCCATGTTGGAGAAGTTCACAGAGACCTGTCTCCATGGGAGGAACCCCACAGTCTCACAGGGGAAGGACTCCTCTTCCTCTCCCTGAGCAGTGGAAGAAGAACTTGGACGATGAACTGACCAAACCCCCATGCCCTGTCCCCTGTGCTGTCAGTGGGAAGGAGGGAGGAGTTGGGGGAAGAAAAGGTTTTTAGGGGCTTATTTTACTTCTCATTATTCTCCTCTGACTTTGTTAGTAATATATTGACTTTGTACTTCTAAGTTGAGCCTGTTCTGCCCTTGGAGTGTTTTCTCCTGGTCCTTATCTTGACTCATGAACCCTTCATTAATTTTTTTCTTTCCCCTGCCCAGCTGTGGCAGGGGAGGGCGAGTGAGTGGCTGTTATGGGTACCTGGTGTTTGGCCAGTGTCATTCCAACCACGACACAAGAACCTACACTGCACAGCATTTCTCTGTATCTCCCTCCCTCTCAATCTCCTATTGCCTTTCCGCTCACTTCCCAACAGTCATATGAACTCTCAGATGTCACCACAAGACCATTTTCCAAGATTTCCTTTTTTTAGTTTTTGACATCCTCCACAGTAGAGTAATGCACAGGTGACTTTTACCACAAAAACAATGCACAGCAACATGCACAGTGTTTGCATCAAGTGGTTTTGCTGCCTGGCTGGAAACAAGACCTCAATGAATGACAAGGAACTGCCTTATTCCCTGTGGAGCCAAAGGTATTTCCACCTTTGCTTCCCAGGAAGGGATGCCTGAGAGGAGCTAAAATCTACTGTTGTAACCAAGTCCAAACTCTGTAAGGAAATAAGCTTTGATCATCTTTGGGATTTCAAACCACAGTTTTCAGTCTCAGATCTCTTGAGCACTCATTTATTGAACTTCTTTCATTTAATTCGTACTGAGACCAAGGAGAAGTGAGTGCAGAACAGCATGTAAAGGCCAAGCAGTTCTAATGCTTTTCACCTTCATCATTGAAATGTCACATAAAATATTTCTTTCCTGGAGGTAGAACAACTTGAAATTCCCTGCACCTGTGGGGTTCTTTTCCCACAAATCACCGCTGATTTCTCACTTTTAAATGCACTTCAGGGGTGATTCTTTTTAAAATCCAGGGGTTATGATGCTGGCAGATGTGACAGACTCAGAACTCCACAAGAACAACCCTCCCAGGTTTGATGTGTGACTGCAAGGACAAGACAAAAGGATGTGTCTTTAAAAGAGGTTACAGTTCACAGTGCAAAGCTAAACAGAAACAGTTGGAGAGATTTTCAGAATTGCTAGAGGCTCTGACTCACACTCATTTAAGATGATTTAAAACGTAATGACCTGTTCTCCCAAGTGTTTGTTCTCACCTCATGCTAAGGGTTACAAACTTCAAGGAAAATCAGGAAAATGAAACTTTTGAAGGCTGGTTCAACCCAAAGCCCGGCAACTTTGCTAAAGCCATACTTGGAGATGAATTGAGCTATGGAACATGCACCCAACTCCACAAATTCCATCTCAAATCAGTAGCAAGCAGCTAGGAACGAGGCACTTAAATCCATGTACAGCATTGTGTAAATAAATACACATGTAAGGCATAAGGCCCTAGTGTGTCTATGGAAAGGGGCCAGAAATTCAAAGTTTACCTGAAGAATCATCATTCTGAGAGATTTCATCAACTAGTGTAAAAATACTTTTGCTGAGAAAATGATTAATCACTCCAAAATTAGTTGATTATCTTTTAATCAGAATTTTTTTAAACATCAAAAGTTAAAGATGTACAACTTCACTCATTAGCTCAATTTTAAATCATTAGAACAGTAAATAAACAGGAAAAAGTATTTTCATATTTCAGAGCAGAACTGAATAACCAGCTGGTGGAAATTAGGATCTCCTAATGTCCTACAGGGGGGATATAAATTCTTGTTTCACTTCTGCTAAAACAGAATGAAAGAGGAGGTAGGCACTGCTGCCACACATGAGCGGTCTGTCTGTCTGTCCAGCTCCGCCACCAGCTCTTGGGCTTCACATGTTTGCTCTGTGAGCCAACGATTGCCAGGTTTCAACTTTCATTTCTCAGTGCTCAGCTAAAAGATTTGGGTTTTTTCCCCTCACATTTTGACCACGTAAAACTGTTCTCACCAACAGTGAAGCTGTGAAACTGCACCCTAAAGCTGTGAAATGCTGGACATTTACATCCAAGGAAAAGTAAAGGAGCTTTTTCTCAAGCTGCTCCAAGTGTCCCCTGGCAAGAGCAAAATGAAGCAGCAGGAAATTAAAAATGGGATAACAGGGTCCTTTTTTTATAATACGCTGCTGTGTTACTGACTGGCTAATTCCTAGAAAAAGGAATGTTTTGGTGGCCAAAAGCACACTGCTGGTTTTCGGTAGTCATCATAATGTCAGGTTGCAAAATATGAGGCAGCCTTCCCTCCTATCCACCATAAAAATATCCATAAAAATATCCAATCACACTCTCTAAAGAATCACATAAATTTAAATGCCTAGGCATTGGAAAATATATAGCAAGTGAGAGGCTTTTGGAAACACTAGCGTTTCTATCAATGCTACTCATTGCCAGAAGGGCTGTCTCACTCATTCTGTAGTTCATCATTGAATAAAAACAAGAAATTACAATTCCAGCTAATAACCAGTAGCTTCTGGTTCCTAAGAAGTTGAGTTTTCCTACAAAACAAACCCAAATTCTGCTTTTTACATAATTGCAAGTCCAGAGTAAGTGATTTGGGAGCTAGAACACCACAATGAGAATAAAAGGCTAAGAGTTTGATTCAGAGTTTTCTGCTTGCTGACTGACTTAACTGATGTGAATTAGGCAACATTTTTCATAGGCCCTTCCATTCCAAATCTTGATATGCATATACAGTTAGCAAAGATGCTTTTTGAAGTGCAATACAGCAGCTGCAAACATTGTTCACCAGGTAAAGCAGCTTCTCCTGCCTTTGAGAGACTGGAGAGGATTGGTTTTGGAGGAGGGCCAAGACAGTTCAAACCACTCCTTTTAATACATTTGGCCAAAACCACAAATAATGCTGGAGTGTAGGTTTTTTGTAATAAAAATTTTCCCAAGGGCTAGGGAAAGACACCTATTTTTCTGAAAAATACTCAGAAATTATTGACCTGCATTTTTAAGAAGTACAGGCTTGTTTATGTAATAGATTTCTGTAATAATTTGTATTTGGCTATGTTTGACTGTGGACAGCTGGAAAGCAGACACAAGTTCAGATAATTTAAATGGTAAAGGAAATGGGGAATCTGTCTCTAATTAAGGGCTCTGGTATGAAATGGGCTAATGAGTTGCTGATTTATATAACCAGCCTTAGTTCAGTGCTATCTCCATCACTAATGAAGTGTACGGTAAAAAATACAAGTAGGTCATAAGTGAGGTAAATCTGGTCCTCCAGAAGTGCTGCACATGCCTCACTTTTGAGGAAAAGCAAGGACAACTCCCAATACCAACACTCATTGATTCAAAACAAAGCCTGTTCTTTATAGGGCACTCTGCCTCATTCAGGCACAAGGGGTATCATTAAGTTCTGTTGGAGAAGCACAATGGCACCAACATGAGCTTTGGCAGTTGAGAGAAAGAGAGCAATTGCAGGAACTGTAGCTGTTCAGATGGTGAGAATTACTGTAGCTCCCTTGGCTTCCCTAGAATTATATGGATATAATACACCAGCTGAGGATGTTATCCATTATCTGTAACTCCAGCTGCGCCTGCATGGCTAATCCAGCCAGATCTTTGAGTCAAGGCTTACAAGGCATGAAGCATGCTGCATAATATAATATAATATAATATAA
>VXAX01002075.1:0-12244 GCA_013399835.1 Leptocoma aspasia
CATTATTAATCTTAGAACTTCTTTATATGCTAGATATACTTTTCTGCAGCTTAGGAAGTTATTCTAGACAAGCATTACTACAGGACCATTGTTCTAACTGTCTATCCTCTTATACTTTTTATATAACTTTTCTGCTGACTTATTTTATGGCTACTGCTTAGCTCTAATCACAATTCTGCTGTCTCTGAGGCCTGCCTTTTGCAGCTTTCCCAAAAACCCTCTAATTTTATGGAATCCCACAGACTGCAGATGCTGATCTGCAAAAGCAATTAATGCTACATATTTTGCCCTTCTGGAGGTTTATCATATTACTGCAGGAAACCTCCTCACAAAGGAAGGGGCATAATGCAGATCTGAGCATCTGTGGGCAGTTCCAATGTACCTGCCTCTGCATCACCCTTAATGAGAAGCACAGCAAAACAGCTCAGACCCAGTTCATTACATTCTCTGGTGGTCATAAATCCTGTATATTTAGAGCTAGTAAGTACAAAGATAACAGGGTTAGAAACCTGCATTTTACCAGTACATCTGGAAGGAAGGGCAGTCACTGATATATTCAGTTTGTTTCTAATGGGTCTTGTTGTGGAAAATTAAAACTCCTGCTCTGCAAGTCTCACCAGTCAGAGGCTTTTCCATTCTATTTTTGGGCTAATTCACAAATGAAATGAGGCTTAATCAATTACTGTATGTTATGGGTACAGTAGATAATTCAGGCTGGTGATTAATAAGCAATATCTTATTAATTGGTGGTGGATATTAATGTGTCATTTTAGTAATATTGTAACTTCTGAGTTTAAAATGCACCCGAGGAAAAAAATCCTAGCAATTAGGACATGCCGACCGCAGAAAGCTCCCATCAGCAAGACAAAGGGCTGGAGCCGGTGGACAGATAAGGCTACCCCTCTCCTGATGTCCAGTTACACCCAGATGGATATCTCGAGACGAGTTAACCCTGGACACCTGAAGAACATTAACACCAACTCTGGTGACTAGATGCGATAAGGAGGGGACATTAGCGCCCATCACCGGTTCCCGGATAAGATATCGGTCGAGGTGTCCTCATCTTAATCAGGAACTCGGGANGCTCTATTAATTTTAATTCGGCTTGATCACGACCGTATTTATAACACTGTACCTGTGTGTCTATCAGTCCTTGTAATAACAACTTAATTTCTGGTCTAGCCTTAATAAAGTCAGCACAGGGGTAACAGCCTTTAAGATATTAATTTCCTGCATGTTTAATGGAATAATTGGTAACTCCATCTCAGATAAAACCTGTTCTTCCTGTACAAAATCATTAAGGTATTTCAGCAGAAGAGAGGACATAGTTTTACTTACCTACCAGACTACGTTTTCCTGTCTGAATGCAGTTACTGTTAGCCAAGCTGTCAGTTTGTCATCACTTCACAGATACACTCTAAAGGCATATAAATCCCAGTCTTTTAACAGTGGCCTTCCCAAGTAAATATCTACCAGGTATTAGCCTTGGTAACCATTGGAGGGGTGGGGGGGAAGTTGTATTTATAGGCTTAATTACAAATTTTTCGTATTTTCTAAACCAGTCTAACAAAAGAAAAAAACCCCAATATTTAAATTTTAACAAATGTTTTTAAAAAGGGTTCTCTTGGATAGCATTACAGCCAGAAATTACAGGTGAAACTGATTTTGACTTTGTACCTATGTGATGATTTTGAAATAATAAATGTCCAAGGAACACAACTTCCCCCTATGCCACAATGTTTTCAAGCTAAAGACTGGTCCTGCATGCAGAAAAATCAAATCTTTAGAAAACATACAAACATTGTAGCTAGGGGAAGGTCAGGAATATGCGCCCCTCTACCTCTGTCCCCTGGTCATCCTTGTTACATGCCCTATTATTATTTCAAATATTTATCAGTTACAAGCTGCAAGTCCAACTTCAGGCAGCTCACACAAGTCGGCACTATGTGGTCTGCTCACTAAAATTGCATAAAATAGTTCTGTCAAGAACTAGAATATATTATTACTCAAAAGAGTACTTGAGAGTAGTGAGTAGTTGTTAAATGCTCCTAAACAAGGAAGCAAGAAGCTGCTCAGCCTGATACACCACGACCGGCAAAAATTCATGTATTTCACATCACTGCCTTTTTGCACATCAGGTCTCCATAGTCACCTGTAAATAACACCTAAAATTGCTGTGACCATCCAGGGCTGCCGGACCCAGACTTCCCCCAGCATCTTCCCTTAAATCTGCCCCCTCTCTGCCCCACTGTGCACAGTGGAGCTGACAGTTACTCAGATTTTGGGCTGGGAGCATTTGGCAGATTTGATCTGCTCTGGGACACCAAACAAATTAATTCCATTTTCACAAGATCAGAGGTTTCTATGTTGATGGGAGACTTGGGCACCTTGCTAGCATGAAGAAGCAATAAAATATGAATTATTATTGCAACACATTTTGCTTTAGAACATTAAATGGTAGTTTGGGGCTTTGCAAGTTGCAACTCATGAACAGTAAACTGTGATTGATTTGTTTTCCCCACATAACATCAACTCATCATCCTGGTATGAGCTCAGCAAAGGCTGTTTCTAATGCGGTGAAGAACTACAGAGATTTCTCATCAAACTGGTGCTTCTTCCTTGGTCCTGAAATTAAGAGCCAGACACAGTTAATGGATAAAGGGTTTTTATCTTGGTATTTAATTAGAATCCTTGTGGTGCAACATTTTGCCAAGTTGAAGCATGCCAAAATGCACACCCCTGATACATTGCGTATACAATTTTATAGACCACACAAATTAGCGCATCTAACAAAGATGGCTCAATGAGAGGCTTGAATGAATAGCGTGATATTCTCCTATCCCAAAATATTCCCCCCTGGATGGACCTAATCTTAGTTTACAGGATGTATACCAGAGGGGCCTCAGTTTCCCAAGATAGCATAGGGCTTTCCAGCCTCCAACTGAGAGGCCTTTAGGGTGTTTGGTCCTCTGGCTTATCAGAATACCAGGACTATGCTACATTATCAGACTTAAGGAATTACAAATATGCATGCTAAGAGCACTGAGAATACATAAAAGGTATATAAAAGGTATGTAAAAGAGAAGACAAAAAATCATCTTGGCATCAAACTAATGTGGAATAGGAAATCTGGTACATTGCAAATATGCTATTAATTATGCAATTAACAGAATCATCCTTCTTAAATCACTGTGCTTTTGCTATGTCTTTATTCATTTTGGTGTTAAACCTCACTTTTGCTCAGATCCTTACAAAGGGCATTGATCCCTCCCTTTTTTTGATCTAATCCAGGTGATTGCTTAAGAAAATGCAGGTGATCTGCAGCCCAGCAAAAGTCAAATCCAGGTACCCCAAATCCCCTGTCAGTGCATCTTAGACAATGGGCTCTCTTTTCCTGCCTTTAATACTGTGACAGTTATGAAAACAAACAAACAATCAAACAAACAAACAAATTAATAAGGTTATAGTTATGAAAGAAAGGAATGAAATCATAACAAAAATCCCTCACTGGAAATAACAATTTCTTTACAAATGTCTTTATACAGAAACTTCATTCTTGAAGAGGCCTGAATTGTCAGAAAACTCCAGTGTATGCGAGGTGACAGCTATCATGCAATCTGAAGGTGAAGTAGTGATTATAAATTCTTTTATTCTCATTGACGTATAGGGAATACTTTGATATTTCTGAGTTACAGCTCTCCTGCAGAAGTCCTATATAGGAGTTTTGAATGCTTAATGAAGAAGAATCATCTTTAAATAGTATCTTCTTTTCCAGGCACCCCTCCCACCCCTTCTTCCAACCCTAAAAGAGCTTTGGATTTCTAAAAAGTTCACTCATGCTCATCACCTTCCCAGTCAGAAGGTGTCTTGGTAATGTGTTAATGTGTTAGTTCAGGTAATTTTGCCTTTAAGCAGGTGACCACCTGCCTTGAAGCAGGTGAGCCTCATAATGTAGACTAAATGATGCTGTGCTTGATTTCTACACAAATATGACAGGCAAGCAGCTGGAGTGTGAGGCAGCCAATCCCTGCCAAGAACATAAACAGGTAGCTATTGGCCAGTGACCTGGGTGGTAACCAAATAATAGCCAATCAGGTTCAAACACAGTCTTTTGAATAGCCTGTATAAGAGCTGTGCACACCCTTACAACTCTCTCTGCTGCATGAATTCATATGCCACATCGTCTCTCTGTCTCCCTGACAACGACACACAAAATCCAAAAAGTTTATTTTCCATGAGTGCAGGGGTGTAAAACACTGAGTACTTTGACAAAGCTCTACATACAAAGGAATTTAATGCAGAGAACAGGCTTGTGCTTGGTTATTGGTATTACCAGTAACACAAGATAAAGTCTGCCTGGGCTTGTCTCAGATCCAGAGGGTGAGCCAGATAGCTGCAGGAGGTGCAGCCAGTGCATGGCAGCACGCCCAGACCTGCCCGGAGCCTGGGGAGTGGAGGGATGGAGCTGCCCTTTTGCAGAGGGTCCGCTCCCCTCAGGTACCTCAGCTGGGAGTCCTCTTAGATGGTGGTGAAGAAAGGAGTTGGTCCTGGTGGGGGGGTTTTCAGTCTTTATTGCAGCTTGCAGGCTTCTCCATGCAGTAACTGCCCACCAGCCCTCTCCCACCAGACCACCGACCGACTCTCCCGGGCCACACGGCCCCCTAAGTTTTATCCGGGTGGAAGGGGGATGGGAAGGGGCAGGAAACCCACCAACCAGGTATGGGATGGGTGGGTTTCGAGGGAAGTGGGACACCTGGACAGCCCAATTCCTTTAGGAGCATCCTTTGAATCTGTCCAACCACTCGATGCCCTTTCTGGAATTTCCCAAGATAAGGAGATTGACAGATGTTCTGAGTTGGGAAAGGAGAAAGGAAAAACACTGGAGAAACCCGGGGGAGAACTCAGGGATTCCAGGATAAACCGTAAAAGCACATTGCTACACTTGGTGGCTCTAGTTCAGCCTCTCCCAGGAAAAGTTTTATTACCCCTGTTATAAGTAATTACGTGATCCAGCCGAATTAATAATTTGAACAGCCAAATTAATAATAATAAAAAAAATTATTTCGCAACTGAGATTCGGCAGTGACAGCCACGATCAATAAGGACAGCATCGAGCCCGGGTGTCGACACTGGGTGAACTCTGATCCAAGCTCTATCGCCCTGGATCCCCCCTGTTCACCCCTGCAGCTTAGTCTGAGTGGTTTTTATACAGTTTTTTTCTGCCTGGGGCCGAAGTTCTTTCACTCTTTTCAGACTCCGCATATTCATGTGTTCCTCCTTCTTTGCTTCCGGCTGCACAAAGGACTTCAAAGGACTTTGGGGAAACGATGAACGTTCATGTTCATAGTTGATAGGTTTACGGAAATCTTACAATTGATTGTAGAAGGAGACCGGGTGTTAATGTTCCTAGATGGCTCGTGTTATCTCGTCCGGAGATATCCATCTCATAATCACTACCCGGTTCCTAGATATGGAGAAAGCCCATCTCCGCCCAACCCAGTTCCTTTAACTTGTTAATTAGGCAGTTCTTTCGGGCTTGCCAGCTGCTGCTTTCGCAACTGTGTGTGTTAATTTCTCTGCCTGGTTTTGTGGGCTTTTAAACTGCCAAACTCTCTTGGGAAATATGATGTATTTTACGTATAACATTTATTATACACATATATATCTAAATATATGCACGAATTAGTCTACAACATCTATAACACCCCTTTATCGCCGTTCGAAGCCAGAGCAGTGATTACAAGGANCACTACCCGGTTCCTAGATATGGAGAAAGCCCATCTCCGCCCAACCCAGTTCCTTTAACTTGTTAATTAGGCAGTTCTTTCGGGCTTGCCAGCTGCTGCTTTCGCAACTGTGTGTGTTAATTTCTCTGCCTGGTTTTGTGGGCTTTTAAACTGCCAAACTCTCTTGGGAAATATGATGTATTTTACGTATAACATTTATTATACACATATATATCTAAATATATGCACGAATTAGTCTACAACATCTATAACACCCCTTTATCGCCGTTCGAAGCCAGAGCAGTGATTACAAGGACTCCATCCCAGAAGGTTTTAGAAGGCTTTATTATGAAGACTTATGATATCAGAAGGCATGAAGTTCTTGCTTATTTCATAGCTTGTTACAAAGGCTTAAGATTATTTCAGAAGGCTTCCAGCTATACAAGTGGAACACCTCTTATAATACTAACTTGATTCGATGGTCACAAAGACCAGTTCCCTCTTACCATTGGTTTAGAGAGAGAAAACTATCTTTCTATGTTTGTGGGAGCAGAACAGAAAAACACCACCTGTGGCCTTGAGCAGGACACTGCTCAGAGATATGTTTATGGAATCTCTCTTTGAGAAAGTGAAGTTTCCCTTGGGAAGAAAAAACCTTAGCAAGCTTGCAGAAGTTCAGAAATTATGAATACTACACCCTTTGGTCTGTGCAAAAGTTTGATTGAAACTGCACAAGTTATAAAAATACAGCCAAAGAAATACAAAGCAAAGTATTCACCATTTTCCTAGTAATTTTTGTCACTCCAATGCAAGTTTACCACAGTCTGCAGTGGGAAAAAGGTATTGGTTTCACGGCTGGGAGTGCCAGCAGAGGAATGCTAAAATCCCCAGTTCTCATCCTCTTTTACCAAGTCTTTCTGCAGCCTCAGGAAACAAGGATAAGCCACACAAAGATTTGCTCAGCATCTGTTGATAGCTAAAAGTAGTCCGTGTATTAAAAAAATAAACAGATTTTGTCTGTAAAGAAAGATCTATTTAAGTGTCATTAACCTGGTGGTTGTTCCAACCTCCTCTGCCAGGATTTGAGGATAACAAACAGAGAAATGTCATAAGAAAAGGGAAATACATCTTTATATAAAATCTCTCCCTTATTTTCAATGTGAAATGATGTTAGAAAATACTCAGTTAGCACCCACTGCCCCAGGATATAAACAGAGTTTTATGGGTTCATCCAAGAAATTTGTGGAAGTCTATCCCCTGTAAACAGCTCTTCTTCCTATTTTATCAAAGATTATTTCAACATCAAGCAGCACCAACCACATCCCGTGGTGAATTCAATTTTTATATCTGCAATCACTGCTCCCAGATGGTGGATATTATCAGTGAAGAATCTGTTTTTAATAACAACTTGTTTGATCTGTAAAGCCTCTTGCAAGGAGCAGATCCCTCAGGCACAAAGTACTTATCACCAATATTTCTCAATTATGATAAAAGGGGGCTGCATAAACCCTGTCTTGAAAAGGTTCTTCACAAGTTTAATTTTTCAAAAGTAGAAAACAAAACCAGATAGAGATTAGGGCCAGAATAATTGAATGTGTTCCAATTCTTTTTAGTTAGGGCTGGGCAAATACAATATCCATAAATACATGGACACTACCTGAGCCATCCAAACTTTTGCCCTTTACATTTCTAACTGTAAACTTGTTTCAACTACAGTCAGATAACTGTTGTCCAGTTTACAGTTTCTAGTTCAGAGTCAGAGCTTTAAATTCATCTANCTTGTCACATGAGGTGTGCTGTGAACTTCTCCTGTGCACTGGAAAATTTAGGCAACACAAATTCTCCTGCATTGGTGAACCTGCTCAGGAAGATACATGTAATAAACAGAAGTGAACAGGACTTTGCTAGTTAAGCCCTCTTGAACTTACGGGAGAAAATTTGCCTTCCTTACTTTGTAATTTTTTTTTAATGCATAATTCCATTAAGGTTTTCTTTCAATGTCACTAGTCTAGAATACACTGATCCAAATGGAAAACAAAAAGATGGAAACTGAAATGTATTAAGACCCAAATACAAATTAAATGAACAGTCACCTCTCTTCAACTACATCTTCAGCAGATGGGAATCACAACTTTTAGAATGTGATCAGGATTTATTAAACAACTTTTACACCAGAAAGAAAAAGTATATCACCAGTGTTATTTCATGTTCTCTGATTTAGTCAAGGCATGAGGCCATTTAAACACTTCAACCTTTTTTTCAATATACCATTTAACAGTAGATTCAGATTCAATCTCTTCCTGGAACATGTCTGAGTACATTTGGAAGAATTTAGTGCAGAGAAGCAGTAGAAGACTTTGTTAGAGGTTTTAAGCCAGTCTTGCTCTTGGACTTAGAGATACATGGCAACATTACTTTATTAGCACCACTAGCAAAGCTTAAATTCTGAAAGTCTGTATTTCTATTCAACATACCTTCTGAGGCTATTTTTCCAGAAATGGGATAGCTTTTCATGCTCCATCAATTCATGGCACATTTGGAACTATCAGGAGAAAGAGGGCTCCATTCAGCACAATCTATTACACGTACAGAAAATAGTCTGTGTATTTTTTTAACAGCTCTAAAAAACTCTAAAAAAAAATGGGTTGGTCCATGTTCTCTAGATTTATGATTCTGTATCAATGCAAGTCTTATTCTGGTGGGCTCAGTGTAAGTGAATAGAGCTTCACAGACCAATCTGCACAGCAATGCTTAGTGTTTTATTTCTATATAAACATACATTTTTAGATATACGTTTATGTATATTAATATAAACAAAATCAGTCCCCGAATTCACATCAGCATGCTCTGAATTTTAAACAATCCCTTCAGGGCAATTAAAGGTTATAAACAGAGAAGACAAGTTCTGTGCACTCATTTTCAGAGCTATACTTTTATTTAAGCATCCTTTATTTCCTGCTCCTCTATTTGAGTATAAAAACCCTTCCTAGTTTCATGTCAGAGCAAACTCTTGATCAGAAATCAGCAACCAGTAAAACATCACAAAAACATCCAACCTCCTGTGAATTATCTATATTAACATGGATCACATGTCAATACACAGTAATGTCTAGAGAAAAAATTACAGTATGATAAGACTTGAAAGAATTTAAGTTTAAAAAGAGCAAAAACAATCACATCAAAAGCATTGTTCACAGAAAATCAGATGTGTCTGGGTTGTTGATACCAGCATAAAAGAATAGGGGTGAGTGGAGGGCAGCAAGAAAGAAATTCTAAGTATCTTCTTGATACCAAGAATTGTCAGCTAAAAGCTTGTAAGTACGATTATTTTTTTCTTTTAAAGAGAGCCAAGGTTGTGATTTTGAGTCAGGAATCATGAAAAGCACTGTCCCTAAGGCACACAACTTCACCAAGCAGTTCAGGGAGGCTGAAGGGGTTGATCACATAGAAGGAAAGTCTATTCAAGACATTATATGCCTTCTCCATGGAGACAAACATCAGTGTTTTTTCTTTTCGAGACCTGGGTATACACTCAGAACTGTGTTGTGATGGGTTAGCACAATGTGTGTTTCACCATCCACTTTTCTGCCCTGGTAACACAGGGGATTGCACAGAGCTCAATTGTGCCTGTGCAGTTCCCTCATGTCACAGTAAAAATCAAGTACTGCAAGCATAGCATGGATGGATTTTGCATCAGTGCCTATAAGTTTGAAGCAGATCCACAAACGGTCGCATTTTGGAATACAGAGAGCTGCATTATCAATTACTTCCCCTGGAGCAAAGGGCCATCAGTTCCTCACCTTTGCCAAAACATGCAGTTTGTGGAACAAACAGGGAATTTGTGCAGTCCCTACCACACAGCCCTGCTGATCTTGTCCCCAGGAGGGCAAGAAGGAAGCAAAAACCCACCCAATTGAGGGATTCCAAACAGCCATGGCACTAGGTAATCCTAATTTCAAATGGCGACATTATTCAGCTTCCCAGGAATTTACCAATCTATCCAAACCCTTGAAATAATTTTGTGTTTCTATTCCAGACTTCTAATGAAAGTTCTTTCAGTGAAATGCAGCCACCTCATTTTCCAGTATTATAAAATAATATGTGAAATGCTCAATTTTTATCATGTGATGATACCTTTTATAAAAGCTTACCAAAACAGCAGTAACCACTAAACAGCCCCTTAAGAGAGGCTCAGATCTATCTCTGGTAAAAGGGTTTATAATAATTGCTGCATTCATCAAAACAAATCTATTAAGCAAACAAATTACAAACACAGAAGGTTCAGCTCTTACAAAGCTTTCCTTTATGGTTAGCCCAGCAGAACTGGACGTATTACAACTCTACCAAACTGTGAAGGAGAAATTCCTCTCATGACTGAAGTCATGCAGACAATTCCCAGCTGGATATTTTTCATTTTTAATATTGATATTTGTTGTGCTCAGGGGACATTAGCAGCAGAGCAATGATGGAAAAAGAGACCACCACTGTTAATAGTCCCTAACTGCTTTAAAAAAATGGTTACAGCTAATGTGCATATATATATATATGTGTGTGTGTTAGATATAATAAATATATTAAATACATCTCTAAATAAAAATAACATGGCTTTGGGCAATTCTTGTTGGTTAAAGAGGTGGAGGGAGAAAAACCCATCAGAAGCTCCTAAAGATCATCAGAAGCCTTTGCTGCTGAAGAAATTGCTCTCACAAAAATTATCTCCCCAGCCTGATGCACAAGTCCTTCAGGGGAACAAATAGGCCCATAAGGAGAAAGACTGGGAGAACAGAGTTTCACTGCCTTCCTCAGCATTTGTGTTTATTCAGGGAAAATTCCTCCCTACTCACAAATAAAAGCTTACCACATTCAGATTTCACATACCATTCTCCCTTTACATTTTTTGAGCAAATAGTCACAATAAGAAGCTGCCTTAATGCCATGGATAAAATGCCCCTTTATTGCAGGGAAGCAAATAACTTTCCCAGCCACTTTTATCTACAGGACTGAGCAGCAACTGCAACATATAAAAGGGAGCTGCAGATCTCTGTGCTTGCAGGTTGCTGGAGCTATTTTTGCAACCTAAATATGGTCTTTGGATTAGAGGGCCGAAATGGGATCAGGAACTGGAGAGCCATTTTCATGGCTCAGGGGGTTTGCTCTGCCCCACTGGTCAAATCTTTGAACCACTGGGCCTCCCTTGCTTGTATAATCAGGTTTCTAACACTTCATAATCCTTCATAATTTCAGAACCACATGGGGGTAAAGCCTGATTAAGGCAACTAAAGATCCCATAGCAAGGTACTCCAAGGAAATACAAACTATACAATTCCTTGCCTAATAGCAGCAGAGTCCTCAGCATTTTCTAATAGTAGCAGAGTCCTCAGCATTTCCTGTGTCACTGATGTCTGTTAGGATGGGATCCCTCAGGTTTTGGAGCTTTAAAACCACCTGGAAACTGTGACAGCTTTCCTAGTGTTGACTTGCCTGATCTCCACAATGAGGCAGGAAATTGTTGGTGCAGAGGAACAGAGGTTTGTAACAGGTCACCCTCACAGGAGTTGTGTCCAATTCCTCCACTGTAGACACACCACAGGTGCCCTGTGCTGCCTGGCTGTGCAGTCTATTGCTGCTGCATGTTTGGCTTTGTTTCATGGTTTGGCAGGTGCTTTTTCAAACACACAACATTTGCGGTTCTGAGTTTTCTCCAAAATTCAAAAGCATTCAGATCCCACAAATTTTGACCTGTAGTTCCATGTAAGTCAAGAGGACTATGAGCTGGTGTAGTTCAGAAGCATTTTCCAGTCTGCTGGCAGCCCTTCCCCATCCCTCATCAACCAGTCCTCAGAGTGGTACCAACCAGGTGCCTGAAGGAACAGACCCAGAGCACTCACGGGGCAGGTCCATTCTCCATCTCTTAGAGCTCCTGAGCTATTTTCCCTTCTTCTCCCTGTTGCTGGGAGGTCAGAGCAGGAGAGACAAAACTGAATGTGTGGGGGAAAGTCAGTAGGAAGTTTAAACCAATAAGGAAAGCATAACTACTCTGTAACTTTTGAGATATACAAAGGCAAACAATCTATGAGTTTCTTCCCAGCACACATCTACCACTAGAGGAAAAACTCAGTTTGACTGCTCAAACTGGTGGTATTTCAAACCTTGCTCTACATCTCCCCACCCCTGAGAGAAGCCACACAATGCCATCAAGAGAGAAGGGGCTATTTTCCATAAAATTATCTAAAAACTTCAAAAAACCCTAGTTCTTCTCATCTGGCAGCACAAAAAGAAAGGCTGCCTACATTTTTTGACAGTTTTTAAGAAGGAATTCACAGTTTAAGGAACCAAAATAACTTTAATCCCATGCACATTAAAAAATATCCCAATGCTATGACAACACAGGAGAGTTAGCAAGAGATAAGCAAATTTTAATACATATTCTCAAGAGAACACATTGCTACATCAAATTTAACACAGGCAGCTCTCCATTTATAAACCATGAGTAAAGCCATGAAGATGAGATTACATTC
>VXAX01002075.1:12261-25652 GCA_013399835.1 Leptocoma aspasia
ATTTAAAGCTGAGATTCCCATGGTTCTAGGAGCTCAGATTTCAGTAAAAACACTGAGCACTGCTAAACTGTGATCCCTGCAATCAGCTTCAGTGCCAAGAAACATGCAGCAATGCAGTTCCAGGCTCCTCTTCCTCTGCTCAGTTAAGTTCATTTCTGTGCCTGCCTGCTGCCTTTTTTAAAAGTTGAATTATTGACCCAAGCCCTGAGGTGGCCACCTGCTATCAGTGCAAAAATAGCCATGGTGTTTCCTGGGTATCCACGAATACAACCTCATACTCATTTCCTCAACAAAAGAGAGGGTCAGCCCCATCTTGCAGGAGACCAGGTAAAGCACAACCAGTTTAAATGACTTGCTCAAGGTCACAGAACTAAAATTACCAAGACAGAGTTTGAGTCCACTTCATCTATAACCCAGCCCAGTGCTCCTGCCAGGTGATATCTTGTGTTGGTGGTTTTTCATGAACGGGACGGGACTGCTGGGGGACGTTCCTCGAGCTTTTATTGTGGCATCAGTCTTATTACATGATTGAGACAATGGGAAGATGGCAACAACTCACATCTTGCCAACAGCAGCCAAGGATTTCTTTGTTAGAGAGCATCTTAAAAACTTTTTGGCCAATAGCATATTGCAAAAGCTTACCAACAGTTGTTCTATCCAGTCACTGAAAGCACACATACACCTGTTTCATACAATGCTTGTTTGTATGTTTTCTATTAACAATACACAATACTCCATTATTAAGCTTAAAACCTTCTACTATCTTCTTAAGCATATTTTCTTGCAGTCTTAAGGTCTATCTTAACCAAGCCCAAGACTCAAGCTATTGTTTCATGTCCTTGCTTACTGTACTGTTGTAACTTATCTACTTTCAGACTTTGCAGCTGCAGCTTAGCTCTAGGTTTTCTGTTCTTTTCTATTTCTGAGGCCTGCTTTTACAGCTTTCTGGAAGCCTTCTTACCTTTACTAATTCCCACGATATCTCTGGTCTGATATCACAGGATTTCCATGCTTTATCTAACTACAATCATTTTGAAATGCAGATAAACAGTTACAAAAAGATCCAAACTAAGAAAATATACAACCTTAAAATCTATTGCTTTTGACCAGAAGCATCCATATAATTTTTTCTGCATGGGGGTCCCACTAGATCCCACCTAATATTGTCACTGGCTGCCACTTGCAAGCCCTTTGGCTGGCATAGCCCATAATTTCAGCAGTTGATGTATAAGTGTTGGAGATTATTTTATTTTTGCTGCTTCGACCTTGTCTCTTTAAATAAAATACTTCACTGAGATAGTTCCTCCAGGTAGTACAGGAATAGGTAATGCTATCTAAATACATTCTTCAGTCTTGGCACGAGATTATTTAACTGTATTTGTTAAAAGGAAGTGTTGGGGTTTTTTCTTGCTGGTTTTTGTTGTTGTTGTTGAACCCCACACACTGCTGGGAACCTACCCCCTGGGCCCTTGAAGGAGGTTCCCTCCCGTGAGTTCTTTGCCAGGGATGAAAGACGAGCGAGACTCACTGTTTCTTGGTCTTCAGGTTGTTTATTTTTCTCTTATCTTATGTTCAGTACGCCGTCTGCATGCCAGACTGAGCGTATGAGAAGCAAGGCATAAAATGGACAAAAATGGCCTCGATACCCAAAACCAAGGTCTTTTTAAAGATACCTAATCCAATTACTTTCTAACACGTACATTGTTTTTACTTTACTACCAATAACTCCTACTTATCTACTCACATAACACCTATGTTGCTGCTTTCTCTAACCAATGACTTTGTGCCACCAATGCTACAGAAAATGGAGAAGAACAAGAAGGAGAGGAGACAACACCCTAAATCCTCCATCTTGTCTCCCATTCACTCTCATACTAAAATCCTAAAACCCTAAATACTTCACACTGTGACAGATTACTATTACTACTGCTACATACCTAGTTCACACCTGTGTTCTCCAACTCATCCCAAAGCCTTGGCAATTTTTTCCCTGGGACAAAGGTTAAAAACAGTGTCCTGCTGAGAGTCAGGGCTTTCTAAAACACACAGAAAAATTCCCTCTGCCCTGGATTCTGACAGGAAGAAGAAAAAAAAGGAAATTTAAAAAAATAAAGCTGAATCCTTAGCCAGGAAAAAAAAATAACACATGGATTTATTTCATGACTGTTGGCTAAAGTCATATTATTTTCACTGAAATTGTACTATATGATGGTACTTAGAAGGAATTACTGTAAAACGCTCAAATCTTAAATCAAGTCCTGCTTCAAATAAGACCACTGGCAACATGAAGAAATCCTATGAAGATGTGTGACCTTGATGAATACACACACAATGGAGAAGATTTGGCCCTGCACCAGCACAGCAGAGGTGATCAGGATTAAACTGCCTACAAGAGTGTAATTGCCAAATATCATTACTCAGATTTTGAAACAGAATCTGCTGAAGTGTCACAATTTTTCACATTTCATAAGAGCTGCAGTGAAGGTTTCATTTGCTCTAAGTGAATTCTGTTTGTGTCATCAAGCCTCACTTTCTAGCCCTCTTCCATATCTTTGCGTACACACAGTGTCATTAATCTCCAAATCATGACCTACAGTCCACATGTGCTCTTTAACATCACTACAACACTTAAGAGCACTTAATTTCATCAGCCCAGCATAACTGAAATTTGAATTACTGGAGGAAAAATGTTGTGATTTAGTAACATTAAGTTTTTGTCACCGTTGTTGAAATATTATATTGAAGAGTTAGGATTTTTCTCCCAGAAACCTACAGGAATGCTCTAAATTTACATTACAGCAAAAACTAAGCAGAAAAAAGCCCCAACATCCATTTATTAATTGTCACAGGGCAAGTTTGACAGTGGTTGAAAAACTGGTTTTGTGGTTTTAAGGGGATCAGTTTCTCACATGGAAGAATCAGAGTCTTCTGAAAAAAAAGGTTCACTTTTCTTCAGCTTCCCTCTACATATAAATAAAAACCCTTTTGCAAGGGTCTGGCCCATACCACAGGACAAGGGGAGCCCACCCACTGCTAGAGGTCATCACCTAGAGCATAATATTTGGGAAGCAAATCAGATCTTCCAGATATTTAATCCCATTGTATTTCAGTGGAGTTTTGTACCTTATTTAGCTTCTGACTAAAGCCCTACTCTTGGCACTAAGTAATACTTGAAAGCATATTTGTATTGCTAGAACTGAGGCACAGCTGTATCCCATTGGCTCCAGTGAGCACAATGCACATGAAATTGGAAGCTGTGCTCAGCTGAGCCGCACATGAGCACAAGTTATATGATGGACAACAAGAGAAGAAAATTGAGCTAACACAGAAAAACAGGTGTAGCATCCAATTTGGGCCAATTTTCCTATTTAAAAAAGTTTGTTAAGGGTCCTCAGGATAACTCTCACTGCTATAGTGTTGGAGTCCAGGGCACAGAGAAGACTCCTCTGCCTGTCTCGAGAAGCCCCGACTCTCAAAGGAGCACTGCTTTTAACTTGAGTCCCTGGAGGAAGTTACCAAGGCTTTAGTATGAGTTAGAATCCACAAGTATGTGAACTAGATAGTGGTATGTAGTAATGTAGCTTATCACAGGGTGAGAAATTTAGGGTTTTAGAATTTTAGTATGAGAGTGGATATGAGGCAAGATGGAGGATTTTGGGTGTTGTCTCATCTCCTTCTTGTTCTTATTCTACTCCATTTTCTGTAGTATTGGTCGCACAAAGTTATTGGTTAGAGAAAGCCGTAGCATAGGTGTTACGTGAATAGATGAATAAGAGTTATTGGTAGAAAAGTACGTTTTAGAAGTTAATTGGGCAAAATAGCTTTAAAAGAACTTGAATCTGTGTGTCTAGGCTCCACTTTGTGCCTTGCTTTCTGGTGTGCTAAGTCTGATGCACTAGACTTCTGATAAGAGAAAAATAAACAATAGACCGAAGACCGAGAAATCAAGAGTCTCGTCCATTTTTCATCCCTGGCACAGAACTCACAAGGTCAACTCCCCTCAAAGGGCCCACGAGGAGGGTTCCATGCTTTTGTTAATTCAACCAGAAACCCAACACTATTGCTAACATTAAATCCTTGTGATGAAGCAATGAGTTCCAACAGACCTCTCAGACAAAATTTAATGTTTATATTTTAAATTAACAAGCTGCAAAATAGGTAAAGTCCTTAACTGCCCCTGAACAACAGTTCTGGCAGAATACTGAGAAAACACTTTAAAAGTTTTTGGGCAGGGGGGGTGTGGAGAAATGTGACTGCTGATTTAAAATCCCTTTTATGGCTACATTTATTGCCATTCTTATTGTAATGTTCTAGGCTTGCTCTACTGCATGAGCCTCAGGCCTCTCTTCCCACCAACTTCAAATAGGGCATTTATTACAGAAATAAGTATGGCTTTTGCAAAAAAAAAGTAGACTTAGAACAGTGCTAACTGCAACCAGCCCTAAATACGGAATGGTCACAGCACAACCCATTAAAAGCCATCCCAACAGAGCTAATAAGCAACTATCCCAGCGACTGAAAACACCCAACATGAGGTATTTGTATTACAAAGCTACAGATGAATTTAAAGTCATCAATGTCATCACATGTGAAAAAAAATTCCTGATATTTTGCTGTTTACAACAGGTCCCCTCTGTGCATCTGGTGTGCATCTGGTGGAATCTTTATTAATGGGAGGTAGGGTGGATTTCAAGTGCACAGATCAAAAACAAACAGGAATAAATGATGCAGTATGCCAAGGGACATGCTTCCTTTCAAGACAGTGACAGCTGAAGCAGCCTGGTTTTGGTACATTGAAGGGTCAGAGATAAAGTGGGCCCATAGCAGCTGGAGAGGAGTCCCAGTGCAGAGGATGTTTTTAACCTCTGCTCCATGCTTCCAGTAGAGAGGCAGGAGGTGATAAAAATGAGTATATAACAAGCCACTGTGCCTCGATGGCTCAACACAGACTTGACACTGCCAGGACAGCCATATCAGCCTGAAATTCTTCCAGCTCTGTTAGGGAGCACAAACCACATTCCATTCAATGTCAAAAAGGAAACAGAATAGAGATGGGCTCTGGGCAGCGGCTATGGCAAAAGATAGAGTGCTCTGCATTCAGCTGTGAATCCAAGCTTTTCGCTTCCCTGCTTTGGTGACCATTTGGATCCCACAAAATGAAGAGGATTTAATGCAATGTCTTAGTCTTGTAATTCCTTTTAATTGAAGAAATGAAACAAAGGACTAATTTTTAAAAACGAATCCTTTCATAGTTGCTATATACCAACCAAGAGAAAGCTATTTCTTTCAAGGTCTTCATGTCTGCTATGCCTTGATTCCTGTTCTCTAGGACTAAACTTGACACATCTGTAAAACAAAATGGAGATTCTGGCACTGCTTCTGTTCATATTTAGCTTTACAGAGTTCAGAGGGGCTTTTTATTGGGAAAAAAAATCAATATTAAGAGCTTTCACTGGGGCTGCTTATGTTTATTATACATTACTAATTTATTGTTAGATTCAACTTTTCCACTAGGCCTAGAGGGGCTTCTTTGCCATCCCATCCCTTCATCTGAGCTCTTGGGTTCTGATTTCTCCCTCTAATTCTCTTCATTATACTCCAGCCTTGCCACAAAGTCACCTCTGCCTCCCTACTCCACTACATGATCTTCCTGGCCACTCTCCACTTACACCTGGACCAGAACATCAAGTGGTGGGTCAAGAAAAGAAAGCAGCACTAAGTTCCTGGCTGCAGAGAGGAAGAAAGGACCCACAAGGGGAATAAAAAGCCAGCAACATCATAAATTTATTAATTTTTCCAGCTATTCATTAAAACATGCAGATATTTAGCCTACTAATATCACACAGGCTTCACATATAAGCAGAAAATGTCATTCTTTCTGGTTTCAGTCTGGCATGAGCTTAAACTTCTCCAGCCCGCATCACCCCAGAAATAACAATGCCATGACCACAGTTAAAGGAAAGGATCTAGAAAGCCTCATGGGGTGTTAGACCACAGCACAAGCTCAAGACAGTAGAACTACCAGAGGAAGAAGCTGGACTGCCTCCTGATGCTATTTATTTGTATAATTAATTGCTGTCCCATCCTCAAAAGGTGATGAGGATGTTTGCAATCATGGTGCTTGAGAGCAGAAACCCCTCACTCCCTGCTTTGATTCTGGAGGAAAGTGCAGTTGCTTAAAACATGCCTAGTCTAGTTAATTGCACCATCTTGGTCATGTCCTCACTATCCCACTGTGTCACCCCCCCATCCAACAACAACCTACACACCCTACACACAAAGAGTGTGCTTTGAGGTTTAGTAGTAACATAGGTAACTCAGGTTATTCTCCAAGTTTAAAAAGTCACCCAATAACTCTCCCTTGTCAGCATATTAGATGGTTGTGCTACCAAACACTCAGTTATATCAGGACCCCAGAGAGTCCTGTACCTGGAAATCAATCTGGACCCAAATTACTTTCTCATAACATTATCTTCTTCTATCTTTCCCCCCATGATAGGGGAAAGCACAGCCTATTGTTCCTTTGTGCTTTCCCAAATTTCTTTAGCAACCATTTCTTCTAGCAAGTGGCCCAGGGCAACCAGTGAGTGTTAGATACACCATTCACCCCTGGAGAAGGCAGTTAGGAAAGACTGAATCCCATGTCTAGTGGGGCAACAACCCTGTGGGCCTGATCAGATCCTTCCAAACAGATGGGAACAAGCACAGGCACCAAGAGACATTGCACAGATGTGAAGTCTGATGGCTGCAGGCAGGATTTCCAGACAAGCTCTCCCAAAAGGATGCCCATCCCAGATCAGCATGCTCTGCTCCAGAGGATATCGTCCTCTGCAGCCCATCCTCAACTTCCCCTCACTGCTGCAGCCACATGAAGTGGTGCCTGACCCCTGTAGATTAAGACAAGCAGATTGAGATGTAGAGAGAGAGGTGCTTTAATTCAGTGATCACACTGTGTGGGCTCGCTGGTCAAATCCCTGCAGAAGAGGCTCACACTAACTGTTGTTTCTGAAGTAGTTCCATCAAACTCAGCACACAGTACTGCAGCCAACTCTGATAACACTTCCATATCCATTCACACAGCAAGAAAAATGGGGAGAAAGGAAAGGAGCTATTTTACAGGATGTGAAAATGCAGCCTGTAGCAGTGATGTACTGCAGAACTTGTTATTTTCTGTGTAGAAATATTTCATGTCATGCCTCTGACCCGTGAAAATAGTTTAACAGGGAACATTCCAAACCCATTTTTACTGTTATTCTTTTGCCCTCAGGACTGAAATATAAAAGTAACCAGACAATTTCTGCAGCTTCTGGTAAAAGAGATGAAATAAAAAGGACACTATTAAACAGCTTTATAGTAACTACAGTATGTTGGAATCATCATACATATATTAATATAATACTGCTGCCTTCCGCTTGCCACAGCCCTAAAGTGATAAAGATAAACCAAAAAGTTATCCCAGCAATTTCCTGGAGCAGTGAGCAGTGTCTTTACATACTGCACTGGTCATTTTGTGGGGTTTAGGGAAGAAATACCATTTAAACAAGCACATGTACATTTTACATATACATAGCATAGAACCTTTCTCTACCTGCTGGACCATTTATATTTTATGGGGATCTTTGCAGCCCAAGAAGCCCAGTGCTAATTTAAAAGCTGCATCCTGCAGAGAGAGTGGATGTTTGCTCTGTGATTGCCATCTTGTGGCCGCATGAAACCTGTCCTGCTCCATGTTTACTGCTCCCAAACAAATCCATCTTGGAATAGGCAACATTTTGGCTATTCCTTGAGCTGTAAGGGATAATTTAGAGTTCTGGCTGACAAAAAAGACAGGTTGTAGTGTCCTTATGAACAGCTCAGCCAAACCCCCAGCCTTGTGCACCTAAATATTGGTGGGAAAGGATGAAGGTGAGCAGCTCCCAGGGGCTCCAAGGCTTCAGCACAGCAGAAGCAGCAGCTGACTCTGCCTTCCCAAGAGCATGGAAACTGTCTGTGGTTGTTGTCATTAATTATACTGTTAAATCATCATTTGATGACTAATGAAATACAGCTGAGGTCGCACAGCAAGACATTACAATAAAAGAATTCAGCAGTTTTGGCAATAACATCTTTTATCCTTGTTTCAACCCACCTGGGAAAGTGCACATATGTTGGTTTAAGTGGAATTTATCATCCCTTGATTGAACAAACAACAAATACTATTTTTGATGAGTATCTTTAAAAAATACATATCTTCAAATATATATGTCACAGTATAGTAACACCAAGCCCCGCGGTTGACTGAGAGAGGCTTTTCCCAATCAGATCTCTGAGGAAGCTGCAAGCATCTCACTGGCCAGATCCCAAGGGGGGGCGTAGAGTTCAGACCAATGAGAATACCCAGATTGGGTATTTCAAAGACCCTTTAAAAGGAGGGGCTGGACAATAAACTTGATCTCTGTGCTGCATGAACCTGGAGTGAGGGTCTCTGTCTCCTTACCTGCTCTCCCCCCTACTTGTGACCCAATATATATACATTACAGAACGTATTGGCTAGAATTCACACACTGCTACACAGCATAAGCACAAAAAGAAATTATGAAAATTACCACCCACAGGGTGCCTTGCCATGAGTTTAGGGTATTTCATATAGTGAGACACCACAAATCTAAAGGCAAATGAGACTTTTCTGCTATGGTTATAAAGTTTAGCATGCAAAACATCATTTTATGCCACCAACGGAGTATTTTGATCCTTGCTCTTAGACTCATTGTGTAGTTTAGCACATCTCCAGCATGAAATATGAATACATTGTAATTCCAACAACCACAAAACCCTGAGGCAGGAGCTTGGAAGGATTCTCAGCAAGGACCTTGAGAGAGAGAAATTGCCCAAGTTCTTGAATGCTGATTAAAGGGACAAATGTAATTCAGTCTTAAATTTCCCAAACAGGTTTCAACAGAAAGGGAGCCTTAAGGCTTCCTAAACAAGAGCTGAAACATTAAACAAACAAATAAAAAAAACCCACACAAACCCAAAGCAACTTCTCTCTTACAAATTGCCCTCTAAATTGGGCACCATTCTAGGTCCTGAAGTTTGCTGATCCCTTGTGGGAAGAGATGGGATGGAGCAGAGCTGTGGGCTGTGGGACGCGCCTGCAGAAGTAAATGGCAGCATAGAGAGGCACATGGCAGCAGAGAGGGAGCACATGGCAGCACAGAGAGGCACATGGTGGCACAGAGAGACACATGGCAGCACAAAGGAGCACATGGCTGCACAGAGAGGCACATGGCAGCACAAAGGAGCACATGGCAGCACAGAGAGACACATGGCAGCACAAAGGAGCACATGGCAGCACAGAGAGGCACATGGCAGCACAAAGGAGCACATGGCAGCACAGAGAGCCTTGTCTCTGCCAGACCCTGGTGGGAGGAGGTGCCATGCGGCAGAGCCCTATGGGAGAGGAGCCTGCTGGAAGTTGACTGATGTGTGAACAGCACATGATCACACCATAGAAGGACATTTAGAATGCCTGTTGCTGACATGGCAACATGGGATAGGTCACGTAGTGAGAATTACCATGTAAGGAAGTATTGTGCCTTGAAAAAGTGTATAAAACCAGCTCATCTCCTTATTAAAAGATTCAGATTCCCTGCCGGTCTGAGTCTGTGTCATGGTTGCTCACAATCCCTTTATTGTGTTCTGGGATTTTCTGAAAGCATCCACCTTACCCACCCACAAGAGATTTTTATTTTAATAATACCTAGTTTAACAGGTGCTGGTAGGTGCTATACAGAAAGAATAGGGGTTTTTTTAAATCATCCTAAGGCCTCATTATATAAACAGGGCCAAATGCAGAAAACAGATACCTGTTATCTTTCTTCTTTGGCTCTCCTGAGATCTGTTCTACCCCAGTTCTTCTGTCCTCTAGAACTTCCAGCTATGCCAATTCTTGCAATAAATTACAGCACCCACACATCTTACCCCTTTTGTGTCAATAGCATAATACCACAAGATATTTTTCTCTATTTAATCCCCATTCTGAGAATTCAGCCTCCCCTTTTCCAAAGAATTGACTGGTGAAACAGAAACATCTGCTAATGGTACCAAACCCTTTCAGCCAGGGAATGGCATTTGCAGTATCCCAGCACAGATCAATATGTAAGTGCTTTCAGAATAAAACCAGNCACACAAACCCAAAGCAACTTCTCTCTTACAAATTGCCCTCTAAATTGGGCACCATTCTAGGTCCTGAAGTTTGCTGATCCCTTGTGGGAAGAGATGGGATGGAGCAGAGCTGTGGGCTGTGGGACGCGCCTGCAGAAGTAAATGGCAGCATAGAGAGGCACATGGCAGCAGAGAGGGAGCACATGGCAGCACAGAGANTTATTCCACCCAAAGCTCACACACAAAGAACAGACTCGTTGGTTTAATTATTTGGGAGGGAGACCGGTTCTTTCTTTAAAAAAGAAAAAAAAAAAAAACAACCCCACTACAGCAGATAGACCTTTCTCTTGAGCTCAGCACTTACCCACCAAGCACAAAGCAGGAGAGTGTTAGTACTTGAGGCAGTCCTTTGGCTGCTCCACAGACAGGAGGGAGGAAAACCTACAGCTAAACCTGTTGCAAATTGGAAATAGAAAGAATCACACATATATACACACACAAACACCACTTTCCTCCTCCCTTCAGGACCTGCCTCTCCCTCAGCCTCCCATCCCCGAGCCATTCTGCTCCTCACTAAGCTGAGCAGAGGACACAGACACCTCAGGTTCCCTGCTCCTTTTCTCAGTGCCCCTCTGGAGAGCAACAATAAATACCAAGTTCACAGAGGAGAAACACAAAGCTTAAGCCTGACAGTTTTTCCCATCCTTTTCTAAATGTCCTCTGCAAGCAGTGAGAACATCCAACTTCGGCTGCAATCCCAGCTGCTCTGTATTCATCTTCCTTATGACACTTGGAGCTTCGACACCCAGCCAAACCTACCCAATTAGTGCATCTCCTTCCTGCAGTACAAATACTCCATAACACTCAGATCAGACTCAATTTGCTTGCAGAAAAAAAAAAAAGGCAGTAGTGAAGCACGGACAGATGACTCTTCAACTAATTAAAGCTGAAAAGAGGGTATATTTATTACAGTACCGGACACATGTGTAATCCTTTCCAAAAGCATGTGCCAGGAGTCACAGGCTCTGGCTCTCTATTTATCTAAAAAGGTTTTACATATTCATATAATTCCCAAAACACCTAATACATATTCATTACCTAACCCCACCTACCCCCACTATGTATTAAAATGTAGTATAATTGAATCCAAAGTTCCTTCACGCTTGCGCAGTCCTTCACTTCAAATGGTTCGGTGGGTTTTGAGATGGGTTGGTGGTCTTCTGAGGCCAAAGTGACCTTTACTTTTGCCTTGTTGGCAGGTTCTCGGACCCTTTGGCTATAGCTCAAGTTTTGGGGCCCAGGTGCACACCACAGTCCTCTTCTTTTTCACAATTAGATCCACATCCCATCCTGCTTCTTTAAACATAGTAAAGACAAATGCATGATTTATACCTTACCTTGACTTATTCTGTCTGCTAATAATTAACTATTGCCCATTACTTCTACTCTTCTTGGTATACTTCTAATTGTTTCTATCCCCCCCTAGTTAAATCTAGCTAAACTTTTAACTCTTTCAGTTTCTTTAAATGCTTGATTCAGTAGAACATTAGGTGTGGATTTGCCTCATTGTGTAAAAGGAACTTCGATCGTAAGAAAAATAAAGGTTTGCATAACATTAGAGAAAAGTTAAGCAAAGCCACACTAAGAGAGACAACTAGTAACAGATGTAATCAAAAAAGCCACTCCCAATTCTACTCTAGATCTGCCTGCAGCTGTGTCTCAGAAATCCAGGAGCAAAGTAGCAAAGGGCAGAGGGGAGCCCTGAGCCATCGGGAACCCCAGTTCCCTGCACACACAGCCTCAGTGCTGCATAACAGCCAGGAGCCACATCTGTGCTTCAGAAATTCCCTGAAAAACAACATGTGGGGCTGTTTTTTCCCTTAAAGCTTTATTTCAACTGACCTAAGTGCTTTCAGAATAAAACCAGCTTAAGTACAGTAGCCAGCACTCAGATCCACTGGCCAAAAAAATTATGTTGAGAGGGAGCCATAAATACCCTCCACACATACACATCCTTGCAGAGCAGGCTCTTCCCTCTAGACTGGAGCCTTATCCCTCAAGCTGCTCTAGTTCTTCAGAAAAACAACCCTTTCAGTGCCCTGAGAGGATGAGCAGCTCCCTTCCCAAACACTAGCAGTCCCTGCTCCCTCCCCAGGGAGGAGGCAGCTCCCAGGATCAGGCTACTCCCTCTCCCTGCCAGTACAACCAGGAGAAGCCAAAGAAAATCTTCCCCTCCACTGCTCAGTCCCTCCCTCCCCTAAGAGAAAACAAACACACAAACCACAAAGCAAATAAAGCTGATATGTTCCATCAGAGCTCTATTCAGAAAGGTTCCCTCAAGTTCAAGTAAACCAAGAGCTCTGAGTTGAAAGTTATAATTAAAATCAAGCCTTGGAGGCTGTGGATGACTGGAACCAGAGCACACACCTTCAAATCTCACACTCACTTTCTCCCAAAGGAATGGTGATCTTGGAATTACATCTCAGTCTTTTGGCAATCAAACAGCAAGGGGGCAATGGCACAGAGACACACTTTAGTCAGTCCCTAGCCCCAGCAATATCAGAGGCAGAGGATTTACCCCATAGGAGTGACGGACACATTAATAATTCCAACAA
This sequence comes from Leptocoma aspasia, assembly GCA_013399835.1. NCBI lineage: Eukaryota > Metazoa > Chordata > Aves > Passeriformes > Nectariniidae > Leptocoma > Leptocoma aspasia. The sequence continues at coordinate 25,020 of VXAX01002075.1, forward strand.
TGAGCATTGCTTAAAAAGATAATGCAAATGTCTCCTTCTGGGGGTATGTAGTGGTTTGGGTTCGCTAATCTAGAATTTTCCAATTTAGAATGTTTCTTGGCTAATGTACTACTGAGTGTGGTGGGTTCAGTGACTGGCAATTTGCCAGTTCACTCATTTTTATGCTGTGAGATAGCATCAAGAGAAGGCAAACAGGCTCAAACTTCAAGAATGCATAAAGAAAGAAGTTTATTAAGAATAACTAAAAAGGAAAAAAAAAAACAAAAACAAACCAAAACAAAACTCCTCATGACACTTCTCCCTCTCTCTAAACCATTTGCTTTTTCACCATCAATGTAAAAGAACAAAACTAGGACATTTCAGTCAGTTTAACACTCATAAATAGTCTGTCTTCATCTTTTTTGGGAAGAGAAGTCCCTTCTGATTTGTCATGAGGAAAAACTCTCCACAAGAAGAAACAACAGAGTTCTTTGTGGGTCTCTATTGATTTCACATGCAACCCGCCCGGGGGAAACTTTGCAAAGAAGCCCTCCCATTCCACAGCTTTCCCAGGGCTGTTCATGGGCCATTTCCAAACCGTGGGGTTTTAGTTTTAAAAACGACAGTTCAACAGAGCCAAGGTTCTCATAAGTC
>VXAX01002075.1:31599-82529 GCA_013399835.1 Leptocoma aspasia
CCCATTTGCACCAGAGCAGCCCACACCTCTCATCATGATGGAAACATTGCCCCCTCCTGAAACCGAGTGGGCCGGCTCCAAAGCTGCGCCTCCATGCAGCATGGCCACGCCTCCATCGGTGGGCATGCCTGCACTCCTGATCCCACCTCCATCAGGGGGCAGGGCCTCGTGTCTAGCCCAACCTCCTTGAAGCATGGCCGTGCCTTCAGTGGGTGTGGTCCTACCCCAGTCCAGCCTCTGGTGGGCAGCTCTGCGAAATACCTCACCCGGAGTTCCTGCAGAGGTCATACACAGAAGCGGGGCCACTATCCCCACAGTACCACTCCTGCCGGAGTTACAGTATTCCCTGGAATATATGCTGGCAAGGGACTCAAGGGATACCGGCAGAGAAAGCCAGAGCCATCGTCCCCCTGTGGAACACCACAATAGCGCCACAGTTGCTTTGCTGCCAACAGCCCTGCCCAATCCTTTGAGCATCTGGCAAAACATAAAGCTTGTCACTATCAGGAGTGGAAACTATGAGGGGGCAGAACTCATTGATGTACCCATGTTTTGGGGCTGGGAGCCTGAGGATGGGACACTGGGAGCTTATCCAGTAATAAGAGGCAATGGAATTAATCTGGACAAGTATACTCCTTTTCAATGGCCGGTTCTATCTGAACTGCATCAGCTTGTGGCCAAGCACGGTTTGGATTCTACTGCAGTTGCTAATATGCTATGATTCTTACCCACCGAGGTGGTAACTCCCGTTGATATGAAGCAGCTGGCAAAACTAATGTTTACAACTGCCCAATATATGGTTTTTGAATCTGTGTGGAAAAGCAGAAAGTTGAAAGAAATCTGAAAAACAGGAGTTGAAAAATCTAAAGGTTTCATGAGAGGACCCACGTTATGGGGCAGGGGTCCCTCAACTTCTGGGTCTACCACCAGTGGGAGATACAAGACTCCAAGCCAGGCTGCATCCATTAATACTGCCACAGGTAAAGGAATTGGGACTGCAGGCACTGTTTAACGTAACTAACATGGCAAACCCTATCCAAACATATTCCAAAATTAGACAAGAGGTCAAAGAACTGTATCTGCATTTTAAAGAGAGATTACAAGATGCTATGGAAAAAAAAATTGTTAATGTTGAAGTCAGAAATCATTTAATTTTGCAACTGGCAAAGGACAATGCCAATGAAGTCTGCCAAAGGGTCATAGAACTGTTACCTGATAAAAATCCGTCACTAAATTACTTGATAAATGCCTGTGCTAAGGTTGGATCTAATTCTCATAACATGACCACATTAGCAGAGTGCATAGCAGCTGCTATAAAGGTAGCACCTCATTGCTACAAATGTGGACAACAACGCCACATGAAGGTAAGCTGTCCCCAAAAGTCCTTTCCACAGGGCACATTTCAAGGACAAAAGGGACCAAATACAAGCTGCAGCCAAAGTTGAAGGACCGGACATGTGACCAAGGTATGCAGGTCCAAATTTCATGCTAATGGTCAGTCTCTCAAGAACGAAGGAAACAGGAAACCGAGCGCGAAAGGGAATCACATGACAACACAAGTAATTTCCCACCTTCTAGTACAAGCCTATGTGATCAGCTCACAGGAAGGACTCAAGGAGCAGCTGGAATTGATGTGTCCACCTCCATTGCAGTAACCATAAGCACCTCAAAGGTACATAAAGTCCCTCTCAAGGCTCAGAGGCCTATCGGGAAAGGATTGAATGCACTGTTAACTGGAAGGTCCAGTGCCACAATGGAAAGTATCATTGTGTCCCATGGTGTTGTTGACGCAGATTTTACTGAAAAAATAAATGCAACGGTTTCCACCCCTACTCCACCCGTGACTGTCCCTGAGAAAACCAGAATTGCTCAACTTACCGTTTTAAGCCTTGTGTCCCCAAAACAGATTCTAGAGAGCAAGGAGACCAAGGCTTCGGATCAGCAGGACAGCCCCAGGTGAACTGGACTCACATTGTGGGTGATCAAAGACCGAATATGTTTGGACTATTAGGTTGCCTAAGGCAAAGCCTTTGCAGATAAAGGTCAGTGGGATGATTGACACAGGGGCAGACGTCACTGTCATCTCTGCCAACATTTGGCCTTCATCATGGCCTACTACACCTGCAGGATCTGCCATTGCTGGCCTCAGAGGGACGACACAGAGCCTGCTTGAGCAGCAATTCTGTGTTGATCAAAAATCCTGAAGGCCAAACAGCTACAGTCTGGCCATACACCACTGCTGCACCACTGAACCTGTTGGGGAAAGATGTTTTATCTGCATGGGGAGTTCATGTGGGAATGGATTTTTAACAGGGGTCACTGTGTTAAAAGGCTTAAGGTATCCCACACCATCTCTGAAATGGCTTACAACTCAGCCTGTGTGGATACCACAGTGGTCCCTTGAGAAACAGAAGCAAGACACCCTAAAATCATTAGTACAAGAACAGCTAGCTCAAGGATACATAGAGCCATCTATGAGCCCTTGGAACACCCATGTATTTGTTGTAAAAAAGAAATCTGATAAATGGAGGTTGCTCCATGACATAAGAAAAATCAATTCGGTGATGGTAGGCATGGGGGTTTTGCAAGCTATTATGCCTTCTCCTACAATGATACCTGCCTCCTAGGATATCCTGATTGTGAACCTGAAGGATTGTCTTTTCACTTTTCCACTGCACCCAGATGATACCTGAAAGTTTGCATTTACAGTGCCTTCCATTTATAACACTGCACCAGTGCAACATTATCAATGGTGAGTTTTTCCCCAAGGCATGAGAAACACAATCTGTCCCACAATCTGTCAATGGTACATTGCACAAACACTCTATCAATGAGAGAACAATTTTCAGGGGCATACTGTTATGACTACATGGATGACATTTTGATTGCAACCCAAACAAAAAAGGAACTCTCATAGATTCAGCCAAACCTGTTGCAAGCATTAAAAACATTTGGGCTGCAGATAGCACCAGAGAAGGTGCAGCAGCAAGCAGCCTGGAAATACTTGGGACTCAAAATAATGAACCAAAGTACAGCCACAAACAATTCGATTTTCAACCAAAATTCAGACTCTAAATGATGCACAAAAGCTTTTGGGTACTATCAACTCGGTCAGATTATATCTAGGATTAACCAGTTCAGAGTTAGCACCCTCATCTGACCTTCTAAAAGGTGATCCTGAACTAATTCCCCCCAGAAAAATAACCCCAGAGGCAAAAGCTGATCTCGAAACAGTAGAGCAAGCTATCACAAAGAGATAAGTTGACCAGATATGCCCAGAGATATATACCACTGTGTTCATTCTCGTTGTTAATTCTTATCCTACTGGTATTATTGGACAGTGGAACACACACTGGCCTGACCCTTTGCACATTCTAGAGTGGGGTTTTTTACCTCACCAACTAAAAAAGATGGCACCTACAGTCTTTGAGCTAATTGCACAGTTAATAATCAAATGTCGTCACAGGTGTTTGCAGTCAAATGCTAGAGATCCTTCCTAAATTATTGTTCCTGTGACACAAGAGCAGTTTGAATGGTGCTTTGCTAATTATACAGACTTGCAAAGTGCTTTGCAAAATTTTTCTGGACAAATCACTTACCACTCACCAAGCCATAGATTGCTAAAGTTAAGTGGCAAAACTACACTATTCCTGAAACCCGTGAATAGCTGAACACCCTTAAAAGATGCTACAGTGTTTACTGACAGTTCTGAGAAAACAGGAATGGCCATTGTGACATGGAAAGAGGAAGGTGAGTGGCAAACGTTGGAGGGATATGAAAGTGGATCACTTCAAATAGCTGTAGCTATTGGCTTTCCAATGTTTTCCCCACACTCCTCTAAATGTTGTAACTGATTCTGCATATGTGGCTCATATCACAAAACGATTAGACTGAGCACTACTAAAGGAAATTGATAATGCACAACTATTTAAATTACTAAAAACTCTATGCCTTACTATCCAAGCCAGAACGCGCCCTTATTACATCCTACACATTAAGAGTCACACAAATTTACCAGGTTTTATCACAGAGGGCAGCACCAGAGCGGATATGCTAGCTAGCCTTGCTTGGACAGCACCACAATCAGATATGCTAGCACAAGCAAAGGCATCACATGATTTTTTCCACCAAGGAGTTTGAGCCTTACAGTGGCAATTTCAGCTGTCAAACACAGAGGCTCATAATATTAGCACCTGTGCTGACTGCCTAGGCCATGCTGCACCACTACAGATGGGGTGAACCCCTGTTGGTTGCATGCTTTGCAAATCTGGCAAACTGATGTCACACACATCCCTGAATTCGGCAGTTTAAAATATGCATATGTCTCGATACCTTTTCATCAGCATGTGGACTACAGTACACACAGGAGAAAAAGGTCGGGATGCCGTCGCACACTGGCAATCAGCTTTTGCAGCTTTAGGCATTCTTCACACCATCAAAAGAGACAATGGCCCTGCACACCCTTCACAGAAAACTAGACATTTTCTACAACTCTGTGGTGTGTCACACCAAACTGGCATTCCCCTCTTAGCAACTGGACAAGTGATAGCGGAAAGAGCACATAGTACTTTAAAAGGTATACTTAATAAACAAAAGAGAGGTGTGTGTGGTGAGACCCCACAGAGCAGAATAGCTAAAGCTATATATACACTAAATCAGTTAACAGTATTAGACTAAGTCCCAGAACCCCATTATTTTAAATCACTTCTAATCACTACAATCATCTTGTGATGTTCAGCTACCCAAACCCAAGGTAATGGTGAGAGACCTCCTCACCAATACATGAGGGGGTGTCCTTGGGATCTTATTACTTGGGGGCAGGAATATGCGTGCATTTCAACAGACAACGGGACACATTGGATACCTGCCAGATGTGTCCGGCCTGCACTACGTCCTGCTTGGGAACACAGGCAGCATCCTCCTGATGTCTCCTCAACAGACATCACAGAGCCATGTAACCAGAACAACTGATCACCTACCTCATGGAAATCTGGGACTCTTGAAGTGACAGTTCATATAAAGACTTCATTTGCTTACAAATTATTTTTCCTGTTTACAAACTGGTTTTTTTTCTGTTTACAAATTGTTTTTCTGCTAGTTGGGTTTTTCTCTAAGAGTTCTAAGGGTTAAATGGTTTGAGGGTTAAATACTTTCTTGTTTTTAGAGTTAAGTTGTAACTTGTAACTATAAGTAGGTTGCCTGTGGCATGCTAGCCTAAAGGATTGTGATCTCATCTAACAGCTCCTAGACGTGAGTGCTGCAGCTCAAGTGATACATGGAATGCATTGCTAGCTGGAGAAGCTAGGTTTGTCAAATTAAGTAAAAGGCCTCATTCAAATTAAACCCATGCTGTCTTCTGTCACCCTGTTTGCAAAAGGCCCTTACAGATAGGTGACAGAGAGCAGGTTGCAATTTTTAATAAAGAAATGGAGGGGGAGATGTTACTGTACAAGCTGGCTTGTACCGGGCAACTAATTTGGTTGGAAATAAGAAACCCAGTCTGGTTCCATAAATCAGCCCCTGGGTTAACAGACAGAGACCTCAGCCAATCACTTCCCATCCTAAACTGCAGACATCTCAGTGGTCAGGGAGCTGGGCAGTGTTAAGAGCAGACTAATGAGCGTTTTAGACTGGGACATTTAAAACCCTATATAAGACTAGGTTCATACAATAAAACATTCTCTATTGCCACGTGGACATCGAGGTGTGTGTCCCTGTCTCCAACCACCGACTCCACAAAATGTGTGGCCCCCCACATAATACTACTGCACCTCTTCCTGTGGGTACTCCCTTTGGGTTCCCCTCCTGGGAAACCACAGCATAATTACCCCTTTCATCAAACCACAATCTTTATCTTAAAATCAGATAAGACTTCTGCCTTCCACAACTCCAACAGGAGGGTTGTTTCCAAACCTCATCACATCAACTATTACAAATACCTTTTTTCCTTCTATAAACAGTAACATGGAAAAACATGTTTTTCTTTGCACCATCATTGTCCTTCTGCTTGGATGCTGCATTTATTTACTCTTCTAAGAGGGTTTTACCACAGGGTGCCCAGGACAGCACCAGCCCATCTCAATCTCAAGATACCAGTGCTTCTCTGCAACCCTTTATGTTCATTATCCACTCAAGTTCCATTTCTTTGCACAAATTCCCAACATTAATAGCATGGATATTGACAGAAAATCACTTTTCCCACACTTAAGCCGGGAATTGGAAGCAAGGCATTGTATGTGAACATAAAATGGGTATAGATTATGAAGGGAAAGTCTTCAACAGTAATAAATGCACAATGATTCATCAATCAGTTTTTTGAGCAGATGACAATTTTAACTGCAAGAAACAAGGAAAACTTGTTAATTGAAAATACTACAATATTGTTCACAATACAGACCTGTTTATTTTTATGGTCTATTTTTCTATTATCCAAAAGGAAACAGATGGACTTCACTTACAGCTTCCAATTTATACATGTTAATATATATACAGATTAATTAAAATCTTCAGGTTTTACTTGTTTGCCTACATGGATTCCCAGACTGTGACATAAGCTCTGAGTCCTGGCTTACAAATTTTTTTGTTGTTGCTGTTTTTGCAATATTCAAGTCTACTGTATGTGCAAACAGTGTATAAAGAAAAATTAGCCCAACTTCCAAGTGTGTGGAAACACATTTTTAGAATTTTAATTCAGATTGCATTTGATAGGGTGTCTCAGGCTTAAAGTTGCTTTTATTTGCAAGACTTATTTAAAAGCACAAACTTTTAATATTTTACTAAATGCATTTTCACATGTCTTTCCTATAACATTCTAAAACCCAGATTTTACTTTATCTGTGTCATGCAGAACTAAGATGCTGCTGTGAACGTTTTCAATGGGAGTTTGTAGAAAGAACAAACTACAAACAGCCTCTGCTAATGAAGAAGCTATTTCACAACAGAAGCCTCATGGAGCAGGAGACTGAAGACAGAGCAGCACTTTGCCCAAAGCTGGAAGACACTTGTAGTGATAAAATGAACATTATTTAGCTGTTTCACCAACCTGTATTTACATAGGTTCTGAAAATGCCCAGGTGCACTGCCCTTTTCCAAGGCTCTATCATTATTAGCTTGTTACACCCCAGTGGTTTCAAAACCCTAACTTTTTGTTCCTGTCATATTCACTATTTCATAATCTTTAAAAGAAATAGGAAAGTAACTCTTTACTAACCTGTAAAATATTATTTACTCAATGGGTGGATGGTTTCTTTCAAGCAGTCACTACCAACCTCCCATAGCTACAAATAGAAATTATAAAGTACCAGAAACCTTCACACAACTCTTTGAAAAATGCTGCATTTCTGTGAACAATAACTACCACCAATATAACTTTTCTTATTTATTTCTAATAAAACTTCTATTACCTTTTCCTTTCCTAAGAAGATGGGCAAGCACATGTGCCAATGGCTGCACTGTGACCAGAACAAGAATATGGTGTGGAGTCTGTACACTCAATTTCTGACTTAACTAACAAATAAAGCTAAGAAGTGACATGAAAAGGAGGGAAGAAATAATGTTGAAAGATTGAAATTCCAATCTTAGAGGGAATGTGCTTGCACATAAGAGGAAACATTTCAAATGAGATTTTCCCATCCATACAAATATCTACTTGGTATTTACAGGAAAAAAAAAGCCACAGACAAGAAAAAAAAAGGCAGGGGAGGGGGAAAAGGCTATGACATCTGGACAACATGGGCTGTACAGGGGGTACAGGCAGTATCTGCAGACAGACTGTCAATAAAAAGCACAAGTGAGTGACTCCTGTTTTACACACACCATCTCCTCACTCTGCCTTCCCATGCAGGTCCCTCCAGAAGAGCTCAACACCTTCATTCCTAACTGCAAAACACAAATACCCACAGATGGAAGGTTCTATCAGAGCAGAATTCCTCTATTAGCAATAGATTAGAAGTTAAACACTTGTCAGGTCAGGGGATTTAGATGAGGAACATGAAGTTGTTTTATTAAACTAATTTCTTCATTGAGTGCAGATTCCTGTGCATTTGGAATCATGCTTTTACAGTTTTATCTTTGAGAAGTAAAAAAGATTATTTCAATGGGTTAAGGCAGGTTTACTTTCCTGGAGTTCTTTGGAATGGATATCTTGCATGATTGAGCAGGGCTTTGTTCAATTCTCAAAGCAATTTACCGGGATGGAGAACAAAATGTTTGGTAGAGCAAGTTGTTCAGTCCTGGACGATTACTTCTTATTTCAAAACAATTAAAATAAAGGTAAAATGGGTTATGTTCCTGTAAAAATATTACTCTTTCCAAGTAGCAGCAAAGAAACACATGGATACACAATTACAGCCCACTATAAGAAAACAGAGTCAGTCCATACTTTGCCAAAAAGTGCCAAATTAAAACTCACTCCTTCTTCATTTCTAATAATTTCAAAAGAGCTATATAAAGTAGGATACATCCCCCCAGTAATCAGTAGTGTGCTTTTTCCCATTCTGTGTTATTAGTTCCAGTTCCATGCAGGTTGGAAATAGATGGTGCAATGATGAACCACAACACAAGTAGAGCATGGGTATTGCTTGGGACTGAACCTCAGATTATTGGATCAAAGAAAATGAAAAGCCATTGCTTTGCCCTGCACTTGTTTCATTGACAAAAGACTTCTGCTAGCTCTGGAAATAGGAACTTTGAAAAGCTTTGGGCTATGTTCTTCACACCACTGCATACCATTTACTTTGTGGAACTCAAGTGGGGGAAGGAAAGCAGTCTCAATTTTCAGAGGTTTCTGCAACTGTAAGTGAAGCCTATTTGAAAAATTGAGACCTCACCAGCTTCTGTCTGAGGAGGGAAAGCAGGGGATAAATTCATTTCAAGTCTGTGATAAGGCTATTGAATAAAATGAAATACAATAAAAATCATTTAGCAGACAGAGAAAAATGTAAAGAAAGACACGGAGATTTGAACTCTCAGGCTCTTCATTCAGGTAGTCAAATAGTCAGCAGAGTTTTAACCTTCACATTAATAGCTTGCTTTCAAACATTTACTAAGTCAACAGCACATCATTGAGATGTGATCGAGCCACATCACCAACATCTAAATCCTGTTCTGCATCACATTTCATACAACTCCTGATGCCCACAGAGCCCCACATTTCCCTAAAACTTGGGACAACAGGGAAAGTGAAACTTGAAAAGGCAGCCTGTGATTACTGTGAATTTATAAGGATCAAGGAGAACTAGAGATGTACCAATATATGGGTCTATCATTGAATCCCAACAATTTATTCCAAGGTTCCCAAGTATTTGCTAACAGCAGATCCCTTCAGTGGAAGGCATTTGTATATAGCAGCAGGATGGCAAATAAGCCTGGGGAGGGATACAAAGTTTTATTCCCCCTTCCACAAAGTTCTTCTGCATAACAAAGCTTCAATCATCCCCACCTGCGGCTTCACCCCAAAGTGCCTCATGCCAAACCTCTGACAGGACCTAAGCTGCTCTCAAGGCTTCATAAACATAGTGATTGTTTGCAAGAATCACTTTTCCGAAAGACAAAGGGCCACATTCCTTAATCTTCACAGTGCACAGATGTAACTGACAACAAAGTACAAGAGAAAGTACAACAAAGGACCAAAAAAAACCAGAAAAGGAGCAAAATCTGAGGATAAATGGATATTTTATCCATCTGTGAGGAACACATCTGTGTTCCTCTCTCATTTACATCTCAGGCAAAGACAGCCAGCACTGTGTCACAGTAGAGACAGACAAGACACTGTTTTTCATGCCGCAATAGCCCATCATTATTATTCACAGCTCATATTTCTATGGTTTTCTAAAAGCATCGTGCTTAATTCTAATTGGTTAGTAAATTGTTGCTACCCAGTTCATTGGTTAGGAGTTGCTAGAGTATGTGCTTGCCAAAAACTTTCTTCCCTAAAGATGTTTACATTCTTCTTTCATGGGTACAAGGATGGTTCTCACAGTTACGAATTCCTTTCTCACGGCTACTTGTCAGGCCAGCTGTTAGCCGTACTTAGCTGAAGTAGCAGACCTGAGCCATGATTTTACAAGGGTAACAAAGCCCTTATTTTATAAGGCTTTACCTATATTCAACAGTTCACCCTTTCTTTGTTTTTTTTATGCAAAGGATTCATGTACCCTGATGTTAAAACAGTTTGCACCTGTAAGGCTATTATCTCATTAAGACTATTACTGGTCATCTGCTGGACACAGGATAAGATACATGGAATACAGATCACAATCAATAGAAACTTATCAAATACAATCTTGTCACTGACAAAGAGACTCCCAGTATAGGAGAACAAAAATATAATGTCCAATGTCTCCTAGCAAATGGAAGTAAGTGGCTACTGTTCTACAGTTCATATGGCTGGAGATCAGGGGCCATTCTGTTTAGGCACGAGAAAGTCCATTAGCTGGAAATGTTGACTCTGACATTACTGAATGTCTTTCTGGAGGCATGGAACAGGCAATAACTGAAGGTCAGTAGGAACACAATACCATGATGGTGAGTGCAGTAGGATATAAGGCCTCTGTTGGCAGGCTGCCTCTGTAAACTTCTAGATGCAGCCATGTTCTGGCAGTCTTCTCCTGCTCTTGCCTTGGCCATGAGAGCTGGATGGTGATTAGGTCATTGCTCCTCTCACTGGGCCTCATCTCCTCTAGAGGCAATTGATGTTTGTCTAGACGAGCAGCAGGTAACCACTTTAGACCTGTTGGTGATAAAACACATGTATACCTTCTCCCTAGGTTAGTAAATCAGCTAGGCCTTGCCATTGCACACTCAGCTGGGGATCCTTACATAAATGTTTTTAGAAATTTGTTCTGCACATGCAAATCTTCAGAGCAGTATCGCTCTGCCAGGGATCAAATTTGATGATCTGCTTTCAAAATTTCCAGTGTAAATATTGCATTATTTAAACATTCATGAGGAGCCATATTACCCCTTCTTTGTTTTTTCAACAACATGTGTGTGTGTCATTATGGACATGAAGGCATCATTAAAGCAAAACAATACATGTGGTAAAACAATAAACTTACCCTAAGCAGAAATAAGTAAGGTAATACACATAATTAGTAGCACATGAGAGATAGGATGGTGATTTAGAACAATACATCATCAATTCTCTAAATACCATCACCCAGAGTCTGCAACAGCTGGCAAGCCTCATTTCACAGTGAGGACCTGGAAAACCATTCCCGAGAAAGGTTTCTAAATTCACCTCAAAAGGGGGTCCAGCTGTATAAGCTCAAATTGGCAAGTCAAAGTGACCAGGGTACAGTTTTGGTGCAGAAAACATCTGGGTCTGTTGGCATACTTCCCGACCAGGTAGGGCCAGGGCTTGGCCAGAGCCCAGGCCTTAACTGGAAAGGTCTCCCAAACATATCCTACAAACAAGTCTCTTCTAACAGCAGGTGGGAAAGTTCCTTAAAATTATACATGTCTTGCAGATAGCTACACAATGGTATGTGAAAGTTTGTAAAGCAGCCAGGTTTGTCATTTATCCCTAGTTAAATAGCCAATGGTACCATAAACTAACTGCAAACAACCAAAGGAATGCATACGTGTAACCTTAAATAATATCTTATGAGGAATGCCTGTTATAAAAAGTCAGTGAATTCACATTATGAGATTAACAACTTAAGCAGAATCATTAATACGTCAGCAGTAACTGTCCTAAGAAGTTGAGATCATACTTTTCCACACATCTATGCATATATGACATTAAAGCAAAATAAAAATAACAAGGAAAGCACTAAACAGCTTACAACAAATAACAGCCATAATTTGGAATTGTTACTCACTTTTCTGTGCTACCTATGGAAGATAAAACAGCAGAGATTGTTATAAATAATTATGCTAATTAACCATGCAAAACATTTACACCTATAGAATCTTTGATGAAATCAAGAGTCTTACAAACTTTATCTTCACATATTTTACATAAGTTATTATCTTACATCTTTAAACAGATGTTTACCAATGCTTCATCATAGTTGTTTCAGTCAGTTTTGTCTTACCTCTATAACTATAACTTGTAATATAGAAATAACTATATCTTGTAATTTAAATGAGCAGATTTCAACAGAAGTTAGCTTCACACAAACTTCACATCACTCATCTCTGTAACAAAAGAATTGCATTTTATAATTTAAACAACCATATTTCAACAGAACCTAAAATTAACTTCACTGAAACTCAACGTCATCTAACACTTAAACTTAACTTTGCTTAATCTTTCCAACACTTAATCTTGACAGAAATCAGTCTGAACAGAAACTAACTTAATAGAACTTAACCTTAACAGAATTTAAATTTAACAGCATCTTAACACAAATTAAATGTAACAGAACTTCAAATTAACAGACTGTAAACTTAACATCACTCAAATCTAACATCACTTAAGCTTAACCGAATTTAACAGCACCTAAATGTAACAGAACTAAAGTCAGAGTTGAGACTGTTCCTTTAAAAGTTCCAGATCCAACAGAGTTTAAACTTATTTTGACTCTATTGTTTTGAAAAAGTTGCTGGAAATCTGTCATATAACAGTTAAACATCAATTAACAACATGCAGGTAAACAACTGTTCCATGACTGAAATAGCAGCAACATGGATTTACTGGAGAGATTATAAAGATGTGATAAGTATAATATGATTTTATGTAATTTAGTTTTGAGAATAGCTCATGGTAACTGGAAATATTATTGAAAATACTTATTCATAGTGAGGATTTTTCTGGTGTAAGTATAACTTTGTCAGGATTTTTCAAAGTGCATCTTTACTCAAAAAAAGGACAACAGCACAGATTTTGGCAAACTGCTGTCAAATTCTCACATTTTTGAGATTGTCTGTACAGTAGATTTGAGCTTGGCCTAATAAAGGTAATGGGATAGAAATATTGAAGGCTAATACAGCAAGAACCTAGTTATATAGTTTTGCACAAGTAACTCGGTCAGGTCAATGGGTGTGTAAGACTGGCACTTGTATATAAGCAGCTGCAAAGTCAGGGTTTCAGATTGTTCTTATGGAATGAGCTACTGCTCACTGCAGTTGTGGTCCATCAATGTACTTAAACTGTTTTGATATCAAGTCCAATTTCAATTTATACGTGGCAGGGATGCATAACCAATCTTGAATCACTAAATAGGTATACGTAACCAAAATGCTGTCACATACCTCTTTATTGGAAAAGATTCACAACAAAATTACTTTATTAAAGATGTGGGGTAAAAAGCAAGCAAACTGGTAAAGCTGGCATAACTTTGTCTGCCTTTGCAGTGGAGTTTCATGTACTAATTATAGCTAAGTCTCAAATAGCTGCTACAGGTAAAATTGAAGGTTTGCCTTCGATGTGAGCAAATGAATACCTGATATATGACTTAGCTAATTGCTCCCAGTGAATCATGCAGTGTGCTGACTCTGGGCTTGAAAATTAATGGCTGTTCCATTAATACCCACCTTAAATATTTGCAAGGAGAGGTCCCGTGAATTTTTTAAGGGGGCATCCAATCTTACGAATTCTTCTTGTCTACAAACTGAAATGTTATCCACTTGCAAATATTTTTAGGTATATAAGTTTCTAATTGTTGTGGTACTAGCTAACACCATTATAACTTAGTAAAGAATTAGTGTTAATTTAGTGCAATCAGACCTTAAATCAAAATACTAGAAAAAGGAGCCATCCTGCATGGCAAGTTCTACCAATCATGCAATATATCAGCATTTTTGTTAAAGAATTTACATTTTGTCATGTTACCAAAATGTAACAAAATGTAGGAAGACACTACATTTACACAGACAGCTTTGAATCTCTCCAGTAAACAAGCCTGTTAAAAATCATAGCTCACTGAAAATACAAGGTTAATTTTAACAAACGTATTTCAATGCATCTCCTAGGCATTCTGATAGTGATGTGACATAGCTTCAGCATTTCGTGCAGGCTATGATCCTGCCATGCAACGGAGCTGGCCAGTGGCTCCTGGCAGGCATCAGGTGGGGGAGCCGCACCACATAGGCACCCAAGAAGGGGCGGGTGAGCTCTGATGAGTCAGGGGAGCTTTCAAGCCTGGAGACCCAAAACCAGCCATGGGACCAGCCATGGGCAGGGGGATCAATCCATTCCCTGGATCCGTTCCATGGATCCATTCCCTGGATCTGTGTCTTGGATCTGTGCCCAGGCTCGTTATCAGTATCTTTCTTAGCATTCCCTGTTGCAGCTGCTCACAGGAGTTTTAACATCAAGGTCTCTCTCAGGGGTTACAGGGGTAACTCTTTCCTTTTTTTAACCTGTAATAAAAGCCACTCCAATGTGGAGAAATTGCTGCAATATTTGCAAGCTGCATTGACGTTATTGGAACACTTTCCCACTCTTAGGATGCTTACAGTTCGTGGTTCTTTGTCCAGTGAACACCAATGGCCTAACCTTATCAGCTGTGTGTTGGCATCTTGCTTTCTGTCAGATTGTGGCTCACTAAGAAAGTCCCCTGTTGTTGTAGCAGAGTCTGACCTCTACTCTCTGCTTGCAGTCTGAAGGTTGTAAGGGTCTGCCTTGCTGAGTCACAGTCCTCCTCCTCATTGTAATCTTATCTCTTGTCATTCGTAGGCAGAGGAGGATAGAACAGGTTTGTCAAAACAGAGGTTGTTAAGCGGACGGTCTCTCATGAGCCAGGTGGTGGCAGCAGCAGCAGCAGCTTCCACTTCTCTATCAGCATTTGATTGCAGCAATAAGTTCCGAACCGAGCACCACGTCATTAGTGATCTTATGGCTATTATGTCTCCCTTTGTAGCTGCCTCCCATAACGCTTACCCTGCTTCCTCCCACGTTTCAACAAAATAAGGAGTCTGCACATCTACTCTCACCCCATTTCTTTTGCACCACAGTAATAAAGTTCATAATGTCTGTTTATCACATTTTATCCATTGTTTGCCCAACGTAAGTGTTCATATATTCACTACAGCTTTTTCTTCAGTTGAGGCTTAAACCCCCATTGTCCCCGGCAGCTTACCTTGAGGCCCAAACCATTTGCAGCTCTTCTCCTAGCTGTATTATCTCTCGCAACTCTCTGGCTGCCTTATCTCTTGCGACTCTCTCGGCCCTGTATCTGCTGCTGAGCCTTGTCTCCACCACTATCCTTGCAACCGGCTATTGTCTCATCACATCGGGGTCCCCAGATGTCCCAGTAGAAACAGACAAGACTTCATGCAGCAATAGCCCATCATTATTATTCACAGATCATATTTCTATGGTTTTCTAAAAGCATTGTGCTTAATTCTAATTAGCATTGTGTTTAATTCTAATTGGTTAGTAAATTGCTGCTACCCAGTTCATTGGTTAGTAGTTGCTAGAGTATGTGCTTGCCAAAAACTTTCTTCCCTAAAGATGTTTACATTCTTCTTTCATGGGTACAAGGATGGTTCTCACGGTTACAAATTCCTTTCTCACAGCTATTTGTCAGGCCAGCTGTTAGCCGTACTTAGCTGAAGTAGCAGGCCTGAGCCACGATTTTACAAGGGTAACAAGGCTCTTATTTTATAAGGCTTTACCTATATGCAACAGCATTGGAGCTAATTAGTGCTACATCTGGTAGGCAATTTTTGGATGATGAGCATATCTGTCTATAAAGAACAAAATGAGACCAACAGCTTAGTTTGCAGACTAGAACAAGCAGCCATCAGGTGATTATTTTCTGTCCATGAACTAGAAACAGTCTCAGAGAACTAAAAATATTTGGAGTCTACCATGCCTTGCCTTACCTCCTGAGCCAGTTTTGAATTACCTGCCCTACCTTGGTGTGTCCACCACAGTAATAAACTCACACTTTGAAAATCAGAAAAATTGCAGATCACTGCTTTTAGCAACATCCCAGCTTTACAGTGGTTTTCATGCTGTCTCTCTCTCCAAGAGATAGATCCTTTATATAAATTAATTAGGTACAGTAGAAGTGCTGCTGGTTGAATATTAAAGCATCTGCTCTTGCTGCCCATTTCTACCAAGGAGCATGTTCAAGTGCCAGGTTGCTGCAGATTTTATGCCAGCCATGTACAAAAACAATTACTTGCAAATGAAGCTGACATCATCTGCCCTCCTGTACTGGAGCCATTCATCAAATGTCTTACCTCTGCCATGTATCACTTGGTTCTTGTAAATTAATCTGCTGAGTCACGAAACCTGCTTATTTTAAGTTTTTAGAAGACTGTTAGTTTTTTTAACCCTCTTTCATACTCTTCAAATGACTCTAGCATCTAACTCATGGCTAAACAGCAGAATAGATTAACTTACCACCTCAGAATGAAAAACAAAGTTGAAGAAAATGGGTTTACTTTTACAAAAATATAACCTTGCAAACCTTTTTGGGGCAGACAACATGGTTTTGCTTTGTGCTTGTCTACAGCAAAGGAGTTCTGGTCTGGGGCTGGATTTGCAGATGCCCCCTTAAATACATAGTAAAATTATTCAGGGGAAAGGAATTCAAGGGAGAAGCTGAAAATGGATTTTTTTCTCTGTGCATACAAACAAGATAAGCCCCAGGAAAAACAGAAGAGGATTAAATCCACCCATGGCACCAGTCCTTGAACACGCTCCTTTCCCTAGCTTCCCCAGCTGAGCTCTCCCACCCCTTTCGAGAGTGACGCATGACTCTTGCCCTCCCACCTGTGTCACCATGACAAAATCAAATTTTTCTTGAACACTGGAGAAATCTGGAGACAGCCCTTGTTCATATATGCATGCCTTGGACTACTTTTATGAGTTTTTTTTAAACTCCAAGTTTTGTGTCATCACCAAAACTGGCGCCAAGGGACATCACAGTGTTGTGATGTTCAATCTTTCCCCCTTTCCCAGCAGCAGCACATGAGGTTATTGAAGATTTACTACTTCTAGCTCAAGTCCCAGGTTACAATTAACATCCTGAGCCATAGGAGCTTTTGAAAAGCTGTAAATTTTACCTGGAGTGCAGAAACTTACTCCTTGCTTTATCCCACTTGTCTTAGTTATATTAAAAAGGAAAAAGTGAGGTTGGAAATTAATGATGTATGGGGAGGAAATAGAATTTATCATTCTGAAAAGGCTTTATCCCTGCAAAAGAGTTCTTTGCAGCAGTTGTCAGGAATGGCAGAGGCAGCACCCCTGGGTGGGGCTGCTGGACCAGGGAACCTCAACAGCCCAAGGTCTAATAACTACTTCCCTTCCGTCTTTTTTTAGAAACAAAAATCATGTTTTCATTCAGTTGGATAAAGATTTACTAGCATGAGAATCCTTCTGCCTGAGCAGAGAAGGGGAAAAGGGGAAAAAAATGCCTCATATTAGAGCTGTGTGTTTTTACATAGTATTGGACAAGGAGAACATATGAAGTATTTAAATTTTGATTTGAACCTCAAAGAACATCTTGTTCTCTGGTGTAGCACAGTGCAGCACAGAGAACACTTACCTACACCAACTACTCTGCATATGGTTCTTTTGAGTAAGAGCACCAGAAGGCTCTTTTTATTAAAATCTTGGCATATTTTTTTTCAGCTGAAATTTTCCCAGCTATTTGCACATAAAATCACAATGCTCCTTTGCAGAGTCAAGACAAGCTTTCTTCTGACAAAGCAGGAGGCCTTTTTCCATGCTTATAAACCATCCACGGCTGTTTTAGCTTTAGAGGAACCACATCAGCAAAAATACTGCCAGAAAGAATTGCACCCAGGTGCAACTCTAAACATCACAGCTCAAAGCACATTGTGGATGCACCAGGGCTAGAACTAGGCTATAGTACCTCCAGGATAACTGGCTGCATGCAGAGTGACCAAATTCAACACTTGTGGCAGCAGCTCCCATGCATCCATGAAACTGAGTGACATATAAAAATAAACATATACATCTGAATTCTTTAGAGTGATGTCACTTCTACTACATGTGTGCAAGCATATGCTCTGGCAATTAATGATGCTTATAAGTGCTGTGATACTACTCTGGGCAGGGACTAGCACTTGATATTGCTGAAGTTTTAAGTAATTTTGCCTAATAAAGTTAATGAAGAACATGCTACCAGCTGGAGTATATCAATCTCTTCCCTTTCATCACAGTATATATAAACTCATTACCATAAAAGTTTACTAAACTCAATTTTTGCACATTTTCTCCTCTAGTCCTCCTTACTAGGCTGATCTCTGGAGGTGGCATGGCCACTCATAAAGCAAATTGTGTCTGTAAGTGAGATTATCACATGCTTCACAGAAACATGTGCTCTCTGTCCTTGAGAGCAAAGGATCATTTGGTATCAAAGTGCAGGAAAACTATGAAGGGAGTAAAGTAATGAAGCAATGACAAGCTCACCAGGAACATAATCTAAATGGAGAGTAGCCCCATTAAAGCCACTGGTTAACTTTGCACAGGTTTAAGGCTGTTATGAGTGGTAACAGCAATTATGTGCCTCATATTTTTAGATTAAGGGAGTTGGTTGAGCTCGAGACTTCCTGCAGTCTTCTCTGTGTTTGCCTGAAAGCACAGAGGAGGTTCCCAAAGGATAGACTTGGGGAAAGGCAGAAAAAACTTATGAATTTGGGGATTCCTTAAAGCATCAGCCTGGAGCAGCCACAGGTCATACCACTGTTACTTAAACAGGAGCTAGACACGCACCCAAGACCACTCCAGGCCTGTGGGACCAGCTGTCTGCAATTTTTACAGTTATACACTGAATATATAACTGAAATGCTGATGCCCAGATTATGTCCACCCTGTGTCTAGAAATCATGCTATCTATAAACAGTAGAAGAAAAATTAGGTTTCCCCTCTCCTTGAGCATCTTCCCCACATTGAGCTGCAGTCTTGAAGTGCATCACTAGTGGAGCATTAACCTTCTCTTTGTCCACAGTCCTTTGCCAGTCCTTCTGCAGCCTCCTTGCACAGAAAAGCTGTTGTGGTGTGTTTTATGCTTTAATTTATACATATTGTATTTATGTTTGTTAAATGGTTTGTTCCAGTTTTCCCCCATGCTTGAAATGGTTTAGACTTGTTTGTCCCCAGTTTTCCCGCTCTTTTCCCTGAGGGCTCATGTCAGTCATCCCTGTCCCCTCCCCCTGGGCGTGTTATTACTATGTTTGGAGTTGTTTTTCACCCTAAAGTCCATCCCTCCCCAACGGTCCTCCTTGACAATCCTCCCATGGTCCTTCCGTTTGTTCTGGAATGTTCCCTGCCTGTTATCCCTTCCCCGAGAGTTCAGTGGCTGTTGTGGCCCAGCCACTCCCCTTTTCCCTTCCCATTGGATCAATGATGCTGTGACCCATCCCTTGCCTCCTCCCTCAAGATTCCCCTATTGGTTGTGATGTCCCTCCACCCCTTGTTTGTACCACCCTATAAAAGCTGATGTAACCCCCTCCCTCATTGCCACTCTTTGGTAGCTCCCTGCCCTGTCGCTTCTCTTGTTCTACCCTACCAATAAACCCTTCCTGCTGCTACCAATTTGTGGTCCTTCCCTCCTTCCTCGATCTCCACTCTTGACGACTTCTACAGTGCGGCTGGTCCTGAGAGGACCCGTCGCCTGGACCTTCACCCCTTGCGGCTCCTGCGGAAAGGAAGCCTGCCTGGTGGGGGAAGGCCACTCAGACCGGTGCCTCCGGGGCAGAGTCTCTTGGCTAGCCGGTGGACTTTCTGAGGAAACTGAGGCATCGCGTCAGTAGAAGAAAAATTAGGTTTCCCCTCTCCTTGAGCATCTTCCCCACATTGAGCTGCAGTCTTGAAGTGCATCACTAGTGGAGCATTAACCTTCTCTTTGTCCACAGTCCTTTGCCAGTCCTTCTGCAACCTCCTTGCACAGAAAAGCATCCAAATAACTTCCCTTGCATATGACCAGGATAACAAAGCTGGTTTATGGCAGGAGCAGGGCTGTGTGTCCTTGTGAAGAGAGTCTGGCTTGGCTGCCAACAGCCCCGCCCATGTCAGGCAATAGGGTCTGGGCACAGGTTCCCCTTCCTGCAGGGCTCTCCAGCAGAAACATGTTAATTAGTGTACTTAAAAGTTAGTAAAACCTTCCACAGCTGGGAAAGTGGGATAGCAGAGGCCTGACCTGTTCATTAATTTCTCATATGTGCTTCACCTTCATTTGTTCTTGGCAGTGTTTTGCATAAGCACACACATGTTTCTGAGCTGAAAATGTGCTGGAAAATGTTGGGGTTACTGCAAGTAAAATACCAAATCAGCTACGCCAGCTTCAAGCTTCACACCTTTTCAGAGCTCAGAAAGGATGAGCTCTTTTCCCACACATTTATTATTCTATTTGGAAAATCTTGCATGCTACTCAGACTTCCTCCCACTGGGGGAAATCAGCCTATGGCAAAGGCAGGATTAGAGCAGTAAACATATTCAAGTGAAGTCCTGTTCCACTGGTTTAATTGCTCTGAGGTGAAGACATGATTTGATTGAGGATCTATTTGCTGGAGGATATGTTCAAACAAATCAGTGAGTTACTATGCTAATTTTAAGTGCAACTTCCATCAGTATCATTCAGCTTTTTTCTGGATAGAGGGAGGAGAATATGGAACACATTGCACAGCTCTGTGTGAATTGTAATGAGACACTTGTTTACTACCACATCCCAAGTTCAGAGAAGCAATATAGCATTAATTAATTATTTTAGCAATAGGTCCAATGATGGATGCATGCTACTAAACAAGTTTTTTCAAATTATCATTTGAGTCTTGCAGTCTGCAGAAATCATTGTAGATGAAAATTCTCTTAGTTTCTTCTAGACATTTTTGCCAGCTGCTGGGTGATCTTTCCGCTCTTGTGTACGTCACAGCCTCTAATTATCAGACCTACCCTTCAGATCACTGGAATTCACTTTATTGACAGGGAACAATAACTGACAGTGCCATGTCTGGTGTTTTTTTAAACATGTCTAGGGATCGTGATTCCACCACCTCCCTGGGCAGATGATTCCAGCACCCAATCACTCCTTCAGTGAAAATTTTTTTCCTGACATCTAACCCTGGTGCAGCTTAGGATTGTGTCCTCTTGTTCTGTTAGTGGTTACCTGGGAGAAGAGACCAACCCCTACCTGACTACAACCACCTTTCAGGGAGTTGTAGAGTGATAAGGTCTTCCCCTGAGGAAACCCCAAACTGGAGTAGATTCTGGCGCTGTGGAGCAGCAAATCCTGTGCCAGGATATGGGAATTCTTGGAGCAGACTGTGGAAATCCAGCAATCTAATACAATCCAGAATGTCACCTTGGAGAAGCCCAGGTGAGCAGAAGGCGAGGGAGGACCCCTGCGGGTGCAGAGGGGAGGTTTGGGTAGGATCGTCATTCCATGGTGGGAGCACCTCCCAGGGTTTGGCCCATCTCCTACTGGTCTCCCAATGCTCCCACCATCTCCCAGTAGTCCCACCATTATCTCCCATTGGTTCCAGCACCTCCCAGTGGTGGGGAGACTGTCTCCTACTGGTTTCACCACCTACCACTTGTTCCACCACAATCTCCCAACAGTCTCACCATCCTCCCTTGATCCCACTCCCCCATTTCTCCTCACCAGGACTTACTTCTACAATGGCCACAGCCCCCCCAGTCCTTCCATGACCCCTGCCTCCTCCAACACCTACCAGTTCTCCAGTCCCCCATTCTGTGGCTGTGTGGGAGTCCCAGTCTATGAGGCCATGACTTTCACCACAGCCATCTTCTTTTCTAACCCCCTGGACTACAACCTGGAGCTAGGCCTGGAGCTGATCCTGCTCAAAGCTCACCTCAGCAGGTTGGAGGACACCTTCACTCTCATCTCCCAGAGGGGGACTCCCCCCCGACCAACAGAACAACTGCATGCCACCATGTCACCCTGGACACCTGCCAGGAGCCCATCCAGGTGAGGACTGGCCATGTCAAGGTAACAGCCACCATATCCAACACACAGAAGTCCATTATCAGGGTGGTTCTGCAGGAATGGAAGTGCTCAGGGAAATAAGCCATAGAGAGACTTCCATCCTATGTGATACCAAAAGAGTTGATTTAATTTTTACTGTGCCTGTGAACTTTCAGCAGGGAAACAAGACATGCAAAACTGCTTTCCTAGCAAGGACAGTTGGAAGATAAGAAGAATACATCTGGCTCAAGAATGTAGTAATAGACAAAAACAAAGACTGAATCTGGGAACTTCGGGTGGGTTTTACGGTAATGGGTAAATTGCAATATGCACTCACTTGTAAAATTGTGTGTGCACGAATGGTTAGGGGTATCCTTTGTGTGACCTCAGGCCTGAATAAATTATGCCCTCTTTAAACCAAATTAATATTAAGGAGTCTTTTTCCAATATTTTGGAGACTTCATGACAGTAAATTGGAGACCCAGCCAGAAGATCAGCCTAAAACTTCAATGAATCTGCAGTCGACAGATCTCCAGCCAGCTCTGAGGAATTCTCCAGCCAGGGAGAACCTCAGCTTCTGACCAGCAGGGACTCAAGGCAAGATCCCTGGGGTAAGTAAAGGCATCATTTAAATTATTTATCTTGGGATTATTGACAAGGGATATGAATCCCCACACAGAGTTACTGGTAAGGGGGATTTGAGTCCCTGCAAACATGGTTTGCATCCCTGGCTAAGCTTATTGTGGGGAGATTTGAGTCACTGACTTCCGGTGGTCAGAGTTTCCCCTGTCAAGGGTTCAAGTCCCCAAGGAGTATTAGGGGTTCAAGTCCCCTAGAAGGTATTAAAGGTTGTCCCCAGAAGGTATCAGGAATCATTGTATCAAGCTGAACTCAAGTGGTTTAAAGAAAAAATAATTGTTCCACTGTCTCGTAGCACAGGCTGCCACCGTCTTGACTTGGGCGGAGGAATGAAGAAAGGAAGAAAAACAGTCTCCATTTACAATTTAAGCCCAGCCCTGGCTTCATCTGGAGCCACTTTTGTGGTGAAGTTTGGTTAATTCCTTTGCATTCTTCTTGAACTCTGAGAGTGTGTTCATGTGAGAGTGGTGTGTTGATTTGAGTTTGCCAGCATATCAACATGGGGATGCCCGTGACATAAAAATTAATTTGCAGAGAGAGTGTTGGAGCGTGATTGAGTGTTTGCTGGGGTTTTGGAGTGGCGTTAGCTTTGTGTCCGTGGCTGAGATCGCATTTGTGGACTTGAAGCACCCTCTTGTGTCAGTTTTAGGAATTGCCGGTTTGGCAGTCTCCTTTCTCTTCCCCCTTCCCCCCTCCGTTACAAACCCGGAAATACCGTTATGACTTTTATAGGTAATAGCTTGTATATTTATGATTATTGAATACGGGGCCGGTTTCTTCTA
This sequence comes from Leptocoma aspasia, assembly GCA_013399835.1. Lineage (NCBI taxonomy): Eukaryota > Metazoa > Chordata > Aves > Passeriformes > Nectariniidae > Leptocoma > Leptocoma aspasia. The sequence goes on from VXAX01002075.1 coordinate 54,872, forward strand.
AAACTAAAGTGGGAGATTTCAATTCTCCATTGAAATGTATATTGAAAAACTGGAAACAGACAGCAGGAGACCTACCAAGCAAACCTAGACTAATCCAATATTGTAATCAGTGGTGGCCAGTATACAAGCTAAACTACCAGGCTAAGTGGCCAGAGAATGGTACCTTAGTTTAGGGAGGGAGAGAGGGAAATTGAATTAATTGCCTTATGTGGATTTATTCTTTTATTTGGAAAATCATCTGAAACTGCAGAAGGAGTGGCCAGTGTTGGGGTGAACCTGGGATAAACAGAAAGTCTCTCATGGCCTGGTAGTGGTAAAGGTACCTTTCTCTTCCAATCGATCTTGAGGCATGGGTGAGATGCCTCACCTCTTCGCTATGGAGAAGATCTGGAGAGACTACCTAAAGTATTTGAAACCATTCTTGAGACCCAGACTGAGGGGATATACAGGTTCTGCTCGATAATCTAGTAGATTCTACAGAAAAAGAGACTGTACTCCAGACTACAGGAGGGAGGTGAACAGTATAGACACAGAGGCCAGGCTACCAAGAACTGTTGAAGAGCACTTTCCCTCCCTGGACCCCCACTGGGACCCCAATACCAGGGAAGGGAAGGATTTCTTGAGACAATATCAAAAGTAGATATTATTTGGCTTTAAACATGCAATGCCAAGGGTAATCAATTGTTCTAAACTTTATGAGGTGAAATAAGAACCTCATGAGACTCCGACTGCATTTGCAGAATGCCTAAGGGTAACTGCCAGGAGATACACTAATACTGATCCAGAAAAAACAGAGGAAGGAAAAGAAACAAAAAGAAACAGGCAAACCCCACAGAGCAACAGTATCCCTAGTCATAGAAACCAGCTGAGTAGCCAGCCAAAAAGCCTGCCCAGAAGGAAGGAGCTGCCCCTCACTCTGTCCCCAACTCTCACTGGAAATCCTGGTCTGGCTCTCACTCATCCTGTCACTCATCCTGATACTCCCAGAGTCCGGGAGATGGGGGGGGGGGGAGGGGGGGAGGCAACCCCCCCGGGACAAAAAAAAAAAAAAAAAAAAAAAAAAAACACAAAAAAAAGTTGTTGCCTATAATTTAGTAAAGTACACGNATCCCAAGACAGTAATTTTTCAGGAAAATTCACAATCCATAAGAAATGCTTTTTTCACACTATCACAAAAGAAAATTTATTTCCCTTGACAACATAAAATTTCCCTCAAAAACCTTTTCATTCTGATGCATAATGTAGAAAGCTGACAAGCTGACCACTATGACAGATTTGCCTTCTCTTTCAATACTTTCAGAAGACACAAATCAGCAGCCTGATTACAATTAAATATATGTATTTAATTAAATATACTATGATTCAATCACAGTATTGACCTTTGAAATGCAGAGTAAACTACACATCATCATCAGAAAACTGCAGTATTGCTAGCGGCTCAGTGTCAGGCTCAGCAGCAGCAAGGCCTGTGGAGAAGAAGGGAAGGAATTTGCCTTCCTGGCTGATGCCATCAGCAATGCTAAAAGTGTACAAAGCTACTGCCTTAAAGACATCATAAAAAGAAATCTGCTTGGCTGGGATGTCCAAGAAGATCCCAATCTTTGACAAATAGCCAGTCACAGTCAGACAAATCCAAGGATTTGTGTAGGCCAAATAATCTTGCCCATTTGCACACACGATAACCCAGAAGCCATTCTCAGGGCACAGAGTCCCTTTGCGAGCCACAGATTCATGGGCAATACCCAAGGCCCAGTTTCTTCTTGTCCCAACATTTATTTCCCAATAGTATTTCTTGGATGTGTATCCTTCCTTTGCCAGCACAAACAGACGGGAATCAAATATATTCTCATTTCTGAGCAAGAATCTGATGACATCAGTATCTTTCACTCTCCTCCCATCCACAGAGATTTCCAATCTGGGATGAGCCATGTCAGCATCCAGAATGACATCTCCTGCAATGGTCAAGTGAGGCCAAGAAAACACAAGCTCTGCTTTTCTGAGCATTTCACTTCTCTGCCCTCATCCCCCTCTCATTTGTCCTTCCCCCCCTCCACGCTCACAAGAGGTGCACTTGGTAGCCTCTTGTCTTAGGACACCTCAAGTTCTCCCTCCCCTCCTGCCATGTCCCTTCCTGCCAGAGATAGTGGCAGCCAGCACACACCAAATGCCAGGCACTCCTCCAGTGCTCCTGGGACTGCAGCAGGCAGCTTCAAGGCTGTAGTGCTCAAGCCCCTCTGCCTCCATCTCTTCATTGCTTGGGGGGGGTGGCATGAGGAAAAAGACCAGGAGTTGGCAGCAGCTGGAATTAGGTTTGGCTGCCAGCAGCTGGAATTAGGTTTGGATTAACTCCTTGCCAAAGTCTGAAGGGGATTTTCAAGTTTTAAGCACTTTTTCCTCAATAACAGGAAAGCACCAGTGTATGATACTGCTTGCACATGGATTAGAGTTGAAGAATGGTCTGCACTGCCACAAGGATAAGGGAATGTTTCTTGCCTCAGCTTTCCACACTCATTGGGGATGGGAGGAACCCCTCATAGGACTCAAGCAAGATGCAATGTCACAAACTGAGGCCCTCTAGCTCAATTCTGATTGAAAGGAGAAGGAGCTGGTCCTGCTGTGCAGCAAGATCTGCCCCACACACTTTTCCTGAGAGGTCCAAGAGGCCAAATCAGAAGTAGGAGCTGGGGCTGCAGTGGCCAGTGAAAGCCAGCTGTGCCTGCTCCCCACAGCTGAGAGGGCTCCTCACAAGCACAGGCAGGGCCTTGGGCAGCACATAGCTGTGAAAAAAGTCATCCAACCACCCTTCCTTGAGTGTGTTCTTCTCCAAAGAGAAGAGGACATTGGGTGTGTTTTCCAGACCTGCATTCAGGCTCTTGAGTACTCACACTTCCTCATCTCACCTATGCTTACCTTTGTAGTACAATAGGACTGGAAGGTCTGTGGGAAAGGAGAAAAGCAGGAAGTGGATTTGTCAAGGCTTGCTCTGGCAATGAAACAAAATTGGCCAACTCTCCGCCCTTGGTGACAATGAGGCCACTCTCACTCCCCTACTCTGACACTGACAGTATGGTCAGACACAAGGCTCTTAGTGTTGCTGGGGAGCTGACAGCCCAATCAAACAGAACTGGATTGAGGAAATCTCTTACCCATGACACCCAACTCTCTTCATAACATTGATGCCACTCCCATGCTCCCCTAGTCCCCCACCACACTGTTCTCTTAACCAGTTCTACTCTCATTTCATCAAAGAGTCTCAGAGACAACAGCACATCAGGGTGTGTGATAATTTTGTTTTCCAGACATGGGGCACGTGGCTCCAAGTTGCTTCCTCTGATGACCGAGGAGGACTAAAATGTGCTGTGAGATGAGCTCAGCCTCTCTTTCCTTTTCAGATGCGAAAGAGAGGCCAGAGGAATGGCCAGACCCTAAACTAAAAAGGAGATGGGCTTTCACAGAGAAGGATTTGCCAGGAAGCAAAGGTGACTTTCTTGCACCAGTTACCCCTGGAGACCTTTGTCAAACTGATCGGGCACTCCTGGCCCAGGGGGATGAGGAGCAGGGCTTGCCCAAGGCTTGAGCCCCTAGATTTCGTCTGGGACTCTCACACTCCTTCCGTCCCTGAAGTGTCCAGCTCCCAGTGTTCTGGGACATGTGGGCTCTGGAAAGAGGAGAACAAAAATCTTCCCAGCTCACCAGAACTGGTTTGGATGGATTGACTGCTGGAGCGCTGGGGAAAGAGCACAGGTCCTGTGAGCTTTCCCAAAGGCTTGGGAAATGCCTGATGGGCAGGATGGAGGGTTGGGATCATCCCCTTCCATCTCTCCAAACAGCAGCTGTGGGCTGTGGGAGACAACAATCTTTATTAAGAGGAAGAGAAGTGGGGAAAGCAAGAAAGACAACACTAGGGCATGCAGGTGGGCTCCTTTACCACATATTGGGTCATAGAGAGCCCACGCTACACATTCCCTTCAAAGACAAGGTAATGAAGAGGGACCTTGACCACCTGCAGTCATCATCTCAGTGTTCAGATGTCTTCATAGGTGGAGACACAAGAGCTAAGAAAATTTTCTCGCCAAGAAAATCTGTCTCTCTCCATCTCCTTTGAGGAGCTGTGTACAAGAAGCTCACAGGACAATTTGCCTGTAAAGCAGCTTTTGCCTTCAGAGAGATGAAGTTCTGCTGGAAAAGGCCTTGCTCACCTAATTCGTTCTGTGGACCCCAATGTCGTCTGCAAAGCTTTTTCCAGAGTTTGGATTTCTTGGTAGAGTTGCTGGACATCCATCAGCCGCATGGATTCCAAGACCGTTGAGGTATTTTCCTTCACTCTCCTTCTTGTGGGAGAAGACTATTGTCAGTGGGACAGTGGTTTTGCCTCACGTGAGGTGAGGTACCATACCACTAATTACATGGGACCTTTCTTCTTAGAAAGATGCTGTGCTTCCACTCCCTCCAAATGTGATGGAGAGATAACGGACCTTTACTGACTCCCAATGCCATTTTATCATCAAAGGTGTTCCACTGTCATGGGACACAAGAGCTGCTCCCAAGGAAGTTCTACCCCATGCATCCACTCGGAGGAGGCAAAGAACTAGCTCACAGGACATTTGTAGAGCAGCTTCTGCCTTTTGAGAGATGAGATCCTGCTGGGGAATGGCGTATCTTACCTAGTTCATTCTCCATTCTCATGTCTGCTCTTATCATCTGCAGGTCACACTCTGTGGACCCCTCCATGTTCTGCAATGCTTCCTGCAGAGTTTGTATTTGTTGGGAGAGCTGCAGAAGGTCCTTTTTCCACATGGATTCCATGGTCCTTGTATTTGCCTCCACTCTCCTTCCTGTGAAGAAAGAACCATCTCACTGGAACAGTCTCATTGCTCTCTCGAAGGGGAGACCAGCAATCTGCAATCACAATGCCTAAAAGCTCTGATTTAAATTCCTTGCCAGAGCATCTTTCCTTAGGACTCTGCCACTCCCTGTGGACCTCCCTAAAGGCTTGACCAAGGCCTGCTGGGCAGCACTGAGGGCAGCACTGATCCCTGTCCATCTCTCCAGACAGCATCTGTGGGCCCTGGGAAACAATGCTCTTTGTCGTCAGGAAGGAGTGGTGGGACATCCCCTACCTGCCCCTCAGACCCCATTGTGGTCTCAGGAATGTTAACTGGGCCTCAGTTTTGGTCAGTGTCTCCCGAGACTGGACATGGGCCCTGTGCCTGCCTAGGGGAAGGTCTCTGGACATTTGGCAGAGAGTGCTGGGTGCTGCCAGTGCCCTCCCATACACCCACCTCATGCACTGCCCACAGAGATGCCCCCGAGCTGAGCAGGTGAGCATGGGGTGGGGCTCATCCTGGGCTCTTCAACTTGGAAATGTTTCAGTGTCATGGAGCACAAAAGCTGTTTTGCCATGTAAGGACTCTCCTTCTTCACGCACTTTGAGGAGCTGTGGAGAATGAGCTCACAGGACTGTTTACCTGTATGTTGCAACTGAGTTTAGGAACAGCAAGAATGATGACACGCACTCCATGGTTCAGAAGGCATAAGGGCTATTTTATTAATAGAATATCACACTCTTATAGAGAAGTTTGTGCACCTAAGACCTGATTGGTCTTTTGGAGTCTCCTTGGTTAAACAGGGAGTAACTCCTTCTTATAAACATCCTGCACAAGACCAGGTGCAAGGGATAAGATAATAATTGTTTGAATTATTTTCTCTAATTTTCCCAGACTGAGTTATCTCCGTTCTCTCTTCAGAAGAACTGAGAATAACCACACCTATAGAACAGCTTTTTCCTGCAGAGAGGTGAAAGCCTGCTGGGGAATAGCCTAGCTTACCTAGGTCACGCTCCAAATCTGTTCTGATCATCTGAAGGTCACACTGTGTGGACTTATGTGTGTTCTGGAAATTTTCCTGCAGAGTTTGAATTTGTTGGGAGGCTTCATGGTGGTCCTTCTCCAGCCTGGATTCTAAGGTTCTTGTTTTTGCCTCCACTGTCCCCCCTTAGAAGAAAGAACAGTTTCACTGGGGCAAAATCATGTTTTTCTTGAGGGAGAGACCATTGATCTGTAATGATGATACCCAAAAGCTCTGATATAAAATCCCAGTCAAGGCATCTCTTAGGGTTCTCTTAGAGTTCTCCCACTTCCTGTGGGTCTTCCTAATGGCTTGACTAAGGCCTCCTGGGAAGCATGGAGGGCAAGAATGATCACACTCTATCTGTCCAGGGAGTATTCTTGGGAGACAGCACTCTTTGTCATGAGGATTGTGTGGTGCCACAGAGCACAAAAACTGTTTCCCATGTAAGGGCTGTCTTTCTCCATCCCCCTTGAGGATCTGTGGAGGACAAGCTCACAGGACAATTTGCCTGTAGGGCAGCCTTTGCCTTCAAAGGTATGAAGGTCTGTTGTGGAAATGCTTCTGCTCACCTAGCTTGTTCTCCAGGACTGTTCTGATCATTTGAAGGTCACGCTGTATGGAGACCTTCATATTCTGGAAAGTTTGCTTCAGAGTTTGAATTTGTTGGGAGAGCTGCAGGACGTCCTTCTGCCACATGTATGCTATATTCCCTGTGACATTTGCCTCCACTGTCCTTCCTGTGAAAAAAGACTGGTGTCACTGGGACAGTGATTTTTTTTCTCCCTTGAGGTGAGGTCTTGTCTCACTAATGACACAGAACTTTCCTCTTAAAAAGGACCGAGAAGATGTTGTTCTTTCACTCCCTTCTAAGAAAAAGGAGAGAAGGGGGACCTTGACCACCTCCAGTTGCCACCTCAGCATCAAAGATGTTCCACATGACCGGGACATAAACTTCCCAAGGAAGTTCTGCCCATTCTGACAAAAGGCAAAGGAGTAACTCACAGGTCAGTTTACCCATAGAGCCAGATTGACCATCAGAGAGATGAAGGCCTGCTGGGAATGGCCGTGCTCACCTAGTTCATCCTTCAGGTCTGTTCTGATCATCTGAAGGTCACCCAATGTGTACACCTAGGTGTTTTGAAAATCTTTCTGCAGAGTTAGAACTTGTTGGGACACTTCATGGAGGTCTGTGGTGATTATGATTTTGAATTTTCTGGATTTCCTAGCAGCAAGCCTGCTAGGTTTTATTCCCAAGGGAAAAAAGAGAGATTCCTGTAAACAATCTAAGCTGTGTCCTGTGCTCAGGCCCTGTTCCAAAAACATAGAGAGATAGTTTTTCTCTATCTAACCAATGAGGAAGCTGGTCTTAGTTATCAGCTTCTCCCTTGGTATCAGGGACAAAAGTATTCTGGCAAGGACAGAAGCATTCTTGCACGGGCAGAGGGCAATTTCCTGTACTAGGTACTGAGAAGAAAGCAATGTACGAGGATTGCACCCAGAGCTCTGTAAAGAAGCACTGAACTTGGAGCCATCATAATAAAACTATCTTAAGCCTTCTGATACCTGGAGTCAGAGTCTTTATGCACAAGGGAAATAACCAGGACAACTGGTAAACCCAGTGCAACAACAACAATCACCAACAGAGGTCCTTCTTCCACATGGATTCCAGGGTGTTTGTAGTATTTGCCTCTATTGTCGATCCTATAAAGAAAGAGCAGTGTCATTAGGACACTCATTATCTTCTTGAGGGAGCGAGCAGTGTCCTGCTTTAAATTCACTGCCAGAGAGTCTCTTTAGGTTTTCCCTTTGAGTATTCTTGATCAAAAAGGCTCTTCCCCACATAAGGATTGTACTTTTCCATCTGCTTTGAGGAGCTGTGGTGGACAGTCACACAGGACAGTTTGCCTGTAGAGCAGCTTTTGCCTCCAGAGAGAAGACAGCCTGCTGGGGAATGGCCCCGCTCACCTAGTTCATTCTCCAAGTCTGTTCTGAGGAGCTGAGGATCATGCTGTGTGGACTCCTGCTCATTCTGGAAAGCTTCTTGCAGAGTCTGAATTTTTTGGTAGAGGTGCTGGTGGTTCTTTAGCCAAATAGCTTCTAGGGTGTCCACTGTCCTTCCTGTGAAAAAAGACTGGTGTCAGTGAGATAATGATTTTTCTTCCCCTGAGGCGAGGTCTTGTTCCACTAGTGACACAGGCCTTTCCTCCTAGAAAGGACCAAGAAGACACTGCTCTTTCACTGTCTTCAAGGACAAGGGAGAGAAGAGGAACCTTGACCACCTCCAGTTGCCGTCTCAGTAATCAAAAGTGTTCCACTGGCATGGGACATGAGAGCTGCTCCCAAGGAAGTTCTGCACAAGGCACACACTCCAAGGACTAACTCACAAGTTAGTTTGGTTGTGGAGCAGCCTTTGCTTCCAAAAAGATAAAGGCCTGGTGGGGAATGGTCCTGCTTACCTGTTTTTTTCCTTTTCCTTTCTTTATGCAGGGAGGGCAGAAGAAATTCAATTCAGTTTCCTCATGTCTTGCCTATTCCTAATTTATACTCTCCAGACTTCTCTTTCCTCAGACAATCCTTTCTAATTCAGAGGCCTTGGGAAAGAACTCATCCATGAAAAACAAAGATGGGGACTTCACATTCTGATGGATCTGTGGGCACCAATACTGGTCTCTTCCTTGGCTTTCAGATCCAAGGGTTTGCTCTGGGAAGGAACCTTGGCTTCTCTTCTGGAACTACAGTCTTCCTTGTGACATGGAAACTATTTTCCGTTATAGTTTTTACCTGTTGAAAAGAGTCTCAGGACCACTGTGAGCCCTTCTAAACATGGGCTTGGAGGTCCTGTGCTGCTGGTGAGGAATATAGTAATATTGGCCTCACATTGGATGCCACTTATTTGTCCTGGTTTAGGGCAAATTTGGGAGAGAACTTCTAAAAGGCACCGCCCCCCCNCTCTCAGTGCTTCCCCAGGTCCCCAGTCCGGAGCAGGTTCGAACAGTCCCAAGAAAATGGAAAGAAAAACAGTCCAGGGAAAACTTCTCTGCCTCAGCTAGCTAAAGTAACTAAAAAGCAGAAGGAGAGCCCTGTTCCGCTCCATCCGTGACCAGACAACAACAGTGTCAGCAGAATATGGAGGAGTGAGTGCAGTCTCTGATAACAAACTCCATGCTGCTTCTTCTCCCCACCTTCGCTCTCAGACCCAGTCTTGAAGGCACAGAATATAACATCCAGCATAAACAGAACAGGCAATTTGGGGATACAAGCATCATAAAGTCACCCTAGGACAGAACCCCATTGCCTTCTCACTCCCCAATGGTCTGGCCACAGGGGAGAGCCCAGGCCATCCTACTTGCCAAGTGTTCCTTGAGCAAAGAACATTCCCCTGCCAGCATCCCAGCTGGAAAGAGTGGGAGTGGGAGAAAAGTTGGCCTTAGATCCCAGGGAGGATGGGATCCAGAAGAGTCCAGGCTGTCCTGGTCAGTGCTGGGAAAAGCCCACTGTTGGGGCAGCTCTGCACCCTGGGAACCTGGAGTCCTGAGCATCTGCATGGGGATGGGAAATATAACAAAGGACTTGTTGGAGGCCTGTGGAAGTGGGAATTTCCAGAGGGGTGAGACTGTTTGATCTCACTGCACTAGACCCTCCTGCATCTTCTTCTTGCTTGGCAGAGGTTTATTTTCCAAGTATTGTGGGTATGTCCTGGCATTGATCTGCATGGAAAGGCTTCTCTTTGTGTGAGGGGAGGTCACAAAGAACTTCACATTGGTCATCTGTTGATAGTCTGACAAGAGAATGAGTCTCACAGAAATGCAGAATTGCAGAGTCAAATCATCAAACAATGTTTTTTCTAGGTTTTAAGAGATCTTATCAATCCTCTTTTTCCAACCGACCGCCATCTCTTTCCAGCCTTCCACTAGACCACATTGTTCCAAGCCTTATCCAACCTGGCCTTGAACCCTTCTAGGGATGAGGCATCCATAGCTACTACAGCAATCTGTGCCAGGGTGTCACAACCCTCACAGGGAAGATTTTCTTCCTATTATCTGATTTAAATCTACCATCCTACAGCTTAAAATCCATTCCACCTTGTCCTAGTAATTTGTGCCCTTGTAAGAAGTCCCTCTCCAGCCTTCTTGTAAGCCACCTTTAGCTACTGGAAGAGACTGGGTAAGTTTAGTGTCTTGAGCCAATGCTTTTCTGTGTGTCTGTATGTGTGTCTGTGTGTGTGTGTCTCTGCATCTGTGTGTGTCTCTGTGTCTGTCTGTCTGTGCGTCTGTGTCCATGTTTCTCTGTGTGTGTGTCTGTGTCTCTGTACATGTGTCTTGTCTGTGTGTGTCTGTGTCTCTGTGCATGTGTCTTGTCTGTGTGTGTCTGTGTGTCTGTGTCCATGTGTCTGTGTCCATCTGTGTCTGTGTGTCTCTGTCTGTTCATCTGTGTCCATGTTTCTGTGTGTCTATCTGTCTCTGTGTGTTTCTGTCTGTGTGTGTCTGTGTCTCTGTACATGTGTCTTGTCTGTGTGTGTCTGTCCATGTCTGTGTGTCTCTGTGTCTCTGTGTGTGTGTCCATGAGTCTGTGTGTTTGTGTGTCTGTCTGTGTGTGTCTATGTGTGTGTGTCTGGGTGTCTCCGTATCTGTCTGTGTGTGTCTGTGTCTGTGCATCTGTGCCTGTGTGTCTGTGTGTGTGTCTCTGTGTCCATGTGTGTGTGTCTGTCTCTGTGTTTCTGTGTGTCTGTCTGTGTGTCTCTCTCCAGGTATGTCTGTCTGTGTTTGTGTGTCTGTGTCTCTGTGTCCATGTACGTGTCTATCTGACGATGTCTCTGTGACTGTGTCTGTCTTGTGTGTGTTTGGAGCCAGGTCAGGCTCTTCTTTCAGGTGAGACTGTGCCCCACACCCAGGCCACTCAGATTGGCTGAGCTGTCAATCAATCAAACAACAGGGGGAATTTCCTAATCAGCCTCTGATTGGCTGAGGTTACAGAAATCCCATCTAAGAGGTGGGCCCACAAAGTGCCAAGGCTTTAAAAGGAATGACCATCCCGTACCCAGCTGTCTGGCCTTGCTGGCTTTTTTGAAATTCTGGTCTGACCCATGCCAGAACCCTATGAGTTGGTAGCTATGTCTGTGTTCTTTCTATACCTTTTCTGTCTTTCTCTCTCTTTTCTCCTAATTCTCTTTTCATGGAACTTTGTGGGTAACTTCACATCTTAAGGATTTAGAAGTTTCTAGGTTAAATGGGCTAAGTAAATGCTAAGTTAATGAAGTTAATATCAAATTAATGCTAAGTAATGCTATTGTAAGTGGTTTCATGTTGAATTTCATGTTATATTTAATCCTTTTGCCAAAGCTTGCTTAATGTTCTATATTTTTGCAGTAAACTTTTGTGTGATTTTCACCTCTTGAGAGTATCTCATGGGGATTTCTTCTTTGTGTTAGCTAGAATAAAAGAACCTTGAGTTTAACCCCTAGACTTAAGTATCTGGGGTGTAACAAAGGGTCTCTAAAGTCTGCCTGGAGCCTTCTCTGCTTCCATTGTTTGTCATAACTACCATGGGCAATGAGTATGGACCATTATAGATACACCAGGTGGATGCTCCTGATGCAGCAAAACAGCTGACAAGACAACAACCCTTCTGCTCTGGAAGACATCTTGGGCAGATAGAACCCACAGTCATGGACAAAATTAACTCAGCAGACATCTTGGTGGGATGGCTATTGACTGTGGAGATAATACCTGTGTTTGTATACTTATGTATACAAACATACTTCACATATATATGTGAATGTTTATGTATGTATGTTGGAGGGTGTAGGATGTGCAAATGAGTAGATGGTATAGATTAAGTGGTGGAAAATGTCCTGGTTCAGGCCAGGACAGGGTTAATTTTTGCAATGGCTGGGAGGGGGTATGACCAGGACCCTAATGTGATTTGTTACAAACTCACATCATTGGCAGGGGTTGGGGAAGTGGAAAGGGACACTGTCTTTTCTGGAGAAAAGGGGTTCCTTCTGGTCAAGAAAAAAGGGCAGAGGAGGAAGTCATCCTGTATTTGTTTATTGTCATGGGGTCCTTGGTGTGCATTTTGCATATGAATCACTCTCTCTTTTGTACACTTTTGTCATTAATATTGTTCTTGTTCTTGTTTTTTTTTTTTTTTCCTTATCTCATTGCTGATTCCAGTAAATTATTCTTATCTAAAACTATGATCTTTACCTTTTGTGCCTCTAGTTCTCAACTCTATCCCACTGCAGCAGGAAGGGAGAAGGAATAGGGGACTGAGAGTGGTGCGTTGTTAGGGAGAGTCTCAGTGGGACCAGTGAACTGGGGAGTTCTATTCTTAAACCACAACACAGATACAAATGGAGATGAGGCTGAAGGCACAGAGCTTGAGAGAAGCAAGTGGTGTGAGGTCAGTATAGCTTTTGGGGAGGAGTCAGTCCTGCCTTGCTATGAGCAATGAGGTGCTGGTTTGGACCCTTGGCCATGACCATCTGCCACAGGTTCTCCAGGCTTGGCAGGGACCTGCTCTAGCTCCTACCCAGGAAGGAAAACCAAGTCCACAAAAGCCCCCCAGAAAGGGCTGAGCATGGCTGTGCCCTTGGACATTACAGAGCTGGAACACCTGGCACTGGACTGGGGAAATGAGACCTCTCCCCAGCCATGGCTGCAGAGGCAAAGATCTCTGGACAGGCCTTTGCCAAGGTGGGAGGCACCACTGACACTTCTAGGAAAAAAGGTCCAGCTCTGATGAATGAGCTCCACTGAAAGCCTTGGAGAGAATGAGACCAATGGAGGCAGAGGAAGGGACCCTTCTAATTCACCCCAGGAAATGTAAACCAATCCTATCCTCCTTCCTCCTCTTGCCTGTAAATACCATTGTTTACCCAAGCTCTCAGCTGCATGTGGAGGTATCTCTCGTCTGCCTCTGGATGACAGATGGTAAAATTCTACCTGCAGGAGAGCTCAGAATTTGAGCTGAGTAGAAGCTAATGCACCTGTGAACCAGAAGGAGACTCTATATGGTACTTCATCCTATTTGTCAGAGAGTCATCTTACAAGAGACTGAGAAATTACATCCTGCAACCTCACTTCTAAGAACATGAGGTCCTATGAACCAAGAGCCCTTACCTAAAAATACCAGAACAGCACCAGCAGCCAATGTGAGAATGAATAAAGGGAGTTGTATCCAGGAGGCAGAGACCTGTGGTGATTATGATTTTGAGTTTTCTGGATTTCCTAGTAGCACACCTACTAGGTTCTTCTTTGTAAGGGAAAAGATCACTTTTCTCACGAGCAGATTCCTGTAAACAATCTAAGTGTCCTGTGCTCAGGGACACAGCTGGTGTTTCTCTGCCCTGTTCCAAAAACATAGACAGTTTTCTCTCTCTAACCAATAGGAAGAGGAAGCTTGTGGGATCGCAGGCAGACCCAGAGGTGGGGGTGCCTTGGAAAGCTGTCAATTAACCCAAGTTATGTCACCCTTGTGTCCTCCCCTTTCTCCTCCCAAGTTCTGGAAAGTTCCCTTGTTATACAAACCCCACTGGGCCCCAATAATGTCATACTCTTGTATTACTTCCCCATAGGCGGTATCAATGTTAATCCCTCCCTGTACCTCCCCTCTGCCTTCTCCCTATTGGTCATCCTTCCCATATAAAACCCTGGTACACCCTCAGATCCCTTGACTTCTGTCCCTGCTCCCCTCCAAGGATAAACCCTCTGGAGACGCACATAGTTGTCCTTCTCATGTTTGTGGGTTTTGGAGTTATCATCACAGCGTCGCAGCCATGTCAGGTCAGCTATCCTGACTGAGACACTCTCGGGAAGGCAGTGGCCATCCTGCATCGCCGCAGCTGGCACCCGAACAGGGACCCTTTCGCAAGTAAGAGTCCCTGAGAGTGTCTCCACAATCGGTGGATCGCACCTTGGAGCTTCAGCTCCCTGAAGGAAAAGCCTTCATTTTCGAAGACTGCTCCTGAGGGGCCAACTGGCAATCCCCTGGAAGAGAGGAATTACAGAGGATCATTGAGAGTCCACGAACCCCTTCTCAGGATCTTCTTTTGCGTGAGTCTGCTTCTGTTTTTTCATTCAAACCCGGGGAGGTGTCACCAATGGGGAATAAGTTGTCCCCGGCTGAGTGAGAATTTTATGTCCAAGTTAAGGGAGCCCTTGTGGGGGAGAAAGTTAAGTTCAAGAAGGGGAGTTTGAAATAATTTGTTAAGTTTCTGTTTGAACAGTTCCCAGGTATAACCCAGGGGGCAGTTACATCTGTTGAGTTCTGGGACAAAGTTGGGGAGTGTATGTATAAAGAACAAGTTAAGAGGAATTTAGGGGTGGGGAAATACTAGTTCATGATACCAAGATCGAGAAAAAGACTGCTGACTGGCTGGACAATTTAATGGGACATTGGGGTGTCCCTAGTCGGGTGGGTGACTTGTTAAAAAATGTGACCTGGATTTTAGTTGTTATATGTGTTTCTCCCGCAGTTTTTTCTTGTTTTCTAAAGAGTGTTAAGAAAACTATAAGTCAAGCTTTCATAATAAATAAAGACGGGGGAGATGTGGCAGGCCAAGCATCTCCGGAGGATGGGATGCTTTGGAAAGACCCAGTTTAGCCACTCCCTAAAATTATGTCATTATCATGCCCCCCTAGTTGCTCCTCCTCTACTACTAGAAGCTTCTCCTGTTCTACTAACCTTATGGGATCCCTGTTACCTCAACCCCTTGTTATTGTACCCTTATTGGCTGTAGAACGTAAGCTCCTCCAAAGTTCCGGCCCCTTGATTAGTTCTGATTGGTTCCCCAGTTTGTATAAAACCCTGTGCACACCCTGGAACCTCTGGCTTTTGTCCCTGGATCCCCTGACCAATAAACTGGTTGGACTCTATACAAAGGCCTTTCTCGTGCTTGTGGATTGTACCAGCGCAGTGGTGTGCTAGACTGAGCTATCTACTATTGGGAGACACTCACAAGAAGGTAGTGGCGACCTAGAAATGCCGCAAAATACTATCCTTTATTTCATTCTATTTATAAGTTAATAAAAGGCAAAGGGAAAGGTTTGGGACCCGGTTCCTCCCAGTTGTGTACTCCTCCCCCCCTTTATCCTATTCCCCTCTCCCTGAAGGATGAGATGAGAGGTAGAACCTGTCCTCAGATACAGGAGTGTTACCTACCTCCTGCTGCCTCTCATCACACCCCATCCTTTGCTCAGATCAGCAAGGGCCCTGCTGATCTGGGTTCTTCCCTTAATTCCCCTCTACCAGCACCCCCTTATCCCAGTTCTAATCCTGTTCCATTAGAGACTGTTACACAAAATGGTGCCAGCCACATGGCCGGCTCTGATAATCAAAATGGAGGTTCTCTTTCCCCCTCACATTTTCCCTCTGTTTTTCCCAACTCTGCCCTTGTTCCCTCCTCTGCGACAGGCCCCTCCCCTGCATTGAGTTCCTCCCTTCTCTCCTCCCACTCATCGAGTACCTTCCCCTTGTCAGGTTCCGCCCCTGCCACACCTCTCGGGAGTCCCTCCCAACTTGTTTGTCACACCTCCAAAGAGGCCACTCCCACCAGAACTGGAAGTGGGCCTCACCAGAAGGAGGCCATCTTGGCCCACACAATTTAAATACATCAGACCCTTCTGGACACTAAAAGGAATAGGCTTGCATTCCCTACAATACCTAAAGGGAGTGACTCCTCTAATCAGTTAACACCAAGAACAAGAATTAATTGGGCACTCATAAAACAAGAAGCCCTGAAAGATGGCAACTATAAAATGGCCAATGACCTACAACTAACTGCTGCACTGGTAGTCATTGATGAAGAAGGGGAACCAAAATGGGAACATTTTACCTATACTGAACTGAAAGAGCTGTCAAGCAGCAAAAGACTATGGGTGCAAGTCCCCATATTTTAAGAACCTTTTCAACATGACATTTAATGGACATGTTTTGACTCCATATGACATTAGGCATATTTTGAACTTACTATTATCCCTTACTGAATTTATGCTGTGGGAGAGCATATGGAAGGACTTTTGAAACCACTCTTGAAAAAATATGAAATTGACAAATCTGACTGTAATACCTATATGGATGCTTTAAGTGGGGAAGGAGAATTTGACACACCCAGTGACCAGGCCCAGATACCAACTTCGGTTTTAGATGATGTCAAAGTAGCCACACATAATGCCATGCAAAGGGTACCAGATGATACCACCCCACAACAACATTTTGCCAACATAACCCAGGGCACTGATGAAACTTTCGTCAAGTTTATTGACAGATTAAAAAACGCTGTAGGAGAAGCAGATTGATAACATCGAGGCAAGAGAGGAGCTCTTGTGAAAAATGGCCATGAAGAATGCCAATGAGGAGTCAAAGAAGATCCTCAGAGCTCTTCCAATGGAACCTGAGCCTACCATACAGCAAATGGTAAAAGTGTGTGCAAAAATGACCTCTATTGAACATACAATAGCCTTGGCAGTTGGTAAAGTGGGGGGCGAGGTTCTCCTTGCACAACAGAATATTCAATGCTTTAATTGTGGGAGGCAGGGCCACATTGCATCACAATGCCAATTTCTACCTTGCTGGTCTAATCAACCATCTAGACCCTCTCAAAGGCAGGGAAACCGGCAGCGGAGTGCGGAATGACCCCGCGCGATGACACCAAATGGGAGGTCATTCCGCCCCGGTCTCCCGACTATCCAGGAGACCCAGTTCCCTGCCGGCACCTTACCCAGACTCGCAACCACACCAAGGGACTCAAGTACTTCCGGAGGACCAATCAATTAAACCAGCATACCCGCAGAGTCCTTTACACATCTGTTCACATCGTATTTGATGACGAGACTATTGTTCAAGTCCCTGCAGGTTACGTTGGCTCAGGAGAAGATTCGATCTACGTGCTTCTGGTAGGTGATGAATGACACACCCCTGACCAACTCTCCATCATCCCAGAAGTCATTTGGGTGGATCCTTTCCAAGAAATTACTGTCTCTGTGGTATGTTTTGATCCCCCTTTTACTTTGGCTAAAGGACTTCGCTTTGCACAGATGTATGTGCTGGGTGGACAGGAATACCTTAATGAAGGCAATTACGATATCTACCTCACTCATGTTATTGCTGCTGATAAGCCAAAAATAATTTGTTGTCTATCTTACAAAGACAGCACAGTCGCATTGTTGGGAATGGTTGACACAGGCGCTGACGTTACCATAGTGCCTCGTTCACTTTGGCCACATGACTGGGAGTTAGAGGTGCCAACGGGGACGGTCTCAGGGAGTGGAGGAGCAGTTGCCACCTTCCAAGTAAACACCTTATCAGCATAGAGGGGCCTGAGGGCCAAATCGCTACAATTCGGCCTTTTGTACTAAAAAGTCATTTAACACTGTGGGGCAGGGACCTATTGTCCCAGTGGGGGACTAGGCTAGAAATACCCATACCATCATGGGATTTCTAGCCTAGTCCCCCACTGGGACAATAGCGTGCCACTGAAGAGCGTGCCACCCCGCGCCTTGTTTGGAAAACTCACCAACCCGTATGGGTGGATCAGTAGCCCCTTCCTGAGACCAAATTAAAGGCCCAACAGTACCTCATTGAAGAGCAGTTATCCAAGGGCCACATTATACCATCTACTAGCCCCTGGAACACACTTGTCTTTGTTACTAAAAAATCCAGCAAGGACAGGTGGAGGCTCTTACAGGACCTCAGAAAGATCAATGAGGTCCTGGAGGACATGGGTCCCCTGCAGCCCGGTATGCCCTCACCCTCTATGCTGCCTTGGAAGTGGCAACTGGCAGTCCTTGATATCAAGGACCGCTTCTTCAACATCCCCCTCCACCCTTGAGACGCTCCCAGATTTGCCTTTTCTGTTCCATCTCTCAACCGGCAAGCACCTCTTCAACGGTACCACTAGAAAGTACTCCCACAAGGCATGAAAAACTCACCAGTTCTATGCCAAATGTTCATTGCTAACATCCTGCAGCCCATCCAGCAAACCTTCCCCAACGCAATAATTTTACATTATATGGACGACATCCTTATATGTGCTAAAGAACAATCTTATGTAGACACTGTGCTAAAAGAGACCATTCAAGCTATAAAAGCAGCAGGCTTTGACATTGCTGATGATAAAATACAGATCGTGCCACCATGGAAGTACCTTGGCTACCTGGTCACTGAAAGAACTACTATGCCACAGCACCTTATGATCCAGAATAACCCACAGACTCTTCGCGAGTTGCACTAACTGTGTGGATCCATAAACTGGCTACAACCACTCCTTGGTCTCACCACCAAAGACTTGGACCCTCCTTTTACCCTCCTGTGAGGGAACAATGCCTTGGACTCACCATGCACCTTATCACCAGAAGCCAAAGATGCCTTACAGAGAGTGGCAGCAGCCATCACAACACACCAAGCACACCGGTACGATCCAGGGTTGTCATTCCGTTTTGCCATTCTGGGTGAGTGCCTGTATTTTCACGGGTTGTTATTTCAATGGGATTATAACATCAGGGATCCCCTCATTATTATTGAGTGGGTTTCTACACCGCTGTCACGATCCGCTAGAGTGGGATTCGTGATGGTTCTTTTATTTGACCTCAGAGTGCAAAAGGTAATCAGTACACCAGGGACTCAAAGCAGCAAAATGCACTTTATTGAGTGCTCATCAACACTAGTATGCGATAGAGGGGAAAGAAAAGGGAAACAAAGTATAGAGAGAGAAAAAGGGGGTAAGGGGATTATAGCTACCAACGCCAAAGTCTGCCCAGCCGTCCATTGACGCAGGGTCTTCTGTCCGTCGGGGAGATCTCAAAGTCAATTAATTTAGAAAGTCCCTTTATAGTCCTTTGCAAAAGCGAGGGGCAACTGGCCAAGAGGTGGGAGACATCTGCAAGGATTGTTGCTCTGGGGAACAGAAACAGGTAGGTGTGCAGGACAGGTGTGTACAGGACAGGTCACTCCTTCTTGCTTTGGCAACAAGTACAGCGCAGTCCACTGTGGCAAGCACCCATTGTCCTCAGGAAACCGTACCAGTTCCCAGCGCGCACACCTGCAGGCAACACTTGGCAAACATCCCACCTCAGCCAGGCCAGAACTCCTGTGCCAAGTCCTTCTGAGGTTTTCAAGGTTTCAGTCTCTGTCCTTGGCGATGATCGTGAGGCAGATGAAGGGTCTTCGGACCATCTCTTGCAACCACATCAGCAGATGAAGACCATAACTACACCCCAAGAACTTATGGCACAACTTATTATGAAGGCTAGGGCACACCTCCGAACCCTTGAGGGGTGTGACCCCACATGCATCTTCCTTCCCTTAAAATTGGCTGAACTCGAATCTTTATTGCAAACAAATGAACACCTACAATATGCTCTTGACAGCTACCCTGGTGAAATTCTAATTCATTATCCTAAACACAAATTGTTTACAGAAATGTTCCATTTGGCCCCAAATTCATATAAAAGCGAAGTACCTCTTAAAGCAATAAACATTTTTACAGATGGATCTGGAAAAACTAACAAATCTGTTGTAACGTGGAAAGACCCAGACACTCAGAAGTGGGAATCTGATGTCCAGATAGTTGAAGGGTCCCCACAAATCGCTGAATTGGCTGGAGTTGTAAGAGTATTTCAAAAATTCAAACAACCTTTTAATCTAATTACTGATTCGGCTTATGTTGCCAGGGTAGCAGATCGGGCGGAACAGTCTTCATTGAGGCAAGTTTCTAACCCAAAATTATTTCCCTTGCTCTTGCAGTTAGTTACTTTACTGTCCCACCGAGAGCAACCCTATTATATTATGCACATGAGGTCACACACGAACCTCCCTGGACCAATAGCAGAAGGGAATTGGAGGGCAGATGTCCTAGCCATGCCAGTTACAATGACCACACTGCCTGATATATTTAGCCAAGCAAAATTAAGTCATTCATTTTACCACCAGAATGCACCTGCTCTTGTAAGAACATTCAAGTTGACTCACAATCAAGCAAGAGCTATCATATCTGCATGTCCAAAGTGTCAATCTATTGCCCTATCCACCATCCACCAAGGAGTAAACCCTAGAGGCTTGGGCAGTCTCGAACTTTGGCAGGGACAAATGTCACTCATTACACACCATTTGGACGTCTGAAGTATATACACGTATCCATTGATACATTTTCCAAAGCGATTTTTGCCTCCCTCCATACGGGCGAAAAAGCAAAAGACGTAATCAGACACTACTATTACACCTTTGCAACATTAGGCATTCCGCAGACCATAAAAACTGACAATGGACCCTCCTATATCTCAAAACAGTTCCAAGATTTTTTAAGTCAGTGGGGAATCAAACATCTCACTGGCATTCCACACAACCCCACGGGCCAGTCCATTGTCGAAAGGGCACATAAAGAGATAAAGAAGGTCCTTGACCAACAGCAAGGAGAAATACAAGTCAATTCACCGGTTTTGAGATTAAGTAAAGCACTTTATGTTATTAACTTCTTGAATTGTTCCTTTTCAGACCCAAATCCTCCCATGGTCCGACATTTTTATAACTCTACCCATACCCAATTAGAACCCAGACCCCCAGTTTTAGTTAAAGATCCCGACTCAAAACAAGTACAAGGCCCTTTTCCCCTCATTACATGGGGGATGGAGTATGCTTGTATCTCTTCTCAGACAGGACCAAAATGGATACCTGCATGGCTTGTTAAACCATACACTGCACCATCAATTCCTATGGCAACAACGCACTACTACAGACAATGCTCAAGCTACCATGGCCTGGCAGAGAAGAAAAAGGAAGCTACCACCAATCACTCTAAGGATTCTGCAAGCTGAAAACCTGTTCCCTGCAAATATTCCCTAATTTTCCTCATACTTACCCTTACCCTATTGTAATCCTTATACCCTCCTTTTACAATTTCAGATAAACAAAAATGGGGATTTATAGAAGGGTCCTACAAAAGGGGTTGCAGGAGAAGACCAGCTCAAGGGAAACCAGAACCAAGATTTATTTTTAAGTTGAATTATTTAACTCTCTTGTAGTTATTTATTTCATTATGTTTATTTCATTATCTAAGGTCCAGTAGAACACCCACTCACCGAGAGGTCTTGTCTGTCCAATGCTTGCATGTCCTGGATGATCCTTCTCACCACCACCACTGCCTGGCTGGTACATCAACCAAAAGAGAACATCTGGATCACCTTGGCGAAATCTATAGGCCAAGACAACTTCTGCATGGCCATGGGCAGTGTAGATAATCCCCTCTCCACATGCCTGGTGGGGATCCCTCTCAAGCCCAATGAATATCCATACACAGGTAAGAGACTTAACCGGGTAGATACCTGGGATGAGTGGACAAGGATTTTACGTCATGCACCACAGGAACCCCAGAAATTGGACACACTGGGGTACTCACAGGCAACATATTGTGTTCAATTTTACTATAAACAATCTAGCACTAAATGGCAAGATATCACGGATACCAAGTTGATTGTCAGAAAAGATGTAACACCAACCCAAAAAGAATACACTGCTAATTGGTGCAGCTACACAAGTAACATCTTATCTAAGTCCACTGACACTCCTAGAGTACTCCTCCGGGGAGTGTTTCTGATCTGTGGAGACCAGGTTTGGGCAGGGATTCCCTCCCGATTGCAGGGAGGTCCTTGTAGCCTTGGCCAGCTTTCTACCCTCACCCCAAATATTTCTTTGATTCGGCATTGAAAAGAACATAGAGAATTGGCCCGCGAAAAAAGATTTTACACTGAATTCAACCCAAATTGTGATGATCAAATTACTAATTGGAGTCTTGGGAAAAGAGCGGCAGTTTCCCTTTTTCTACCCTGGGTAGCTGCCGCCAAAACCCTGGGTGAACTCTCCCATATGGGGTACTGGCTTAGCAAGCAGGCCAACACTACTTCATCTGCCCTGAGTGATCTATTGGCAGACAAAGAGATCACCAGGCACTCCACTCTTCAGAATAGAGCAGCCATTAATTTTTTACTCCTAGCCCATGGTCATGGTTGTGAGGATTTCAAAGGGTTATGCTGTTTCGATCTGTCCTCACACAGTGAGTCGATCCAGGCAAACATACAAAAGATAAGAGACCCAATAAAGGACATCAAGATCAAAAAGAAGACAGCCAATTGGATAGACAGTCTGTTTGGAAATTGGGGTGTTCCCAATTGGGCAGTTGGTATCATTAGAAGTTCCTTAAAGATTTTAGTTATAATATGTGTGTTTTTAGTTATGTTCTCATGCTTTGTTAAAAGTCTTAAGAAGTCAGTTGGAGAGGTTTTTCAAATAAACAAAAACGGGGGAGATGTGGGATTGCAGGCAGACCCAGAGGTGGGGATGCCTTGGAAAGCTATCAATTACCCGAAGTTATGTCACCCTTGTGTCCTCCCCTTTCTCCTCCCAAGTTCTGGAAAGTTCCCTTGTTATACAAACCCCACTGGGCCCCAATAATGTCATACTCTTGTATTACTTCCCCATAGGCGGTATCAATGTTAATCCCTCCCTGTACCTCCCCTCTGCCTTCTCCCTATTGGTCATCCTTCCCATATAAAACCCTGGTACACCCTCAGATCCCTTGACTTCTGTCCCTGCTTCCATCTGAGAATAAACTCTCTGGAGATGCACATAGTTGTCCTTCTCATATTTGTGGGTTTTGGAGTTATCATCGCAGCGTCACAGCCCTAGAACTATCCTGACACTCCGAGACACTATCCAAGACACTCTCGGGAAGGCGGTGGCCATCCTGCATCACTGCAGAAGCTGGTCTTAGTTATCAGCTCCTCACTTGGTGTCAGGGAGAGAAGCATTCTTGCAAGCAGCAGGGCAATTCCTGTACGAAGCACTAAGAAAGCATGTACGGGCATTGCACCAAAGCTTTGTAAGAACCACTGTACCTGGAGCCATCATTATAAAAGTATCTTAAGCCTTCTGATACCTGGAGTCAAAGTCTTTATGCATGAGGGGAAATAACCAAGAGATCTGGTAAACCCAGTGCAACAACAACAACCATCTAACACCCACTAAGATGCACCTGGAAAAACAGTGCCTTTGAAAAAAATATCTGAGTGTCATCTGGCAATGTCCAATCTTACCCCTGAACTTAAGCACCCACCCAAAAAGATTTTGTGGAGATAAATGGAGAAATAGTCACAGTCCTACATGGGTGGTCAGAGCCTGCCTTGCCTAGGGAATTGTACATCCCTAGGGGCAAGAGGGACCCTGCTCATTTCACACTGCAACCTGTCCCGCCTGCAGTGCCCTGTGGTGCTCTGGGATGAGTGTGGCTGGACTGGAGAGCTGTTGCCTTCCCTGGCACTGTAAAGGGCCTCACAGGGCTCTTGGACAGTGACCCTCCAGCAAAGACTTCTGGGGACAATGGAACTCACCTGAGATGTGCACAGTAGTTTTCTTCTCCACCTGCACCAGGGGGTTCAGGATTTGACGGGTGACTTTTCCCACTTGCTCTCCTGTAACTGTGACTCGACTACACACACTAAAGAACTTCTCACTGCCCTGGTTACTTTCAGTGTCTGCAGAAAGCCCCTGACCATCCTCAGTAAACCACTGGACAACAGGGTCAGGAAACCAACTGTGTGATGTGCAGCCAAGCTTGAGCCCTTGCCCTTGGGGGCCCTGAATTTCAATGAACACTTCACCAGTACCTTAAAGGCAAGAGAGTTTGTTAGTGGCAGAAGTTTGTTTCCTTGAAAGCAGCCTTTCTTTTGATTCACAGCTCTTTCTTAACCCAGAATTCCCTGCTAGTTTCTGTCAGTCCTTCACACAACCTTTACATTGGTCTTTCTGTCATCCTACACTCTATCTGCCATAAATGCCAAATTTCATTTGGCTTAGAAAGAGCTATGTTGTGGGATGGAATTTGCTTCTCAGCTCCCCACTATTTCATGGAGCAGGCAGGGAGAAGGTGTGTGGTTTGTATTCCTCTTTTGGAATAACTCTGTAGGACCCCCATCTAATTTTGAGGATTGGTAAAGCAGGATACAGCACATTAAAGCCCAGGAACCTCTGCATTCCATGCCGAAACTACACGTTGGCACAGATGCTCACTGAAGGGACTGCGCCAAAGCTTCACCAGTGTGATGAAGTGGGATGCACCACACACATATCTGAGTCACACCCTTGGTCAAAGCTGGATTTCATAGGAATTTGTCCTGTGCAATAGTAGGAAATGGGCACTGTCTTGAAGCTTTTTCTCTCTCCTCTCCCAAAAGCATCTCTAATCCCCTTTGGATGAGGGGATTTAGATTAAATCTTAGGAAGAAATTCTTGACTAAGAGTGAGGCACTGGCACAGCTTGCCCAGACAAGCTGTGGATGTCCCATCCCTGGAAGTGTTCAACGGCAAGTTGGACAGCATTTGTTCCTGCCTATGGCTGGGGAGTTCAAATGAGAAATTCTTTAATGTCCCTTCCAACTCATGCCATTGCATGATTCTAAGATTCCCTGATTCTGTCATTTTATCCTCTTTTTGATCTGTGAATCCAAGCTGACAAGCTCCATCTGATGTTATCAATATCTGCACACAAATGATGCCCACTGTCATGCTGTGGGGAACTGGCAGCTGTAAGAGACAGTTCAAAGATCCCTCATCTGCCTCACGATCATCACCAAGGACAGAGACTGAAACCCTGAAAACCCTCAAAAAGACTTTGCACAGAAGTTCTGGCCTGGCTGAGGTGGGATGTTTGCCAAGTGTTGCCTGCAGGTGTGCGCGCTGGGAACTGGTACGGTTTCCTGAGGACAATGGGTGCTTGCCACAGTGGACTGCGTTGTACTTGTTGCCAAAGCAAGAAGGAGTGACCTGTCCTGTACACACCTGTCCTGCACACCTACCTGTTTCTGTTCCCCAGAGCAACAATCCTTGCAGATGTCTCCCACCTCTTGGCCAGTTGCCCCTCGCTTTTGCAAAGGACTATAAAGGGACTTTCTAAATTAATTGACTTTGAGATCTCCCCACAGAAGAAGATGGATCTGTTGGCAGAGGACCACAAGGACCTCATCTCATCTGTTGGTAGCTATTCCCCCCCTTTCTTTCTCTCTATCTTTTTACCTCTCTCTCTCTCTCTCTCCCCTCTATCGCATAACCGTGTTGTTGGCACTCAATAAAGGTGCATTAATTGTTGTTGCTGTTGGCACTCAATAAAAGTGCATTGTTTTGATTAAAACTGATTTTCCCCTGCTGTGTCTTTTGCACTCTGAGATCCTTAAACGAACCATCACGACCTCCACTTGTGTTAGTGGATCGTGAAAACAGCACAGAACATCTCCTTAGCCCTTACCCGAGCTGAGAAGTCACGAGAGGGAGGGCCTCCTTCCCATCAGTCTCACAGCCAGGGATGCTGAGCACTCAGATGCTGAGCCTACCTACTTGTCAGGTAGGCTCACACCTCCCCAGCAGGAATTATTGCAGCTTGCCAGCCTCATGTGGATCAGAACAGGGCTCAGGCTGGGCATGGAGGTTGCAGAACATCTTGACAGTTGGCCCATGCTGGGAGTGCGGAGGTGACGTGTTGGGTCATATGAGGGGGCATCAGCTGGCGGACAGTGACATTTTGTAGAGCTCTTTTCCCTCTGTAAGAGCTTCCCCTCTTCCCCACCCATCCCAGAAAGTCTCCAACCTGCATTGCTGAGCTTAGTGGCCATATTAGCAATCCTGTCCCTGGATATCACAGTGCAACTGTACATTCCTTCATCTGCTGGCTAGACATTCTTCAGTGTCAGAGACACATTCCCAGTGTCAAATCCATCTCTTGGCACTGATGTCATCCATGGTATTTCTGCATTGGTTCATCCCCAAACTGCCCGTATGTGTAGATGTCCTCTGTGTGCCCATCTGTGATTTTTCTCCACTGTACTTCAGGATTGTCCAGTAGCTTTGTGGAAGAGATGGTGCAAGGAAGGATTGTATCCTGACCAATAATTCCAACTACATTCTCAGGAGAGGTGAGCTCAAAATTGTCTGTGAGTGAGCATCTGGCTGAAATCAATCAGAAAATGTACTGGTGTGCAGGAAACATGTCTAGGAGTAACAGTGGGGAAAAATTGAAAGTAATAGATTAGAAGAAGACAGGATGATATAAATTGCACCGGATGGGATTATTTTGGGGAAAAGGAAAAAACGTAAGTGCATAAAAGCATGTCCAGAGCCATTTCATGCAGCTTTCCAGCTGGCCTTGCCCTTTTGCAGCACTGTGTCACCAGCAGCAAGGCAGCTGTGCCAATGCCAACTGCCGACGCAGGCAGGGAAATGCTCCTGGCACTGGGGCAAGGCTGGACAGGGCACAGCTGCCTTGGCTTAGGTCTTCCCTGGCTTCACCAGGGGAGAGAACCTCTGACTCCAAAGGGCTGGATTCCCCAAGACCAGAGGGGCAGGGCAGCTCTGGCTCTTGTGGAGTTCAAATCAGGGCTGCTCAGGAGACCATGACCCTCAGCTCCAGGACTTCTGGTCATCTGCAGGCTGGAATCCCCCAGAAAGGAGCAGTACAGCTCATGGAAACATTACCTGAGAAAGGGATAGCCAGAAGCAGTGCCAGAGACAACATAAGCCATCTCCTCTGCTCCATCCCTGCTGTCCCAGGGATAGGATAATCCTGCAGCTGACCTGGAACAGGCACAGAAGGGAAGTGAGCAAAGAAGGGAAATCCTGTCCCAACCCCTTTGGATCTCTCTCCTGGCACTTGTCACCAGCTGTGACTCCTGAAGGTGCCAAATCTCAAACAGCTGAGATCAGAAATCAAGAAAACGTGTGCCTTTCTGTAGATCTCAATTACACTTGCAGCTTCTGGGAATTTCAGTCTAGCATGCTCCCAGGAAGCTGTGACAGGGAATACAAGAGAAAATTCGACCCAGTCCCCACTTCCTACTGTGAAATTTAGTGGACGCCTTAACACACCAGCTTAAATCTTTGGTTTGGAATCTGTGGTGGGTTTCATGCTGGCAATTTGCCAGTTCACTCATTTTCTTGCTGTGAGATAGAGAAGAGCAAACAGGTTCAAACTTTAAGAAAGTATAAAGGAAAGTTTATTAAGAATTACTAAAGAGAAAAGAAAATAAAAACAAACTGAAACAAAACTCTTTATGACACCTCTCTCTCTCACTAAACTATTTTCTTTTTTACTATCAATGTAAAAGAACAAAACTAAAACATTTCAGTCAGTTTAACACTCATAAATAGTCTGTCTTCATCTTCCTTGGGAAAAGAAGTTTCTTTCTGCTTTCATGGAGAACTTCTCCACAAGGAGGGAAAAGGTTCTCTGTGGTTTCAGTGTTTTCTCAAATGCAACTCGCTTGGGAACTCGCATTGGGAGTTTTTCTCATTCTACAGCTTTCTCAGAGCTGTTTATGGGCCATTTCTAAACCGTGGGGTCTTCTTTTAAAAACGACAGTTCAACAGAGCTAAGATTCTCATAAGACTCTTGGAGGGTGCTTTTGTCCTCCATCCCCTCATTTGAGGGCACCTGATGCTTGTGGCCTGCTCTCTCTTTCTCCATTCCAGCTCTTCATTGGATTACAGCCATCACAGCCACTTCATCATCTGCTCCAGCTTGGAGCCCATTTCCTGGCTCTGGAATTTGAAACTGCCCCTTCCCCAACAGATTTTCAGAAATATGTTACAAAGAAACAGAGTCTTTTCATCTCCCATGATTCACCAAAAGGGTTTTCAATTCTCTCCCTTCCCATCTGAGCTAGATGTTTCTTTCACTGACATCAATGTCCCATTTCTGCCCTTTGCATGGCTTTATATATATATATATCAGTTCTTCTCTCACTGGGAGGGAATTTGCAGTATTGAAGGAGTT
>VXAX01002075.1:82674-93242 GCA_013399835.1 Leptocoma aspasia
GAGGCCCCGGCGGAGCCCCCCCCCCCGGAGGCTTGCAGGTTTTCCCCCCATTTCCTGGCTTTCTCCACCCTTCCCTCTCCCGAGAAAATGGGGGAGGGGCCAGCCCGCGGTTTCTCAGTTCGGCTTTTACAGCAGGGAACGCTGGGCTCCAGCCCCGTGGCAGGAATGCTAAGAATGTGCTGGGGCAGGGGGGGAAGGAGCGGCCGGCGGGCTCCCCGGGAAGGGTTCGGCCCAGCCCACGGCAAAAGGCCGCCCGGCCCGGCCTGGCCCGAGGCGGTGTGAGGCTGGGCCGGCTAGGTGTTACTTGGTTGTCAGCCGGAGAGAAAAGAGAGTGAAAAAAAAAAGTTTTTTCTGGCTTAACAGCTATGCTTCGCAGAGGCGTTCTACGACCTCATTTCCGGGGGACACCCCCGTAACCGTGACAGAATCACAGAACCTTTAGGTTGGAAAAGGCCTCTGATCATAGAGTCCAATCTTTGATTAAAGACCACTCTGACAACTAGAGTAGGCACTTAGCGCCACGTTCAGTCTTTTCTTGAGCACTTTGAGGATGTTGACTCTACTACCTCCCTGGGTAGCCTGTTCCAATGCCTGACCACTCTTTCAGTGAAGAAATTCTTCCTGACATCCCACCCGAATCTCCTCGGCACAACTTAAGGCTTGAATTTCCTCTTGTCATTTTGCTGGGAGAAGTTTTCTGGGAGAAGAAACCAATCCCCAGCTTGTTACAATTTCCTTTCAGGTAGTTATAGAGAGTGATAAGGTCATCCCTTCTCCTGCTGTGTTGAGTTTGTGTGGGTAGGTTTTGGTAGCAGAGGGCTTACAAGGGTGCCTTCTGTGAGAAGCTTCCAGAAGCTTCCCCGATGTCCAACAAAACCAATGCCAGCCGGCTCCAGGACAGACCCACCGCTGGCTAAGGCCAAGCTCCGCACAGATTGTGGTGATGCCTCTGTGATAACATATTTAAAAAGGAAAAGAAAGTTATTATGCAGATGTAATTGAGGCCAGAGAAGTGTGAGGTGAGAACACATGACAAGAACAGCTCTGCAGACAGCCAGGTCAGTGCAAAAAGATGGGAAGAAGGTGCTCCAGGCACCAGAGTGGAGGTTCCCCTGACAGTCCATGGGGAAGCCCATGGTGAGGCAGCTATGCCTCTGCAGCCCATGGAGGGCACAGGGTGCAGAGATCCACCTGCAACCCTTGGAGGAGCCCCACACTGGAGCAGGTGGATGCCCAAGAGAGGCTGTGACCCCATGGGAAGCCCGTGCTGGAGCAGGATCCTGGCAGGAACCTGCAGACCCATGGAGAGAGGAGCTCAGGCTTGAGCAGGTTTCCTGGTAGGGCTTGTGATCTTGTGGGCGACACACACTGGAGTAGACTGTACCTGAAGAACAGACCCTGTGGAAGTGTGACCCACATTGCAACAGTTCATAGAGAACTGTTGCCTATGGGAAAGACACACACTGAAGAAGTCTGTGGAAAAGTGTCTGCCATTGGAGGGACCCTAAACTGGAGCAGAGGAAGGATTCTGACTCCTCTTTCTGAGCAGAGTCACAAACAAGGTGTGACAAATTGACCATAGCTTCCATTCCCTATCTCCCTGTGCCACTGTGGGGAAGAGGTAGAGCTGGGAAGTAGGGAAGGGTGGGGGGAAGGTGTTTTTAAGATTTAGTTTACTTCTCATTGCCCTGCCTTGCCTTTTTTAAGTAATAAATTCTATTAATATCCCTGAGTCTGTTTTGTCCTTGACAGTATTTGGTGAGTGATCTCTCCTGGTCCTTAACTCATGGACCTTTCACTGTATTTTCTTTCCCCTATCCAGCTGAGAAGGGCAGTGATAGAGCAGCTTTGATGGGTACCTTGGTAGCATCCAGCCAAGGTCAAGCGACTACACCAGGTTAAACCACCACAACTCCCTCAGCCACTCTTCATTGGACATGTGCTCCAGACCCCTCACCAGATTCACTGCCCTTCTCTCTGGACTCACTCCAGCACCTCAATGTCCTTGCTGAATTGATGGGCCTAGAACTTGACACAGCACTCGAGGTGTGGCCTCACTAGGGCCAAGTACAGTGGGAAAATCTCTACCCTAGTCCTGCTGTCACACTATTCCTTATACAAACCAGGATGACAGTGGTCTTCCTGCCTACCTGGGCATGTGCTGGGCCATGTTCAGACATAGTTGACCAGTACCCCTAGATCCTTATCTGCTTGGCCACATTTCAGTTTACCCCTAGCCTATAGTGCTGCAGGAAGTTGTTCTAGCCAAACCGTAGGACAAAGTTCATGGTCTTGTTGAACCTCATGCTCTTGGTCTTGGCCCATTGATCCAGCCTAAGTCCGTCTGTCGCCAGCCTGTAGTGCTGTTGAACCTCATATCGTTTGATTTGGCCCATCTATCCAGCCTGTCCACGTCCCTCTGCTGAGCCCTCCTACCCTCCAGCAGATCAACACAGCTTGGTGTCATCCATAAATTTGCTAATGGTACACTCAATCCCCTCATCTAGATCATCAATAAAGATATTGAACAGGACTGGGACCAACATTGATTGCTAGGGGACACCACAGTGACTGGCCATCAACTGGATGCAGCACCATCCCCATCACTTTCTGAGCCCAGCCATGACCCAGTCCTTAACTCAGCAAAGATGCATCTGTCCAAGCCGTGGGCTGCAGCTTTTCCAGGAAAATGCTATGGGAGATGATGTCAAAGGCTTTCCTGAAGTCCAGGTAGACACATCCACAACCTTCCCCACATCCACCAGGCAGGCCACCTCTTAATGAAAGGAGATCAGGTTGGTCAGGCAGGACCTGCCCCTCCTAAACCCATGGGTCTGATCCCCCAGCCACCCTATAGGTGTCATGTGTTGGCACTCAGGGTGATCTGTTCTATAACCTTCCTGCCACTGAGGTCAGGCTGATGGGCCTGGAGTTTCCCAGGTCCTCCTTCCAGCCCCTCCTGTGGATGGGCATCATATTGGCATCTCTGGGACCTACCTGGTAAACCAAGACTGATAAATGATGGAGAGTGGCTTCGCGACCTTTTCTGACAGGTCCTTCATCACCCTAGGATGAATCCCATCTGGTCGCATAGACTTGTGAGCATCTAAGGGGCTCAGCAGGTCCCTAACTGCTTCCTCCTAGATTACAGAGGGGCTATTCTGCTCCCCATCCCCATCTACCAGCTCAGGAAGCCAATTGTCCTCAGGACAATCTGTCTTATTGTTGAAAATTGAGGAAAAGAAGGTTTTAAGTACCTCAGTCTTTTCCTCATCTCTGGTACCTATATTCCCCCCCAAGTCCAATAAAGAATGGAGGTTTTACTTGTCCCTCCTTTTGCTAGTAAAGTATTTATAGAAATGCTTTTTATTGTCCTTTACAGAAGTAGCCAGATTAAGTTGTAATTGAGCTTTAGCCTCTCTAATTTTCTTTCTGCATGACCTAACAACATCCTTAAGCACTTCCTGAGTTACTTGCCCCTCTTTTCAAAGATGATGTGCCTTTTTTTTTCCTCAGTTCCTTTAAAATCCCCCTGCCCATCCAGGCCAGTCATCTTCCACACCAGCTCATCTTTCAGCACATAGGGACAGGCCGCTTCTGTGCCTTCAAGATTTCTTTCTTGAAGTATGTTCATCTTTCCTGGATGCCCTTTTTAAGGTCTTTTTCCCAAGGTGCTCTCCAAATCAGTCTCTTCAATAGGCTGAAGTCCACACTCTGGAAGTCCAGAGTGGAAGTTTTGTTGATGCCCCTCATTGTTTCACTGAATATTGAGAATTCTATTATTTCATGGTCACTGTACCCCAGACAGCCTCTGACCATCACATGTCCGACCAGCCCTTCTCTGTTTGTAAACAGCAGGTCTGGGAGGGCCCCACCCCTAGTAAGCTTGCTCACCAGCCTGCAACAAGAAGTTCTGCTCCATACACACTAACAACCTCCTGGACTGCCTCTTCTCTGCTGTTTTGAGTTCCCAGGAGACATCTGGCAGATTAAAGTCTCCCACAAGAACAAGATCTTAAAACGTCCTCCAGCTGCTTATAGAATCCACCTATAATAGACTCCCACCAGGATGTTGGCCTTGTTGGCCTTCCCCCGGATTCTTACCCATAGGCACTTGACTCTGTCATTATTAACAATAATATCTCTGTAATGTCAAGAGACTTCCAATTATACAGAGACACCCCTCCACCTCTTCATCACCTGTCTCTTCTGAAGAGCTTGTAGCCATCCGTTGCAGCACTCCAGTCATGAGAGTCATCCCACCACATTTCCATAATGGAGACTATGTCATAGCTTTTCTGCTGTACAGTGGCTTCCTGCTCCTCTTGTTTGTCATCCATGCTGCATGCATTAGTGTACATGCACTTCAGCTGGGCTGCTGATTTCACTCTGGCTTACCACTCTTGGGCTTCTTTCTGGAGAGTCGCGTTTCATCCCCTTACCCATTTAAACCTAGTTTAAAGCCCTCTCAATCAGCCCTGCCATGAACATAGTCCTGCCACGGGAACATAAGTCTAAAAAACTCAACACAACAAAAAACAAACACACAAAGGCAGAGTTTCTCTATCCCTCAAAGCTTCATGTTCAGCCCTGCTAAACAGACACATGGGAACACAGTGCAACTGAAAGCAAGCATCAGTGCTACAGCAGAAGGGGAGAAAATGGAGTGAGTTTGACACTGACTCTGCAACACCTGTCAGATCCACAAAGATCCCTGAACACTGTGGAATTATGAGATGAATTATTTAATGGGTAAACAAAGACAATACCATGATGACCTGAGATTTGCTGCTTATGAATTGGTAACCTCAATCACTTGAGGTACTAATCAGGAAATTTTAAGCTTAATAATATTTTTGTATGAGCAACTGACCTGTGGGTACTCTGGGAGTAATCGTCATCCTGAGTTACCATAAAATCAAGGCAGTTTCACACTGTTTCAACTTCCAGCAGGAAAGAGTTCCAAGTGGTCATACTTGGAACCAGCCTCACTTACTGAGAAGAAAGTTCCAGCGTTATCATTAGAACTACTTTGCCTCAAGGTCCTGCCCTAAGGGGGTACCCTGAGCCCAACTGTCCTTTCCAGAGGGGGAATTCTCTCCTGCTCTGCTGCCTCCCCATGGACAGCAGTAAAACAGTCCTTGGGACACAAACATCAGATTCAGAGGGCCAGTCCATACCTCAACTTTTCCCCAAATAACCATTCCCCATAGCTTTTAGTTCCTCTCTGAGCCCTTCTAGGAACAGCTGTGCTGCTGATTCTCCCAGTTCTTGCCATGCGCACCTGAGGAGACCTGGGGGATGGGAAGAGCTTGCTGGTCCCTGTGTGCACAGCTGGGATGAAAGGAAAAAACTGGTTCCTTTCCACCCCAACACCAGCACCACATTCACCACTTGCTCAGGAGAGAAAGAAATAACAGAGATCTGCTTACCTGTCTTAGTCAGCAAAGATGAGCACTGATATGGGACAGGTATTTTTCCTCTTGCCAGAGAAATTTCCAGCTGAGGAAGGGAAGGAAAATTAACAGAAGAATTAGATCCTGAAGTTTAAATGTGGTGTTTCTTTGCCTAAAACTCACTTTGCTGCCTGAAGGTCATATCTCATCTGCTACATGAGGGCTCTGTGTTGGTGATGTAGTGTTGAGGTTTGAGTTCGTCAATTTAGAATTTCTCAATTTAAAATTATTTTTTGGCTAACGTACTAAGTGTGGTCGGTTCAGTGTTGGCAATTTGCTAGTTCATTCTTTTTTTTTCTGTGAGATAGTATCAGGAGAAGGCAAGCAGGCTTAAAACTTTAAGAAAGTATAAAGAAAGTTTATTAAGAATAACTAAAAAGAAAGAAACAAAAAAAAACCTCTTCAGGACACATCTCTCACATCTTCTCCCCAACAAATAATTTATTTCTTACTATTAATGCAGAGGAACAAAACTAAAACATTTTAGTCAGTTTAACACTTATTAAAATAGTTTGTCTTCATCTCTCTCAGGAGTAGGAGTATTTTTTTGTTTTTCATGGAGAACTTTTCTACAGGGGGAAAAAAACTAGTTCTTTGTGGTTTTAGTGGTTTCTCAAATGCAACTTGCCTGGGGAAACTTTGTATGGAAGCTTTTTTCTCATTTTATAGCTTTTGTCAGAGCTGTTCATGGGCCATTTCTAAACTGTGGAGTCTTATTTTAAAAACAACAGTTCAACAGAGCTAAGATTTTTTATGGGCCTTCTTAGAGGGTGGTCTTTTTGTTCTCTATCCTCTCATCCTGGGGCACCTGAAACTCGTGGTCTGCTCTTTCTTTTTTTGTTCTAGCTTCTCATGGGATCAGCTCTCTTAGCTGCTCATTATCTGCAGACTCTACTCTTGGAGTCTTCTCTTCTTTGCTCTGAAATTTGAACTAATCATCTCCCCAACAGTCCTTTTTTATATGTTACAAAAAAACCTAGAGTCTTTCTTCTTCATAATTCACAGAAGGTTTTCAAATTTCTCCTCCCCCTTCCCATCTGGCTGGACATTTTCTTCACTGACTTCAATGTCTCGTTTTTGCCCTCTACATGCCTTTCAATCAGTCTATTTCTCTCTCACTGGAAGGGGAAATTGCGGGACTGTAGCGCTGAAAGAGTTAAAATTCTTCTGCCCCGGGCCTAAGATGTCACATGACCCCCTGCGCAGGACATTCTGTCCTGCAGGAAAGGTAGGGAGGTCTCTGTCTTTGCTGATCTCTAGCAGCTTTTATGGTGTAAAAGCTCTTACACTTGTCCTGGGCTGTCCGGGGGGCCACAAACCGCCCGGTGTTTCATGTGGCCCGTTCCTGTGGCTGCCGCGGCCACCCCTCCTCCTTTGCCGATGGCGAGTGGGGGAAGGGGGCCCCTTTCTCTCCGCGGCGGCGCGGGAAGACGATCCATCCCCCTCCCTGCACTGCAGCATGGGGCCAGCGGACCCACGCGTCTGGGGCCCAGGAGCCCGCTCGGCTCAGCCCCCGGCTGGAGCCCAGAGGGCCTGCCCGCCCGCGCCAGCCTGGGCCGGAGGGCACGAGCCGGGCTGGCCCAGAGATGTTACCTGGTGGTTCATGGAGAGAAAAAAGAGAGCAAAAAAGAGTTTCTGGTTTAACAACTGTGGTTTGCAGAGGCATGGCTAAATGACCTCTTTGCGGAGACAGCCCCTTCCAAACCACGACACATAGACAATTAAGTGCAAATGGAGCTTCAATGTCAATAAGCATTTTAAGATAAGCAGAGATTCAGCTCAATGCCCACAAAATGTGCCCTGTTTTAGAGTAAGAGCTGGATTTTACCTGTTGTCAGGTAAGAATGATCTCCACATCTTCAGTCTGTAGATGAAAGGTGAACTTTGATCAGCTCCTTAAGGAAATAGCTTTCAAGAATGAAACTGAAATGAAGACTTAAACATCCAGAGATTAACTTGGGGTGTGACTCTGTTTGAAGATCAAGGATCATTCTTCTGTAAGACTGATGTTTTTGTTGACAGGTTACCTAGGGAATGAAGGTGGGGTTTTCCTGGGACTTCACAGTTACTCTGTAGAGAAATGAACTTGAAATGGGAGCAATTCTGTTTTTCTAGAGGATGATATCTAGAGTACTCTAGGATTCCCACTCAACTTGCCCTTTAGTGTAGTTTCTCACAGCTGTTTCTTCCTTCAAAGACTTTGCCAGAAGTATTTCTCATTGCCCTAGAAATTATTTAATATTGGGAAAGTCCTCTCTAACAAATTTAATATCCTACTATGAGCCACCTGCCTCATGACAGAAAGATGTTGTATGAAGGTTTCCTGGGTTATAGTGAGGCTTTTGATAGTGACCATGACATCAGCCTTCTGGACAAGGTGCCTGGCTGTGAGACAAGCTGGTACATGGTACCCTAAGTAAAGAACTGCCTGATTGTCATGGCTACAAGGGTTGTAGAAAATTGTCTTGGTTTGAAAGACAGGTGTCTGCTAAGGAAGGTAGGAGCCTCCCTTGGAATGGAAAATGTAAACCCCTTCCCTCTGAATTATTACAATTTAAATTAAGGGGCTCTCAGGCAAAAGATATGAGAATAGGAATAGCAGTTCTTTACTAGTATGTATAATAAAGCAAACAAACAACAACTACTACAGCATTAAAAACAAACAGAACCATGAACCCAGTGACAGACTTCTTGGCCGCAGGCACTTTCCCTTTGGTGTAGTTACGGTCACAGCCAGCAGGGGCGCTGGCAGCTCCCAGTGCTCAGGGCAGGTGCGGTAATCCCCACGTGGCTGCAGGGGGCACTCCGGCGCAGGCTCAGATAGCACATGGCGATAGCGTCTTTGTCCCAGATGGGAAGGGATGGAAGAGAGGCTTTGCTTCACAAACCCTAGGGCGGTCGATCCCAGTGCCCCAGCAGGACTCTGAGGAGCACCAAGCTGGAACAGCAGGAATGAGCAAAAAATCCTGGGGTGGTGGACAAGATGTATCCAAAGCTCTGCAGCAGTAGCTGGAACTGTGGGATGTTCCAGCAGGGCAGAGGGTGCGGGGCTACAGTGTAGAGAAACCCAGAGCAGTGCCGAAGAAGTAGCGGGGGTGAGGCAGCAGCAACCCGGCTCCCAGCAGGGCAAGGAGAGGCGGACTCAGGATCCCAGGCACCCGAGAAAATGGTGATAGGTCCCTCTTTTAGTGAGGTAGGTGTTAATTAGTTCCCAATTCAGTGTCAGCATAGGCTGCTCACCCCACAGCAGAAGAAGCAGCTCCAGGCTATGGCAGTGGCAGCGAATTGCTTTCCCCAAGCGGCAGCTCCAACCGTCCTCCTCTAAAGCCCAGAGAGAGAGAGAGCTGGCAGCTGCGCCCCAGCCCTGTCCTTTACCTGCCCAGTTTTCACAGTATCTCTCCCCTTGGGAGAAGTGCAACCTGATACCCTCCTCTCCTGAGCTTGATCACTTCTTTTCTTAAGTACCCAGTCATTAGTACTTCCTAGCAACTTATGGGAATAAATTCTATAAGTAAAAAGGAACAAAAGGAAAGAAACCTAACCCTCAACAAAAACATAGCTACATCTGTCTGGTGGACAGGCACCAGCTGAGCTCCTGAGGGTTCAGTCCTAGAATATGTTCTGTTCCACATGTTTATCAGTGATTTGGGTGCAGGAATTGAATGCACCGTTAGCAAGTTTGCTGATGATACCAAACTGGAGATGCTGTTGAGTTTCTTGAGGGATGGGAGGCTTTGCAGAGGGGTCTGGATGGATTACAGTGTTTGGCAATTGTCAAAGGTATAATATTTAACAAGAACAAATGTTTGCATCTGCTCTTAGGACAGAGTAATGCCAGACACAAATACAGACTGAGAGAAGAGTGGCTACAGAGCAGCCCTGCAGAAAGTTTATCAAAGACCTGAGAACCAGTGGTAAAGGGAGGTGATGATTCTGTAGCACTGGGTGTTGCTGCAGCCTCACCTCGTGTGCAACTCTGGGCCCCATATTTAAGAAGAATGTGGAGGTACTTGAAGAGTGCCAACAAAGCTGATGCAAGGGTTGGAGGACAAGTCCTGTGAGAAGCTGCAATGGAAAACTGAAATCCCTTCTCCTAAGGTGGCGCTTGCCAAGAATCCACCCGGAGCCTCTGGGACTGTAACAGTGGGGTACTTTGAGCTACTCATTCCCATTCATGCTGATTCCAGACGCCAATACAGTCAGTTGCTGGGATCCTGCATCACTCCAGAAATATAGACAGGTTCTGCACCTCTGTAGCCTCATGGCATTGGGGTACCCTGTGCCCCAGTGTCTGCTATAGCTTTGTACTCTGGTGGGGCTCCTGTGCCAGCCCGTCAGATGCACACACTCCAGTAAACACGTTTGTCGTGCTCCTCCTCCTGGCTGCATGCAGGGTCTCCCTGGTTCTGATCATAGGATTCTCTGCTTTCTTCATGTAGAAACAGCTTAGAATGCCTTTCCATAGGATCAGGATTAAGATCGTACTTTCATTCTGTCTGGGACATAGCTGGAGATTGGAGGAGCTGAGTGGAAGAAATGAGAGCAAGCATCTCTTGTGCTAGCTCCCAGCATCTCGTGGACTAAATGGCATCTGCCTTTTGTTTAATGTGATACTTTATTTCTAAGACACTGAGAGATATATAAGGAGCCAAGAAAATTCAACCCATGTGCCGCCACACAAGAGGGAATCTGAGAACTGGTGATCTCACCAGCCCCATGGTGGTCATGGCAGACCTCATAGTTTTAGGAAAGGAAGACTAAAACTTTCAGGCTTAGGCAACTTTTCAAGTTTAGTCAAGCTCTAAATCTGAATGTTCCAGGAGACCCAGAGCCTGAACTGCACATTCAAAGGCAGTTGCATTGTGTGGTGAAATGGAACAGGCAGGTTGGTAAAGCTTGGAAGAGCCTGAGGGTAGTAACAAGAGATGCTCTACAAGCTCGATGCCCAGCCTGAACCCTGTTCTGAACAAATGTGGGGCTGGCAAGATGCAATAATCCCTGCTGTGTCATCAGGGCAGGGGAAATTTTGGAGCATCCCCAGCCCTCCTCCTCGTCCTGGCTGAGCATGCAGCTGCTGGGACATGGGTGTGTCCGGATGCCCCCAGTCACCCC
>VXAX01002076.1:0-39729 GCA_013399835.1 Leptocoma aspasia
GAAGGGAAGGGAAGGGAATGTGTACTGATTGAACCAGATTTTTTTCTGAAGGTGAATGTTAGGTGCCTTCAGTAAGGTATTAAAAATCGATAT
The DNA here is from genome assembly GCA_013399835.1 of Leptocoma aspasia. Classification (NCBI taxonomy): domain Eukaryota; kingdom Metazoa; phylum Chordata; class Aves; order Passeriformes; family Nectariniidae; genus Leptocoma; species Leptocoma aspasia. The sequence goes on from VXAX01002076.1 coordinate 94, forward strand.
GGTACAAGGGAAAATAAACAGAAGTTATAATTTCTTATCTAACAACAGAACAATGAACCTCAGAGGTGAAATAGGCCACTTATAAGTTACTGTAAGACTTAGAAAGACTAATTTTCTATTAACTAGTAACAGTAAAGTCTTCATCTATCAGGATACCTGCTGACAGATTTATTTTGAATTTAACTGGAGAATATATTTTTAGAAAAGGGCAATATATTTTTCTTGTCATCTGAAAGTTCAGCAGGAAGACATAACTCGGTCTTGCAAAAAATTCCTACTTCAGTGCTTAGTTTTATGAGCACAAGATTTTACCAAGATTAGTGCTCAGCAAATGTTAAAAAAGAGAGGTTTGCTTTTTAAAGAAAGGAATTGCTTAATAAAATTGTGATTCTATTAAAGTCCCTGCAATCAGACTAACAAAACAAAAGGTCCAGAGGCATAATGGGAAAGGGGGTTCCAAAAATAGAAAAGTTTTTTAATATCATTCAGACATTTACATTCTTTTATGATGTTAAGATCACTTGTGAAAAACATGCTTCAGTTTTGTGTGATGCTTAGGAAATACAGAAGGGTCCAGAATCAAACTTTTAATCGAAAATGCTTTTATATAGTGAAGAAATAAGAATTTGGCCCATGAGTGCACAGGGGGGCTGATTGGCTGATATCTCCATGGAAGAGTAAAGGCTGACTGTCTTAGCAGCAGCCCATGGTCTACTCCATCACAGTATTTGTGCTGAGTAGATGTGGCTGGAAAAACCTGGTGGGAATACAACAACCTTCAGTCAAGCAGGGAATTAAATTCAAAATTTGAAGGCCAAATATCTCATCCTTAAATTTAACAAAGAGGACTAATGCAGTCCATAGTAAACAAATAAAATGGTTTGGAATTGGTCTCTCATTTTCAAAAAATTACTGAGAATATTAGGGTTTTGAGTAAACAAATTTCATCACAAAGAAATAGGTGGCCACCATGGAAAATGTTCATGCCATTGGACAAGGAACAAAAACACATTTTGACCATAAATATCTCCTATTTTGAAATATCGTTACAATATTCCATTAGTTGCAGGAGCTGAAATTCAGCTGTTTTCCATCCAAGCTCCTCTGTGGTCTGGACTTCATCACAGAACATCACATTAAATGCACTGTGGAGCTCAGTAAGAGGAGAGGTACCACATCATGCAAGATGGGATGTGGCGAGAGATTCTGCCCAGAGGAATGGGATGGGGATGCAAGGATCCTGCTCTGCCACTGGGCTTAAAGCAGAGGCAATCAAGAGTTTATGGTCTGGCTGAAGAGATTATGATTGACTAGTTAAGTTTTTGATACACCCCCAAGATCTTGTCTTTAACAGAGTTGGCAGATACAGCCTCAAAATGGAACAGCTTTGCTGGCCTGGGAGGCAGCTGAGACCATCACCCTTTGGGACTTTGGGGCAGGATAGGGCAGTGCCTCTGGAAAAGCACCATGAATAATCTTCACCTTCTCCAGTCATCTGTGTCTTGAAACAGAGCCCAGAGTGAGGTCCAGCAGACAGGAAAGCTGGGACACCTGTGATGTCAGGGCCTTGTGCTGCTGCTCTCAACAACGATTACATGTGCTGTAAAATGTTGTGAAAGCTAGCAAGGGTCAGGCAAAAGTGCTATTTCCTTACATTGTTGGATTCCTACTTTGTATTTCAGGCAGAAAACAGATGGAGGCAGCTGGGATTAGGAGTGGCATTACAATATTCTTTGTGTTTATGTTATGATTCAATTTTTCAACTATTTAACAAGAAGAATCATGCTTTAATCCTAAAAGCAAAGAAAAAATGTTTGTTGTGAATGTTTTTATATTTTCACATACAGTAACATCTTTTTTTTTTAATTAAGACATTAAACTGTGAGGAAGGAAAGGCCTAAGTTTAGATCTAGATATAACCAAGCATTGCATAATCTTTCTCTACTCCACTTAGGCACTGTAATGTATCTCCTACCTATCTGGAACATAAACCCTATGGATCTAAAGCTATCCTGAAATAAACTTACTTCTCAGGATAATTTCAGGTGTATTTCTTACATGTTATATATATATGTGTTGACTGGTTTTAATTACTACCCAGTGGAAAATTCTATATTAGGAAGAAGTTCTTCACAGAAAGAGTGATTGGACATTGGAGTGTACTGCCCAGGGAGGTGGTGGAGTCACTGTCCCGGGAGGTGTTTAAGAAAAGAATGGATGTGGCACTCAGTGCCATGGTCTAGTTGACATGGTGGTGTTAGGCCATCAATTGTACTTGATAATCTCAAAGACTTTTCCAACCTAGCTGATTTCTGTGGTTCAGTGTGAAATAACATCTTTATCTTTAAAAAAACAGCACTCACTTTCTAGTAAAAAACTGAATGTACCTGCCCAGTGACATAGGACATCCAACTTCACAAAGGTCACTGATGTTACAGAGCTTACTTGTTCCTGTTCTCTTTCTCTCCATCTCCTCATTACTGATCTTCTCCTATGCCAGATTTTGATCTTCAAGCAGTGAAAGAGGTGTTCAAGGCCAGACTGGATGGAGCTCTGAGCAACCTGTTCTAGTGAAAGGTGTCCCTGCCCACAGCAGGGGGATTGGAATGAGATGATCTTTAAGGTCCTTTCCAACCCAAACCATTCGATGATTCTATGAATCTGTATTTCAGTTCTTTGAGAGCACATTTCTGCTTGTGCAGAGCCCATAGTTACCCAAGATTTCTGCTCAGTCTCTGAAGTTCAAAAGGCCATATATGCTTGAGAAAGGCCATTTCAAACCTAAAATTTGGTTCAGTTTGATTCAGGGGCTGCAAATTTGCTACAAATTATTGCTCTTCCTAAAACTATTTTTTGATTTCTTTCTTTGGAAACATACTCACTAAATGCTCTACTTTGTACTGGTTATCTGTGTGTGTACAATGTGCTTGCACCTTGCTTGTCCTGATTATGAAAATGTTCATATTTATCACAACCAAACTATCTCTCTCACCTCCAAACAGAACTGGAAGGAAGAGAGAGGGTTGTTTGCTGAAGGCACTGCTGGTTATATTTAGTCTTCTGAAAGACAAAAAAAAAAAAGGAGAAAGAGAGTGTGGAGCTGAAGCAGAATAAAGTGAAGGAAAATAAATAAAAGAGAAGTAAAGATCCATCCCCACTGCTGCAGCTCTATAATATGGCTTAAGTGTCAGCCTTTGGAACAGCATTTGAGGATTATTTGTCCCTACTGAGAGCAGGGAGGATGATAAAACAATAGGAAAATAACAAGCAGGCACTCACCAGAGAAATGTTTTCCATTTGTAGTGAGGTTAGAAACAAATAATCAAGACAAGATCCAGTGTAACTTTTGCTTTTTCCACAAAGTTTTCCCTGCCAAAAGACGTAATGTCACATGGATCTGGTAAATCTGCTGGCCTGGAACATCCACCAGGCTGCTGTGGCAGCTCCCACTAGAGGCTTGTGTTGTGAGCACACAGGGGCTGCAGCATGATGTCCTCTCCTTGGCTCTCTCCTGCTCCCCACATCTGCTGCAAAGCCACTTTCCCTGTTTATTGTGAGACCATGCTGTCACCACCTGCTGTCATTGTCCCCAGACCTTGGACCTAGGCTGTATTCATTCCTGCAGGGACCCATTCAGAGTCAGCACGCGCACAGCGATTCCCTAACACCTTCTCTAAGGAACATTACAAACCCTTAAGCTACAAGGCAAGTACAGATCTAGAGCCTCCCTGGAGCACAGCAGATGCCCTGTCTACCTGCCACCATCTCCACGTCCTCCTGAACAGAGAAGGCCGTGCTCCCAACAGATAAGAGTTATCCCCAGAACTTTTGTGTAACTGCCAGATTGAAGAACAAACATAAAAAGTAACCTTTAAAACCACAGTATTTATATTGTAAAATCACTTATTTATGTCACAAGACAAACATCTCAGAGCAAAGGCATGATCCTGATTGCAGAGCGAAAACTAAACAGACCACAGCTCGGCTCTGGGCATCTCACAGGCTGCAGACTCCACTGTGCTTCATTGCAGAGGCAGCCAAAATTTTGCAGAAGGCATAGTCTGTGAGAGCCTGAATGTGGAGGTGATGATACAGTGGTTCAGGGTATATAACCACAAGCAGGACACAGCTATGGCTTAGGCTGTGCAAGGCAACTGCTCCACGACAGTGGTGCCTAGAGAACACAGGACAAAACTGCAGCCCCCATCCTACAATGTGTTAAGTGCAAATCCAGGTGTTCCTGAGTTTTGGGTTTCCACAATTCAATTGCACTCTCAGAGGTAAGGAGAGAGAGGGAGAGAGAAAGAGAGAAAGAGAGAGAGACAGAGAGAGAGACAGAGACAAGCATAGAGTACAATTACAGGGTCTCTGTTAGACTGGAGACATCTTCCTCAGAAACATTATGGTGAAAAAACTAATTATAACAACAGATTGGGTTTTTTTTATCGAGTGAGGTCTACATTAACACTTCCTGGGTATTTAGGTAAGCTCAGAAGCTTAAAAACTATGGTAAGTGAAATTAAACAATTGCAAATGTGGTTCAGTCCATTTCAAATCAGATTAACATATTTGCAGTGTTTTCTTGCTGAATTACTATTATAGAAAAAAAGCAGAGATAAGCTTTCAAGATGTGTATGTGTATAATGCATTTATCTTGATAAAGTTTCCCACAAAACCCTCTGCAATATGAAATTATTATGAATAGTCTTCATACTGGCAGCTCTTTTAGCCTTATTAATGCTTGTACTGAACACAAATAAACCAACTAGTTTTGAGAAGACTTTCCCACCAGGGAATATGAAAAAAAATAGGTTGATTTGACTGATTTTCTTGTGATCACTCTTTAAACATGTGAAACTGAGCTTATGTATCAAATTTGACATGCAAGATTTAACACAGAAAGTTTTTCTCCTTCATAACTGGTATGAACTCAGAGAGACAACAAAGATATTAATAAAAATATGCAATATAATCCACACAACATTCTTTTTTGGGCTCCTGCAGGAGAGCATGGTGTCTCCAGTCTAGGGGTTTCTGTAAATCAAAGGATCCTTGTGACTCTGAGCAATCCTTTTGCTTAAATTGCTTTCAATGTGATATGCAAGGTGTAGGATAGAAAGCAGAAATGTAGCTGTGGTGTACTTGCATTGCCCTCCAAATTGAGAGAGAATGGAAAAATTAAGAGCAGACTGGAAAAATAAAATCCCTGTTTCTAAACAATAAGAGCTGTGAGATATCCACTGTTTTGGTTAATATTTTTTCCATGTTGAAAAAAAAAAAAAAGCCTCTTTGTTTTAAGGTGTATTTATAGAAGGAATTCTCCTATTTTGCATTTTACCATGCCTTTAAATTTAATAAATGCACTCCTGTGGCTGCAGGCAGGGAGAAGTGGCAGTTCAGAGAAGAATTTGCGCTGAAGGGCTTTGGGTAGGTGACCAGCTGACTTTCCATGCAGACCTCAAAACCACGGCAAGGCTGGAGACAGACCGTGCCTGGGTGTCTCCAGCTGTTCTGTACTGGCACCACAGACCACTTTTCTCCCAGAAATCTGTACATTAAAGGCTAAGCTTTCATGGAGCAGGAATAGCCCCCAGCTATAGATTGAGAGAGTCTCTTGGCTTTGTGAAATGTCACACATTCATTGCCTCAAAAATTTGCACCAACAGATGGAAAATGTGGGAAATCTTCCTAAACGAATGAGCCTCGTCTCACTTTTGTCCAGGAAAACTGGCTATTTCCTTGCAGGGAGGACTGAGGGTATAACACTCCAGTTATAAAAGATCATCTTTTTCCATCTTCAGAATTATTGAACTCCCATGAGGCCTCAGGATGTTTTCATAATTATTTCCAGTTTCTAAAATTTCTTGTAAATATAACCTCCTCGGTCCCACCGATGTGAATAGACTAAACAGGGCTAGCACACTGCCAGGACACTGCCAGGACTCTGCCAGCAGGCTATGGAAGTGGAGGCAGTCAAATTCATCCTCTAGGAGGGTCTCAGGAGGGAGGAGAGACCTCCAGAACCACATGCACACTGTGTTTCACAGGGAATCAGTTCATCCAAAAGAGGGGCTAGGGGCAAAACGGTGCCATGTGGGCAGCCAGGAAGCAGGGGGATAGATAAGAACTGCAGAGCTGAGCTCTTTGAAGTGTAGATGCCATCCTAAAGTGCAAAAGGCCATACTGCTGACTGATATTAGGAATGTTATTTAATCCACTGAATAAAATGTTCAATAAAAATGCAAAATTCATACTGATTAATTGAACGCCCTCTATAAAACTGCCTATTTACACAGCCTCCCACAACCTCTCTTCCATACCTTCATTTAAAGAGAAGAAAAGCTTCAATATCATTGTGTGGCAGGGAATGAGTATGATAAAAATACCCATGTGAGAAAAATATCTTTTGATTGCACTATAAAAATTAGGACAAAAGATCCAGGGAGAGCTAGACAGTTGGCTGAAGAGGTTTCAAATAAAGGGGAAGCAATCTTAAAAAGAAAAAAAAACAAACCAACAACCAGAAAAAACCTAGGAAAAACCTGGGAAGCTAAGGCAAATCCGTTCTGCACAAAGCTGACCATCTGGAATGCGTTACTGAAGAAGAGATGTGGGATCACATAGATTGTTTCTGGAAAGGGAGGGGCTTGAGGGGCATGGAAAAAACCCAACATGGTTGAATTAAGAGCCAGCCACAAACTCTGAGCCAGATGGCTTTTCCTCTTCTTAAAATGATGTATGTTCCCATCATTCTATATCTCTGCTAATCACTTTAACATAAGAGAACTACATGGAGCAAGATGTTAAGGAGGAAGCAGAGGCACCTGGTAAGATGAAAAAAACTTTACTTCTCTTGTATGCCTCTCTGTCCTATAAACTGAAATTCAAAACAGGGATGTGTCTCTTATGCAATAGTACATCTGTTGCTGTTCTAAACTCTTTGGGCACAGAAACTCTTTCCAGACAATGCAGAGCAATCATTTGGGTGTTTTGACAGGTTTCCAGCTGTAAGCCATATATTTGTTTTATAGTAAATTTTAGATTAGTTCCTAGAATTTAAAACATATTCAATCTGCTTTTGTTTTATAATCTGTAAACACTTTTAGAGCTCTATTCTTTATTTAATGATAGATAGGCACAACACAGCTGTTCTCCAGTGGCCTGTATTTTCAGCATAACCTTATTTTTTCCTACACCATTCAGAGTTTCAAATATGTTAGAAGAATATGGGACAAAATATCAGGAGACCAAATGTGTCTGAAATAGAGAAGATGAACGATTTTTCATTTATATCTACAGAACTTAATACTGACTGTCTTTCACAGTACCCAGGGACATAGAGGATGGCTTGGCTAAAGCTCGTACATGAATTTGTTTCTATGGCTCAGCAGAAGATATTCAACGTAGTCCAAGGGTATAAACAAAACAAGCATGTCAACACAGAGCATCTTGAACAACTGCATGTGGTTTCTCAGAAAGGTCAAGTGTTGCATCAGCACAATATAAATGCTCCTGGTAGACAAGGCAGCTCATTCAGGGCTGGTGTCTCAGCATGGCACTGCCCAGTGCCACATAATCCCACTGTGAGAAGAGATAAGGGCAGCAGGAACCCTGGGAGCTCAGTGATTGCGTGAAAAGCATTGGTGCAATTGCCCAGCTGAAGTTAAATGCTGCTGCCTGCACTGCAGCTGTGCCAGAGGGCTGGACTGGTACCTCTGTTGAAGGATGCCCTCTGCTGTGTCCCAGCACTCTTTCAGCAGGGTACATTATGACCTTCCCAACAGCAATAAAAAAGCTGGTTTTTACTTTGACTTCAGTTTGTACTTCAAATGCTGTGATAAAGTGATCTCCCAGCAGCAAGGAATGCAATGTGCCATTATAATGAACACAGCAGCCCCCAGAATGGGGCTGGCACCCAAGCTGCATTACAAATGCTTGTATATAATCTTCCTTTTAGAGAAACTACACTGACAAACTGTAACTCTCTGGATGTGCCCAGCTCATGTTCCCCTCTGCAAACACTGCACATTCACAAATCAATCCCATGCTAAAGCAGGATAAGCAACAGCAATGAGTCCAAATTGGATGGACACACAGTGAATTCTTTCCTTTATACCAACTGATTCGTCAAGGAACAGAATTTGTTTCCAGAAAATCTTTTCTTACAAAGCTTTAAGATAGGAAATCCTGTCAGCAGGAGGCTTGACAAGTTATCTGTTTTCATATATTCACATTAATAACTCAATCCTTCTCAAACACCACTTGTCTGTTGAAAACAAGCAGCCCACATGCACAGGGAACCCTCTGCAGATGCTGGTTGTGGCCTTTTCCTCTGGCCTCTTGGGAATTCTGAATTTCTGCCCCTGGACCTAAATCAGGTGACTCAGCCTTTTGTGAGTTTCAGTTGGGAAAGAAATGGCCAGATACACTATTTTAAGTCTTTCCCTTTCTCTTGTCCACTTTCTTTATCCCTTCAGCATCTTTCAGTTAACTACTCCTTTGGGATATATAGGGCTGGAAACACCCAACCCATAAGCTCTTTTGCAGCTGGAAGCATACCTTAGGCAGGGTTACCAGAGCAGTACTGGGTGGAGGGAGTGCTGGGCAGAGTAGCAAGAAACTGAGAAAAACATGTTTTCAATTTTATTATTATTGTTGTTATCCTCAAGGTGGACTAAGAGACCAATGATGTACAAACATGGAAAAAAAATGGTCACTACCCTCAGAAGCTTGCACTGTAAATATAAATGTATGAAATATAAAATGTATAAAAATATAAATATCCAGCATAAATGGGGTCCAAACATGGGTAAGTAGGGAAATAGTATCTCACAGGAGGAACAGTGAGTGAGGATCTAATTTATAATGGAAAAAAAGGCAAGCAGACTGCACAAGAGAGTGCTGCATAGTCATACAATAACTGCATTGTGGACAGGCATGAGAGTGCATTTGTTGAAAGATGGAGAGATGATTTTGCAAGAAGGTTTCAGTGCTAGAAGCAAGAGAGTTGTAACCTTCATCATCCCAGCTGTGCTCTGGGAAAAAAAAAAGAGCTATTTACATTCTTCACAAATAAACAGGACTGAATCAAAGAAAATACTGGCCCTACCACCACTTTTTTCTCCTCACCTCCCAGACCCCAGATTTTAGCTCAACAGGCTGACTTAATTACTCCAAGCAATCCTAGAAGAAATGAAGTAAAGAATGGCTTTGCATCAAAACATGTCCTAGTAAATTATAAGAACTGAAGACTGCTCAAGGCAAGCTGGGATTTATAAAATAGCTTCCCACAGGCACTGATCCAAGGCCTGTTAGATTTAACAGGAGCCCTTCCTCTGACTTCAGTGGGATTAAGAGGAGGACTCCCACCCATCCTACTAAGGTTCTTCTACAACTGACAATGAGTTTAAAGGATCCACCCTGTGCAGATGATCAGCTTGCACCACAGAGTAGGTGCACTCATCACAAGCTCCCTTCAAAGGCCTGGAGATAAGGGGTGATGCATTGGGTGTGTGCCATATATGTATGTAACACAGGGGGTCACTTATTGAAACAAAGCTTCAGAAGAGAAAGTTTTTAGTGCATCTAACAGAATATTTCTAGCACTCCAAGAGTTAAGCATTTCTATACATTTGCATGAAACTCCCTCTGACTCCTTGACAATGGGCTCATCCTTGGAGAAAAAACAGAAATTATAGAAGCTGCCACTTACTGCACTTTTTTCTGTATGTTGCATTCAAGACATCCACACTAATGAAAGGTGAGTTCTCTCATGTCTCCTTCTTTTCCCTGCAGATATCCCTCAGTCACATGGAAATTTTTGCAGACTTTGGCACTATCTGCACTCTGGCAAGTCATGCTGGCAAAAAAACAAACAAAACAAAACCCAGGCAGTATTAATGACAGGAGTTAGTCTACAAAACAGTACAGTGTGTCAGCAGCAACCAAGGAAGGAGAGCCACCTGGATAGCCCTGCACACAAGATTAATTGAGAAAAATAAAACTGATGTGCTGGTGAAGCTGTTTACAATTAAGAGTTTAACTTTTACCATGGTAATAGTCCAATTTGTAAATGAACTGGGAAAAGATACAATGATCAGGGTAGCAATGAATTATTCTGGAGGCTTGCACTGATTAGTAAAGATCAAGAGCTCGAGGTAGAAGGACACAGGACTGTGCTTTCTCTGGAACATCTTCTGATACTTGCTTAGGAAAAAAGTGTAAATTCTCTTAAAGAAGATCAAGAAGAGCCATACATTAATGCCTTAGGCTGGCAATAAAACATTCACATAAGGATTGAAGCAAAAGATAATCTGGCAGTTCACTCCACTGCACGGGTCAACAACTGTACCAGAGAACATGGGGAAGGCAGTCTGTCCCTTCTGAACAGTTTCAGCTCACACTGACATACACTGTTTTGTCTGCACAGCATCAGTCTGGATTATGTGTGTGACTACTTCAGGACAGACCATGCTGGGCAATGACTGATGACATTTCTCTGGGCAGACAGGCATGTGGCACCAATGGAGCAATGGAGATACCCCCAGAGCTAACTTGGGCTCATGACTTCCATTTTAGCAACTGCAGGTGGGAAGTGCCAGTCTTCTAACAGGCACTTTCACAGCAGGGGAAGAGTCCTCCGTGCCTTTTTTTGTCCAAACCCCTATGTCACATCTAAGGACTTGTAAAGAGAGAGATATCAAACATTTCATTTCAGTTGCTCACTTTCTTACCTATTAGCTGGAAAATTGTCGTGCCTGAATAACGCTTAAGTGTTTATTTGTTTGTTTGTTTGTTTTAATAAGAAGCAAATACAAGTTTTATTTCTGAGGACTGTATTTGTATATTGTTAATTATCTTTTCCGTGAGCATGCCAGCTAAAGTTTGCATAAAAAAAACAGATGAAAGGATGTCATTAAAATGGGTCCTGAGAACCTTTCAAATGATTCACAGTGGTCTTGTCCTAATTAAAATTGAATGTGAAAATAAACATGCTTGCAGTTTTCTAGGATGATTCTGTGTATTTATGAATTTTGTCAGTCTGGCCCATATGTGAAAAAATGAAGCACATGCAGTTGAAATTTAAGATCCTAATCATGAAGAGTAAGCTGCTTGAATTGAATTAACTTTGTAGGGAATGATACAAGTATTTAATCTCACAAATCCTTACAGCACTTTTAAGTACTGTAGCTTGTTAACTCATTGGAAAAAAATTCAATCTGAGTTTCACCATGTGTCCATTACTGGAATAGGAAAGCATCTAATGTGTAAAAACTTCAGCTCTGAGTAAGTCATAACAATACTTAGGGCCCCACTCCACCTGCTCTCGGAGCTAGCATGCGTATTTCCAAATTTCTGCAGGGAAAAGGACAGAAAGAGATATTTCTTTTTAATGCAATGCGTTTTTCTGTCTATTTGAACACAAGGATGGACTAACTGGAGGGCACTAAAAAGCTGGACATAGGTGATGGGCCATCAGGTTGGCTAGAGAAAGAGAGTTATTGCCTTCCTGGCACAAACCCTTTGGCTTCACTTGGCTTAACACCATAAGATGTTTAGAACAGCTGTAGACTAGATCTAAAACCAACAAACAGTCTAAAATAGACAACCTATGGAAAAAAAATTAAACACAAACACCCAAATCCCTGAGAAATCAGTAAGGCATTAAGGCAACGCTGAACTTGTTGAGTAGAGCACAGCATTCCCTGTTACAAAATGGATGAATGCCCATACACCCCACGGGATGGGGTCAGGCATCTCTGAGTGGGGGGTTTCTGACTGTTTCTTTCAATGTATATGACCCCATGAAGTGTATGGACATCTAACTTTTTTTAAAATAAAATACAAGGTGGAGGAAGGAAGCTGGAACTCTGAGGATCTGAGGGGATTAATTCAGGACTGCAGGTGGGTGCTTGCACTCCTGTGGGAACCAAAGCCAGGAATTCTTCAGACAAAAGGTACCTACCTCACTTCTTTCAAGGAATGGAGCAAGATTAACTGTTTTCTTTCAAAGTGGCACCCACTTTTTGCCTCTTTGACTAGTGATGAGTAGTCCTTAGGAAAGCAAGAGACCAGAGCTCAAAATACCTGCAATAACTGCTAAAGCAGGGGAAAGAAGAAGAGACAGGAACACAAGCCCTTCTGTAAAAACTGCATGACATTTCAGGGTCTTATGGGAGAGACCCAGGACTGTAGAGAGAAAGGGACTGAGAAGACTTAGAGAAAGTGCACTGGTTTTGGATAAGGACATTTGATGAAGATAAGAGAACACTGTGGCTCCCTCTTGTGAGATTATGACTGTAGTTTATATTAAGAAGTCACAGATATCAGGCAGAAACAGTTCTGCAGCAGTGAGAAGAAGGTGGTAGCCCTGATAGCACTTTTTGCTGTCATCTACTTTGCCAAAAAGATGTATCCTCTCTGTCTTCTCAGGGAACTCTGTACCCCTCTGGCTAATTCCCCTAATCTGATCTGACTGTGAGGGAAGCCCTGTACCTGCTGACTGGGACTGAGAATATCCCAGCAGGCAGCATGAGAGCTCAAGGGAAATATCTAGGAAAAGTAAAATTACTTCTGGACTAGAAACATCCAGTCTGTCTGAATTCATTTCTGAATATAGCCCTCAAGGACAAATCTTGTTCCAATTCTAAGGAATGACAAACCTCCCCTGCACTCCAGTGGGCTGTGGGAGGGATGGTATCTGTTGTTCAGCCCCGGCTGAGGAATCAGCTGGGCAGTAATTGTATTCTGCATTATAAATCTCAGTGTGCTAATGAAGGGAGAAGGACTAGTGGGCACAAGGCCATCATCTTAACAAACTGCCAGAGGGCACCAGCATGGTCTTGCTGCCAGCTCATCAATGCCAGGCTAACAGCCTATCCTGGCTTCCCGGGAATCCCCCATATCTCCTTCTGAAAGTCTATATGGTGCAATCCAGAGCCACACCACACAACACAAAGAAGGAGACTGCAGCTGACCCCTGTGTTTTGGCACAGTGCAGACCATTCTGCAGGAGGCAATTGCTTTAATGCTGCAGGCAGCAATCTGCCAAGTTTCTTGATGCCTGGCAGTCAGATGATAAAGGCACATCCAAAGCCCCAGGGGCTGGTGAGGGCTGGTGAAGAACTCACCTGGCTGGGCCCAAGATTGGGTTTCCAACCAGTGCTTGGACATGCCATGGTCTCTCTGCCAGTAAGATGCATGCATCTGCATTTTTGCAGAGCTAACATTAAACTTCAACCTGGTAAAAAGGCTGCAGAACACATATCCAGCACCTGTAACTGTCCAGTACAGACAGCTGGGGCTTTAGAGCTGAACCTGCCCAGTGGTAGAGAATGCCATGTCTGGAGAATGGAGGCAATCAAAGCCTGACATTCTCAAGGACCAAATATCTCACATGCATTTCACTGCTCACACAGTTTTCATAGGAATAAGATGAAAGAAAGAACAAACTACATATGACAGGCATTAATTGGTTTGCACAGGCTTAACTCCACAAAGGTTTCTAGGACTGGTGATACTGACTGTTAGGTGCTCATTTTTACATACTCATGGTCTAAAAAGGAGCTGTCACTGTTCGCTTTTGTATTGTATCCTTTATAAGAGGCTCAGGAACTGATTCTATTAATTTTGCAATTCATACCCTAATTTATGGCTTCCAGTGTTATCTGTGGAAGAAAATAACTGCATAGATGTTCTGCAATTCAAATTGTCACCACAACCTGCAGCTTTTTGTGTCTCTACATAAACAAACCAAGAAAAAAGGGCCTATATATACATCTATAAGAAGTAGTGACTCTTGCATTAGCAGTAAACTGGATGAGTTGTCACTTTTTGATCTGTTTCAGCTGAAAGCAGTGCTCCAGATAAAACAAGATAATACAGAAGTCCACAGTCAGATGTCCCATTTACTGTCCCCACTACTTTTCCTAGCAGCCGGCTCTCTAGCCACGAATGCCACACCAAGGATGTGGCAGTAGGTTTCCTGCCGCAGAACACTTTGATATCTGTATAAATAACTCCACCAGTGAGGCTGCCGCTACTTTGATTCACCGCTATCACAGATTCTGCAGCAACACATCAAAGAGATTCAAAACTTCATTCCTTGCTCTGGCCAAGCCTCCCGAGCGGCTGCAGCCACTGCGACCACGGCGAGCCCGGAGCGGGGCTGGCGAGGGGCCGGAGCGCGGCCGGAGAAGGACCAGATGTTCCCTCTGGATGATCGGATGCTGCCCCCTGCCTGGCTTCTCATTTCCCGGCCCCGGCTGAGCTCTCCCCGAGGCAAAGGCAAAAAGAGCAAAAAGCTCGCAGCTTTTGCCTCTCCTGGCGTGGAATCCTAGAACCACAGAAGCCCTAAGGTAGGAAAAGACCTGTAAGATCATCAAGTCCAACCGTGAACTGCCAGGTCCACCACTACATCATTTCTCTAAGCACCATGTCTACATATGTTTTTGAATACTTGCAGGGGTGGTGATCCCATCACTTCCCCAAGCAGCCTGTTCCAATGCCTAACTACCTTTCCAGTGAATAATTTTTTTCCGAATATCTAATCTAAACCTCCACAGGTACAACCTGAGGCTGTTTGCCACTTATTACCTGAGAGAAGGGACCAACCTCACCTGTCTAGCAACCTCAAGTTTCTCCAGACTAAACAACGCCAGTTCCCTTGGCCACTCCATGATCACAACTCCACTCCAAATTGGCGGGTATGCCACAGGAGGAACTCCAACAACAAGATAGTGGTGAAAGACAGGAATAAAAATAGTTATTTCCCTGGGAAAATAATTTTTGTAGGCTCCAGAAGGTCACTTTGACTGAACAGTTGCTCAAATTGCTGAGCATCATTTAAAAGGGGAAGGGCCTAAATCCATGTCATAAAACAGCGGTAGATTATCTCAGATTATCTTTTTGAGCTGCACTATGGTGACTTTATGATACTTTTTTAGGTTTTGGGTTTTTTGCATTTCCTGTTTTGAATGACAACCAAGTCTGTAGCATCCTGTTACAATTGGAGGCTGCAGCTTGTTGGAGATATTGTATCTAAGTAGATAAGCTGCAATTATTCACTATTTGCTTCACGATTTTGCTCCTTCCAGCTGTAAAAATCAACACTGCAAATCCCACCGGTTTCCTTCCAGGGACTGCTTCCAGGGTCTGCTAAATTTCCAAATGGAATGCAGCCTCTTTTTCCAAAAAACCCAGTCAAAGTCAACCTTAAATGCTGTAGACAGACCTTGGACAGTGTAGCAACACATTCCCCCGCCCCTCTCTGCACCCATGCTTAAGCCATAACCACCAGTGGGAGTTGTGATGGCTGCATCCAGTTTATTCTGGACTTGAGGGGACAGATGCCCAAGAAAGGTGACCTAGAAGCCTTGCTGCTATGCAAATGGAAGTGAATAATCATACTTCAAAAATAGCGGGCAGCCCTCTAGTCATGTGTGTGACACTCCTGTGGACCTGCTCCAACATGTCCATGTCTTCCTTGTGCTGGGACCCCAGAGCTGGATGCAGCAGTCCAGGTGGGATGTCACCAGCACAGAGTAGAGGGGCAGAATCCCCTCCCTCACCCTGCTGCACACTCCTCTTCTGCTGCAGCCCAGGGCACAGCTGGCTTTCTGAGCTGCAAGCGCACATTGCCAGGTCATGTCCAGCTTTTCACTCACCAGCACCCTCAAGTCCTTCTTGGCAGGGCTGCTTGCAATTTCTTCCTCTCCAGACTATTGGTACTGAGGGTTGCTCCAACTCAGGTGCAGTACCTTGCACGTGGGCTTGTTGACCATGATGAGATTCCTGTGGGCCTGCTTCTTGAGCTTCTGCAGATTACTCTGCATGGTTTCCTGTCCTTCATGTGTCTTTTACACCGCTCACCTTGGTGTCAGTGGCAAACTTGCTGAGGGTGCACTGATCCCACTGTCTTTATCACTGATGAAGATATTAAATACACTGTTTCTAGCATGGACTCCTGAAGGACACCACTTGTCACTGATCTCTATTGGAACACTGAGCCATTGATCACTACCCTCTGGATGTGACCATACAATTGATCCCTCATCCACCTAGCAGTCCACCCATCGAATCCATCTCTCTCCAATTTAGAGAGAAGGGTGTTGTGGGGGATCATGTCAAAGATCTTACACAAATCCAGATAGATGACATCCATAGCAATTCCCTTGTCCACTGATGCAGACAACCCACCACACAAGGCCACTATTCTGGTCAAGCAGGACTTACACATGGAGAAGCTGTGCTGGTTGTCCCAAATCACCTCCCTGTCTTCCATGTGCCTTAGCACAGCTTCTAGGAGGATCTCTTTCATGATATTTCCAGGCACAGAGGTGACAGGCCCATAGTCCCCAGAGCCCTCCTTTCTCCTCTCTTTAAAAATGGGTGCAATGTTTCACTTCTTTCTGTCATGAAGGAATTTACCTGACTGCCATGACTTTCCAATGTCACTTATTGCCAAATAAGCATGGAGTATAATTTGACTGCTATCTTCCTCCTCTGAAGGAGGAAGCCAACAAGCAGCTCTACATTGTTGATACCTGAACATGCAATGCTGCCAGCTTTGTTCAGCCTTACATGCAGATTTGCATACCTGGGTATCTCTGCCAGAATGCAGTTTCAGGTTCTGTGTGGACAAAAGCCAAGGATTGGAGAAGGGAAATGGAGAGAAACATGAGTAGTTCTAAGGATTGGGGAGATTTGCCATCCATTTCTAGACCAGAGGAGGGTAACTGAGGGTCTGATAATGGGAGAGAAAATGAGGAACATCTAACCATGCAGCCAGAAAGTTAAAAATGTGAAAGTACCAGAACAGACCCAGATTCCTGAGCAAATAGCTGCACCAAAGCATCATATTGTGGCTCGGAAGAGCTGTTGTCATCTTGCCATGGCAGGGCAAGAATTCTCTCAAACTTGGTTTGAGAGAGGAACAGGAAACATCTCAGAGGAACTGAGAGAACATGACTTCACTGTATAATTATACAGGCATATAAAGACATCTCAATGATTTAAAAGCTGTAGGAAAAAAATTTATTTAGAGACAGGGTAAAATTATGACACCATCAAAATGCCAGGCATTTTGTCACTGCCTTCATCCATGAGTCAAGATCTTATCAGCTATCTTCAGTTGAAAATATATAATTATCTCAAGTATGCTGAAACAATGAAAGCCTGCAAAGGAGTAACTTTAGATTGGACCTATAATTTTTCCTTTTGATGATCAAAATACTTGTTTCAATTTGGCTTTAATTTTTACCGAAACTTAATTTAAACTTTATTTAAATTTAAATGAAACTTATTTTAAATTTTGAAATGAGTTTTTAAAAACACCTAACTGAAAAGTTGAAGTTGGATATTTGAACAACTTCTAGGCTTTTTAAGAAAGGTTTTTAATTTATTGAAATTGTTGTTTTACAATACAGAGTTTCATCAATTAGCACTTTCTAGTGAAAAATCATTATGCTGGTCAACTTCTGAGCAACTCTACCACTGTCACATTGTGCCTCTCATTATGACATTTTGCCAGTAGGACTTGAGGTTAACGGTTCTGCTGATGATTTTAGCCTGTTTAGATAATGAACCCAGGTAAAATGACTGGGTAGGCAGCTTTTTCCAAGATGTATTGGTGACTGAGCAGGACTCTTACCCTACTGTGGCTGACAGGACAGGTGAGTCACCTGCTGCACCTC
The DNA here is from genome assembly GCA_013399835.1 of Leptocoma aspasia. NCBI lineage: Eukaryota > Metazoa > Chordata > Aves > Passeriformes > Nectariniidae > Leptocoma > Leptocoma aspasia. The sequence continues at coordinate 17,787 of VXAX01002076.1, forward strand.
ACTGCTCAGGCACTGCTGACCCAGGCAGGCACAGTGACTGCCTCGTGCACACTTGGACATGCCCATTAGGTTTCATCTGAAGATAAAGAATTTTTTTCCAGTGAGAATAATCATTCATTGAACTATGTTCCTGGGGTTGTGGTAGAGTCCCTACAGCCGGATGTTTTGAAGATGTGATTGAACAGGGTGGTCGCCAATATCATCTACACTCCCTTTCCCATAAAAGGCTGGACTAGGCCATCTTCTGAGGTCCCTTCCATACTGGACTGTTCTATGATTCTATAATTTGTATGCCCACATGCCCATTAGGACATGAATAATAAGTACAACTTATTCTAGCAAATGTTGGGTCCCCTAATTTTTTGGCACTTTTCTATGAAATAGCTCTTCACACAGGAATGAAGAACATTGTTCTCCAAGACTTCAGGAGATGAGGTGAGTCCCAGGAGAAATCTGGAAGTGAGAGTTTTACTGAGTGTGGCAGATGAGGGCTGTTCCTTTTGCCCTACCCAGCACAGCTTTCAGATGCTGTCAGGGGATGTGACAAGAGCACTATGAAAACGATCTAAAGCCAAGATTACTCCCAGGGTCATGGAGTATCTGCTCCTGTGTGGTGCTGAGAGCCTGGGGCAGTAGCTCTGTGAGAAAGGAGATGTGAGAAATGTCAGAAAGGATTCATTCTGACTCTTTAAAACAAGACATTACAGATTGTGTTGGAAGGATGGGCCCAATTCACAAAAATGTGAATTATTGTAAATTAATGAAATTCAGTACAATACAAGGCTTCAGAAATGCCAACACAACACAGTGTCAACACACCGGGATAGGCCAATCCTTGTATTAGCCTTTTAACATTTTAATACTATTATCCTTAAACTTGTGGAAACAAATGATACTTGAAACAATAATAGGAAAATATTCCTGGTTATTAAATAATCAGGGAATCCTCACTAAAGCATCTGCAGACATCCACTTCAGTAACAATACTGTTTAAGTGTCAAAATAATACTCAGGCTACACTGGTGAACTGACTTCTCTTACTCAGGGTTTGAGCCAAGTTGTGGCACACCAAGGAAGGCTAACTGGAGCTTCAGCAGGCAGCTGTGACTCCAATACAACATCCATTTCAAATGTATAGTTAAAAACAGAAGAAAAGAATTCTTGAGAGGACTCTTGCCTGTATGAGCGATAATTTAAAATTATTAAGGTTATATTGGTGCCACACCAAAGGACTCTCAGGCATATTACTGTACCAAGGAAATGGGGTTTTTTGAGATATAAAAATGGCCTGTTTGAAAAAAATTCTCTACTTCAAAGCTTGTAATTTTCATTTTGGCATACCTTGCATCCTTTTCCGGCTTTTACCTTTTGTCATAGATTATGTTCTATTCTTTATTTTATTTTGTTTCACTACTTTTTTTTTTGTCCCTTGTAACTGCATTGACTGTAGAGAAAGAAAACATCCTAGCTGCTATATTTATTAGGATCTCCCTACTATAAATGAAAAATTAATTTAGAATTTATTTTGCATTTGTCCTGTGGCAAGAAGGATGGAAGAACTAACCAGAGCTATCAGACCTGCCAGCCCCTTGTGAAATCTGCTGCATGTCTAAGCTGCTAGGAGGTAGAAAATGAGAATAAAATTAAGGCCCCATCCATTAAAGGCACAAGTCTTGGTTCCTGTGTCTCTGCAAAATGGCCATATTGATATTCAATATTGAGTAACAAGGTTTCCAATAATTCCCTCTAAAAAGATGCTTTTAAACATAATGAAGAGTTCATCTTTTAAAGATCATCCATTTAAGTAATGAGAGCAAAGGCCAAGTAATGGAAGGAGGGACTTAAGAAAGACATGGCTGCTAAATGTGTGCTGTGTGAGGAAAAACTCTGGGCACAAAGTACTCTATTTGCTGCTCTGTGAAATGGAAATATTTGAGAATTCCAGTTTAAACCAAGGAAAATGCCTGAAGACAAAACCCCAACTATTTTTGCACTCTTTGATGTCAGCTGAAAAGCAAAGGCCAAGCAATCTCAATCTGTAAAACTGAGCTGAATCTGGAGAGAGGCATTCTTGACTCATGAGTCATTTGGCTTATACCAGCCAGGGCACATCCACACTCAGGCTTGCAATAAGCATTATGACAGATGTAGGAAATAACAAGCAGAATGCTCTTCAGATGGTGCTTTCCAGCATGGAGTCACAGGGAGTAAAGTCAAACAATGCAGACACTTTTCCAAAATTCAAAGCAGACTGCGAAAGCTCCAACTCCCCCCTGACTTCAGCAGCTCAGCCCCTTCCTCCCAGGAGCCGAGGACCTGGAGGGCAGGACACTGGGCATCATGCAAACATGATGCAGCTTTTGTTTCAGCAAATGATGGGGGGTGTTTTGTTGCCATTGAGAGGCCAGGTTTAGGAATGTCCAGAAGGTTCACAGATACAACACCAAAACAAAGTGCTTTTTATACAGTTGTATCTATCAGTACATTAAACAAATTATTTGGTTTTCTTACAGGTGAACCTGATTCCCATAAGGTACCAAGAGGAGGACTGAGTTTTGCTGACCATATTTAGCAACATAATAATTTTTAGACAGCTCAGGCCAGAACTCCATCTGGTGCAAAACACTAGGATAATGTGATTTACCAGAGGATCTACCCAGTTATAATCATCTCAATAAATTCCCTTTCCAGAGTCAGGTTCTACCACAGGGGAGTAATAGTTCCTTCTAGGCTGAGATCTGGGTTACAGAAGCTCAGACAAATTTTTGCACTAACAGTTCTGTTACGTATAGGACAATGATGGAATTAATATATCATAAATGTCAGGATCAAGATCTCTTAAAATATAGGACTAATCATAGGGACAAAACTTAAAGAAAAAAACCACCTTGCCAGGAAGTGGCTGTTCATCTTCTACATGGTAAGATGGACAGGCAGATCATAATTTCATGCTTCTCCACTCAAATACCAATTTCTCTTCTAAATAAGTTCTGTCAGTTCAAGTATTTTTCAATTCTTTATCTTGTTAGTTCTTCTAAAACTGTTCAAGCTAATTTATTCTTCCTCTGAGGAACAGTATGCATATTGAATTTTAAAAGGTGTCTTTCTGCCAGTTTTTCAGGAAGATAAATTTGCATTAATTACCATACAGTTGCATTAGATTCTGCAGGAAAGGCTTGTTTGGATTATTGGCTGAACCAGGAATACAAGTACCAATAAATCCACACATCATATTTATATATTTACTAAACCATTCTTCTCACATTCCATTATCCTCTATCTTCTATACCATCTCCAAAGCCAACATAATAGATTTTCAAGAAAGTTACAGGAAATCCATAGTTTGCAGTAAAAATAACTTGTCACTAAAACTATGTACTTTCTAGGGTGCTCAAAATAGTTTTTACCTTTAAAGGTATGGAAGTCGTTTTAATTTTTAAATGCATTTATAAAATCTTGCAAGTACTTCAGCTGTTTATGATATCATTATCTCTGTGACACAGAGACATAGACACAAAGATAATAACTGATTCATTTCTTCTTGACAAGACTGTTAGCAGGTTGATTGTAAGAAACCCTTTCTTTTATAATTCTTACTTTTATTTCCTTTCATGGTTGTTAAATATACTCTTTCCATATTACAAAGAGCAAACAAATTGGCTTATTTTCTTAAATACCTGTACAGAAAAAGCTTCACCTATCTGTATAGGATTTTTTTTTTCTGCACTCAGTAGCATGCATAGTAGATAATGATTTGGTCAGATCACTCAGATAGGCTTCTTTAATTTTCATAGTATATTTCTGCAGTTGTAACTCTAATCAAAATGGAAAATCACAACAGCACTGTGGTTATCTTCATGTCCCAAGGACCTATGCAGTTATATCCCATGAGAAATTCAAATTACTGGTTTTGTGACTACTCTGGTTGCTCTGGTGGCACTTGAGGACTCAGTAGGGTGAGGCTACAGTGTGAGGAAAGGGACATGAGAAATCCCTGGACTATGTTCCTGCTGCCAAGCCAGCTCATAGTGGCTGACAAACAGACAGACAAAGCTGCAGAGCGTGGAGCTTGCAGGCCAGAGCCAGAGCTTGTGACTGCCCACACTTCCAGGCACAGGTGCATACCTGGTCACAGCTGTACTCTGAAAGACAGAAATGTCATTGCTTGTGTCTTGTCTAAAGTGAAAATCTGACCAAGAGCAAAGCAAAGGAGAACTGTGGAGGCTATTCCCTCTATTGGATCTTGCGTAATCACCTACATATCGCTTTCATAGAGGTTTTGTAACAAATCCCTGATTAACATGTTTGCTAGAGAATAAAGACAATGCATAGACATACAATTCTGCTTCCTCTTCTCATTCTAGCTTAAAAGTGAAAACGGTACTAAAGTGAAATGAAGTTGAATGATTGCTTTTTCCTCCCCTCTTTTCCAAGTGAGTGTGGATGTTACACTTGCCATTTGCCAAAGCTGAGAGCTACACAAACACCCCACCAGGACCAGAATCAGCCCCAGTGCTTTTCCTGCCCAGGTAATCTCAATGCTAAATACAAAGAGAAGCAGGGCTTTCTAAAGACACCATAAAAAAAGCAGTTAATATAAAAGAAAGGGAGACCTTTTTAATAATTTCTGTAAAGAATGTGTCAGTTTCCTTTCAAGAGTTTGCCTTTCACAAATAACCTATTTTAAATTAATGAAAATTCTAAAGGGTTATATTGAGAAAATCTCAGTTTTTACTTCAGGTGGACCTAATTTCATTTTGACTGTTCATAATTAGATAGAGAACATGTTTTGTGATTGGAAATATATATAATATAGAACATCAAAGAAAAATTGCCTATAAGAGCTATCTATAAATTCTATTAAGGTAAAATTTGAATTTTTCAAACTTGAATGGACAGTTTCAGCTTCAACAGGAGCCTTTATTTCCACATAATCTTCACATATGATATTTAAAGTTTGAAAATGCAGGGCATTATTCCAGCTTTACTAAGAGAATATTTGACTGAAAAATCACCACAAAATAAAACTGCAGGCAGATTGGGTCAGGGCTATTTTGCATTAATTCAGGACAAAGGGAAGTGTTTCCTCTCAGGATCCTTGCCCTTGCCAAGCCTGATGCTGTTGGCATCAGCAGCTCCAGTTAATGCAAAATTAATTTTACATTAATTGAAGAGTGGTGGGTAAATTTGCTGCTGTCAGCCGTTGTCCCTTGCAGCCATTGAGCCATCAGCTGCTGCTGTGGATAAAAGCCTGGCTGGGCTCCCCTGGAGAGCATCTTCCTTCGCACCGCCTTGGCCTGGCTCTACACAAACACCTCCAGAGCTCATAACCATCTACCACCCCCGGGCTTGCACAGGAACCTCCGGGGTGAAGTGTTGGCATACGACCGAAAGGCTTTTTGCATATTAATCCTCATTTATTTGCTGTGCCTAAACGCAGGCAGCTGCAGGACCGGCCGGCCCCTGCCCAGCCCTGTGCTACGAACATCACCCACAAGGAGGAGCCCCCTTTACAAATAATTCATTAAGAGAAAAGATGAGAGTTCTGCCTTAGCCGTACCCAGGCTACACAGATTAGCGAAGAACCTAATAAACTTCTTGATAAAAGAAACAGTAGGGTTCTTTTCAACTAAACTCCCATCAGAAAGAAGATTCGTCAGATAGGGGATGCTTGCCTAATTACATTATCCCAATTTTTCCCAATTACAAGGAGAACAGATGTTTTGTGGCTGGAAATGAACCCGAAGGGAAGGAACATCAAAGACCAAGTGTCTACAACAAGAGCCTACAAAATCAATTTTTTTTTCCTTACACTTGATTAGTTATGATGCCAAGCACGTTTTGCCCAGGCAGGAAGGTGGGATTAAGTGAAACTGCTTCCCTGGGAGCTACAGGATGATGCTGAAAGAAACATGGTAAAAGGTAGCAGAAAGATTTACACAGTAAAGTTACTGCATGAATGTGCAACAGCAGTTTTCATTTTGAATTTACTGTGCTTATTTCAATATAACTCACAAAGCTTAGTTTAACTGAGCATTGTCTTTGTGAATAGCCTCATTACTATCTTACAGCTACAATCTGGAGAAGAGTAGGAAGAGCAAATGTGCAAACAGCTGTGCAGTTGTGACTTCTCTTGCTCGATTTTCAGGTGTACTGAGCCTTCTGAGAGCCATTTGAAACCAAAAGGGTGCATGTGCACTCTGAGCCTGCATGGGCACGGGCTTTTGAAACTGTAACCCAAAGCCTGAGGTTTGCAAATTAAGTGACTGTGTTTCAAAACTTCATCTTGACCAACTTGCCTACAGTTACCCAGTCATGCCTGGTAGAATAAGGAACAAAATCCATACTGGTTAAAGGTCAATAAAATGCTGCCAGATACCTCAAAAGCACAAGCAAGGATTTCTCTTGATTTCACTTGAGGAAGAACTTAATTCAAGATTTCTTTTATGTAGGTGGGTTTTGGCTCAATTTTCAGCTCATTCACTTTAAAAGCAGTGTGGTTCTTCCCTCCTGTTTGTACATGTATTTTACATACCCAGAATTCACAGTAAGATAAGCAGTTTCTCTCTTTTTTATCTGTCTGCTGGTATCTTGATTACTTTTCAGTTTAAGCTGTTGCCTACTTTGCAAAATAAAATTACCTGAGTTGTTAAGATTTCAGAAAAAAACTCATTAATAATGTTTTTTTTCCTGCATGGTTCAGAAACAAGTACCTTCAACACATTATTTTAATAAAATCAATTAAATGCTGAATTTATGGATTCTAACAAAACTCTGCCCTGCTATAATACTGGCTGGAATGTCAATCCAGAAGGACCCAAGCAATCTGGTGGTTACTGGAGTGAGCAGTTGCTAACAAATATGATCACAGACCCAATGGGGGCAAAACATTCTGCTGGATCCCACACTTAAAACCAAGGAATACAACCAAGGAAGAACTTATCAGGGATGTGAAGGTCACAGGCAGCCTGTGGCCATCAAATGGTGGTGGATCCCACAAAAAGGAAACAAGGAAAATAGCCAGGTTGACCCCTGGAGCTCAGGAGAGCACGCTGTGGCCTCCTAAGGTGTCTGCTTGGAGAAATGCTGTGCAATGCATCCACACAGAGAAGAGGGGACCAGAAGAGTCAGTTGAGTTTCAAGTATCACCTCCTCCAGCTTCAGAATGATCCATCTCCATGTGCAGGAAATCAGTCAAAGGCAGGAGGCAGCTGCAAATACAAGCAAGGAGACTGACAAAACTCAAATAGAAAGCGTTGCACAAGAAGCAAGGATGGGTGAACTGACAAGAATACAGAGATGCTGTCTAAGACACAGGGGCAGGGTTAGAAAAGGCAAAACCCATCTGGAGTTGAGCCTGGTAGAAACTGTGGACAGCAGCAAAGACATCTACAAGTATATCACCTGCAAAAGGAAGACAAGGGAAAATGTGGGCCTGCTGCTGAATGGGGTAGGGGACCTGGTAACAAGAAAGCTGAGGTACCTGTGTTTACTGCTAAGGCCAGCCTTCAGGAACCTCATGCTCTCAAACCTGTGAGAAACTCTGGAGCAAGAAGAAGATGATCAAGTTAAGAAACAGTGAATTTTAAAAAAAGGTATATTAAAGTCCATGGGGGTTTATGGGATGTATCCATGCCTCCTGACAGTGCTGGCTGACGTCATTGAGGCCACTCTCAATTAACTGTGAAAGATTATGGTGATCAGGAAAAGTTCCTAAACTGTAGAAAAGAGTGAATGTCACTCCTGTCTTCAAGGAGGACACAGGGAACTACAGGCTTGTCACCTTCATCTTTGTCCTCTGGAAGGTGATAGAGCAAGCATTCCTGGAGAGCACCTCCAAATAATTGAAAGACAAGGTTACTGGGAGCAGCCAGTGCGGACTTTGTAACCACAGAGCCCTGTAATACAGCATAGGCATTGCTAGCAATGGGCCATAAGCAAATTCAGTACAAACTGAATTTGCAAGGCCTCAGGATAGAGAGTCTTCCAACTTGCTTTATCCAAATTTCTCTTGACCTGCCTGAAGCTTTACTTAAATTGGTCAGCTGCTATAGCAATTCTGCTAACTGACCAGGAGGTTAAACAGGAGACTTGAACAAGATGATGCCCAGAGGTTTCTGGCAACCCCCAGTATTCTGTGAAAATAGTCTAATGAAATTCACCTTGAATTTGCCTCCCATTTAGGAAATGTACAGAGTATTTTTAAAATTCTTTGACTTAAGACAATTTCAAACCACAATTTTCTTATTCTGACCCTGTCTTTTTTTGATCCGAATGACGGAATGATAAAGTAGAGCTGATGCAACATGTTTGGGAGGAGTTTAGAGATACAGAATGTCTTATTCAAGTTCTTAATGAATGGTTTCACCTAACTGAAATTTTAAGAAAAAAACATAACTAGTAAATAATGGATATTTAGTAGTGCTCTTCACTGCTTCTTTGACAAGTAATTCAGCAAATTCATTTGTTTAAATCCTTGGTATTTAAGCATATGAAAATTAATACACATTTTGACTCCAAGATGTCTTTGCAGCCATTGTAACTTATGCTGCTGCTTGGATTTCTCTTATAAATACAAATCTGCAAAGACCTGTTTCTTGAGTAGGTCTATGGATTTTCTAAAATCAAGAGTAGATCACAACTGGTATCAACTTGCTCAAACATTATCTCTGTCCTTATAATTAACCACCAGCTTTTCGGATTTTTACCCTTCAAGAAAACCCTTTTTACATGAAAACTTGAACTTGCAATGGAAATTATTTGTTTGTTCTAGCTGTGTTAGGCTTTTTGTTGGTTTTTTTGTTTGTTTTTTTTCAGCTGGAACAGGATATTTTACTTCATATTTTACAAACTTTCATCCAGAACAATAATGCTTTTATTGTCATGGTATAGATAGGATTGCACATTAAATTAAGCTTAAGATCTAAGTAAAGTTTTCTTTTTACTTTGGGTTTTGTTTTCCTGTTATGTTTTGCTGTCAGGTGTGGATGTATTACTGTCCTTGCTAGTCAAATGCTCTAGAATGCAATTTTTGCTTAGTTCAGTCAATAATCGATCAATTTGCTATTGCAAAACCAAAATGTATGTGGCAGTTATGTTTCTGGCAGGTTCTGCCCAAACAATCACACCATCAATACAGACATATTCACTGTTCTAAATTGTCACCAGTGCAATATTCTTGCAACTGAATTTATCTCAGAGGAAGTTTCTAGAAATTAAGCACCCCCAAAAGTCCTATTTTTATCCTATGATAATAATTTTGGTTCTCTGCCTATGAAGCTGCCAGGCATCACGTGATGCTCCCAGTTTTGCAAACAATTCAGTCATCTGATTATTTATTGCCCTCTTGGTAGCAGTTGACCCAGTTGTCTCTGATGGACTGGCAGGATCTCCAAATGCCTTGAGGATATTCCACTTAAGCAATGCACATGGACACCATTTGCATACTTGTAATATTGTTCTTGGGCGAGGGTGATTTAAGATAGACAAAATGAACTCTCTGTCTTCAGGACAGCAACATTCACCTCAGGTATGGGGAACAAGAAAAACCTGTTGAACAAGGAAATGCCACAACCATTAGCATTCATTTGGGCAGCAACTGGTGGAATGCAGGAGAGCAGAACTTCCACCTTGGCATTTTAACAACTGTGAAAATGTCAGCATGTAGTTGCTTTTCACTACATTCTAAGCCAAACTTAACTTTTCATGGTCTACAAATATAGCCCAAGGGCTCAAAAACCTCTGAAAAAAACCCCACAGGCATCATTCAAATTAGAAGACTGACAGAAAAAGAAGTGACAAGTTCTCCTCAGCACCGACTTTCTTTCATCTACTTAGCTTTTTCTGATCTTTTTTCTTTCATCCTCACTCAGCTTTCTTTCTGTCTCCTGTACTGAGGTGCCATTGCAATGTAGAAATCGGGAAAGTACTGTTTTGTAATGTGCACTGCCCTTGGATTTTAAAATTCCCTGCACCCATACATTTGACTTGTGTCTCTGTTTTCATACTTGCACAGAAGCAGTAAACATTTAAAAATCAGAACAGCAGCTGTTCTTTGTTCAGCTTTTGTTGTTTTGGGGTTTTTTCTGATCTTCAGCTCAGACATTCAGTCATTTCTGATCTCTTGATCTGCTGTTTATTTGTCTTTCTGAGCAGGACCATGTCACCAAGCATAACTGAAGCAAGACCTTTCTCTTCATAGCCATCTTTGACATTATTGTGGTTTACTTCTGCAGTTATTTTACAACATACACTTAAGTTTTCTTTCATGTGTGCAATTTCAGCTTTAAAGACACATTATATAACAGGTCTTTTCTCCCTTACATTTTCCTACTTTATCCTGAATTTTTTTAGGATTCACATTCTTGTATTTCTGTGTATTTTGAAATACTCCACATTCTGTTGCTTATCTGAATCTGTCTCCTAACTTCCTATTGCCATTTTGGTCACTTCTTCACAGCCTATGATGGGCTTTTTTTGTCTCTTCATTAGCTAGACAGACCCTGTGTCACCTTTTTTTTTTGTTTAGCTGCTGCAGCAAGTGAGAGTTTCCAAGCACTCTTTCTGCAGGTACCCTGGGAACACTTGATCTCATATCAAAGGGACTTTTATGATTCTCTGACTTCAGAACTGAGCTTTTACTATCACTGCTATGATATGCTTCAAATGCTCCTTTAAGCTGTAGCATTGAGAAATAAGACCCATAACACTCCAATATTCCTATTTTAATACCGGTTAGCAAATACAGCAGAAATCAGAATTCTTGTATCAATTTAGTCAGGATATATTTCAATTGTCTGAACCCTTGTCATAGCTCAGGCAATTTTAATTCCCAAAATTTTGTATGATGCAGTGGCTTTAATATGCAGTACACCAGATTAAATGCCTGCCATCTACCAAGCTGCAGAGCCTATGTTATTTTCGGACCCTAATCTTGTGTGACCTTCTCACTGCATTTTTCTGTCAGTTGGATTTTCACAACAGCCCCTGACATATTCTTCACTAAGTAGCAGGAGTAGTCAGGAGCCTTCCTCAGCTCTAAGAAGTGTCTCTTACACGTTGATTCTACAGAATATAGATTCTTTTCACCTGTTTGAACGTGATTTGGCACAAAGTTATACAAACATGGCCCGAATGTAAAAAAGCCCCAATATTCATAAAATATATGAAGTATTCATAAAAATATGAAGTGTCTGTCACAAATCTACTCATATTTTATGCTTATCTGTCTTTCTGACATTGAGTCAGACAGCTTCTCAGACTCTTTAGTGTCACTGTCTGCTAAGCAGTGAATGGTACTTTAGTGTTCACTTCCAGATCAGCCTCAGAAGACAGACACAGGACTGCCTTGCATTGCCACACCACAGTGCTGCCAAGCCACCCGCTAGAAAACTCTTCTGCCTTCTGTACTATCAACTGTAAGTTCAGGCTCTGTTTTTTCCTTAATTATTAATATTTCAGCCTTTTACAAGCTGGACTATTTCGATAAAAAGATACTGACTCCTCAGTTTTGGATATTTTACTTCTTTTTCATATAAAGGGGGACTATGTAAAGACCTGGATCACCTTTTCTGTAGAGGTAGTCTTAGGACTGAGCTTTGTAGAAGAATGAATAGAAGAACATAGATTCCTCTGTTCAGCTGTGCTGGAAGCTTTACAGATTCCTACTCATGCAAGCAAGAACGAGTGCTGAACACTGTTCCAAGTGCAGGCTTCAGAGGTTATGCCAAGGAAATCGTATGTTGCTCACTTAATTGTTGAACACTGGCAGGGCTCTGGAGCAGGGGAGATAAAGAGAGTCCTTGGTGTAACAGCAACACCTCACAGTGCACAGCAGTGACATCCTACACACTATCTGTGTAGGTCAACACAGAAGATGACACTGGAGCTTGAGCTGCACTGCCATATACGTTGAGAATCAAGGAGCAAGAACAAGCCCTTAGAATAGGGCTAATTACAGGAATATTAGGTACAAGACAATAAAAATCCCAAAGTAATTATGCAAAAGTGGCAGATGCAAAAACTTCAGGACTACTGTACCTTTTAAAACCCGGGAAAAAATGTTTAAGATTTGCCTCCAGAAAACACCTAAATGAAGCTACAAGGTGAGCAAGCTTCTGCTGTGCTCAGTGCAGTTCAATGTAGGTGTGGAGTGGGCTGAACAGCTACTGACACCCCACAGCATGCACTGAACGCAGCTCCACCACCTGCAACAGGCACTCCAACACTCACGATGCAGCACACACACAGAAGTACCGAGGCAGGTGCCTTAAGAAAAAGCTTGTACATACACAGGAATACACCAAGTTTTGCAGGGACATTTGAGCTACTTTCAGACTAGCAGGGTGGCAGCTGCACTAATGTAGCATGCTATACAAATGAATACTTTGCTTTTCAGCAGGAGTAACAAATCCCTATCAAACACTGCCTTGCTATGTCTAGGTCTTCCATACAGCAGCCAGATTTTGCTAAGAGAAAGCTTTACTTTTTAACCCTGTAGAAGAGGCTGCTACCAGGGAAGCAACATTCATTCCTCTCCCAGCTGCCTAAACCTGGGAACACTAACTAATTACTATAAGCCATTTTAATCATCTTGCACAAAATCCTGGAAAATAGTATTCTTGTTATTAGCCCAGCTGTAGCACCACCACAGTGGGCAAAGAAGGACTAGGGATAAGCAACAGGAAAGACTATAGTACTGATGACTATAGGCTTATAGCAATTTTGACAGACTCATTTCATTAATATACAGAGCTTTTGAATGAAACTATGCTTAATGCATGGCTGTGTGTCATTCATGGGTGCTTTCCTGTTAACATCAATGATCTCCCTATTTATTAGGCATTTTCCTGTCGTTTAGCATCATGTGACATGACACATGATGTCCAATTAGACAGCCCTAACTGGATTATTTTTGCAATTAAGATGTGAGACAATACATTAAAGGCTACCCTAAGTACACATTTTGGATATTAAAACTGACCAGTTTGTTCATGATGCTATAAAATAGTTTGGTATTCACAAGTTTTACTAAACAGGATTTTCTATCTAGGAAATCTAATAGAAAACCTATAAAGCAAGCATAATTTTTCTGTTCAGATAAAGATTCACCATGAGGATAGTGAACAGCCTGCTATATAAAACATCCCCTAAAATCTCTAAGATGATGGTTACTAATGGTTACTCACTTATCCAGACTAGGAACCATAACAGATACATACTTTGCAGGTTTTTTTCCATCAACACAGAAAGAGATTATATAGGGAGAACAATGCTAAAACAATCTTTTAGTGAGTGATCCTTATTTTTTGAGCTAGAGAACTTTCAGTCTACTCCTTTTATTTGTTACATTCTAAAAAAAAAATCTAATTTCTTATTAATTGCCACAAACAAAATAAAGTACCTACTTATCATGGTATATATGGTGCCTGTATTTTCTCATGCTATTTTATATAATCCTGGAAAGTTTCATGACTGATTAGGTGGGTCATTTGCAAGAAATGCAGTTTCAGAAGACTTTCATACTGATTAATACATGAGATAAGTTGTGGGGTTTTTTTTTTTACCCTCAAACTTTGCAGAACAGATAGAACAGACCATTTATGCATCTCAGATTGCTTTTTGTTTTGCCACAAAACACTCCTGCCAACTTATACTTCATTTGTGATCCCGCTATGAAAGTCAGATTATCCTTTCTCTCTACCCAGAAATTTATTATTCATACTCACAAGCAGCAAATAAAACAGAAGGTGTAACCAGCATTGTAACAAAAGGCTTATCTATTGCATTGCAAATACAACCACCTTGTCATGGACTTGCCACCAACCACCATGTCAGTGGTGTGTGCAATTAATAATGAAACCTGTCAAGGAAGTTTTTGAATACAGTCCTACATAAGCTTCAATTAGAAACAACACCCTTTTTACAAGTGACATGGGTTGTGCTTCAGCATTCAGATGGATGGGATGCAAATACAATGCACATAGCACTGAACACAAGGGAACAGAGTTAACAGAGCCTAAAGTTGGAAGTACAGATAACACGTCCCCCACTCCTCTCTTATATAGTATTACTGTTGAACTGACACATTCATCTAGAACAGTTTTAAAGATTAAGGTAAGTCACATGTTGACTGTCAAGATCCAGCCCTGCTTTATGGTTGAACCACATCTGGAGCTGTGAAATCCTTATTTGAAAAAGTAATCCCAGCATCACCCTTACATACACAGTATCTGTACTTTCCACAATGCAACAATTCTGGTAGACCAGGCAAATGTATCCTCAGCCTGTGGCACAAAAGGTGTTTCTGTTTAATTCACCATCAGCTCATTCTTGCCACAATTTAATCGGCACATATTTTAGACTGTTTATGAAATGCTGTATTGCTTGATACAGAGTACAGTACACAGCTTTAAGATCCAAAATGATGCTGCTTCCTCAGCAGCACGGCCCCTGCAGGCACTCACGAGGTGCTGGGAACTGAGACGCACAGCGATACTGATGGAAGGATCTGAGCTTTGCTGCCTGGGGGAGGCAGCACCAGCATGCCTGATGCAGGGTGCCATTGAGCCTCAGTGGCACTGAAGCACTCTGGAGTTCAAGTCTGTTTCCACTTATACTTCACTTTCATTGGCCATCTGATGTATTCGTAACAGGGGTCACACAGAAGAACAAAGTCCTAGCAGAACATTCTACATCAACTCAATACACATGGATTTCTGCATAATTGATCACTTTATTGGAATCTGTTAGAAGATGTTTGTTCAGATCACCTGTTCAGCAGGCAGTTATGCTGCTTCTGTTCACTGCACACATACTGAGCAAGTCTCCAAGCAACACATAAATATTGTCTGACCCCATACTTAAGTATCTTTACTACAAAAAGCAGCTTCTCCCCAATAAAAGTTGTATCCATGGGACCAATGTGCATTTCTTCTAGCTATGACTTGTACCAAATCCATATCAACAATTATAGGTTTAATACATCAATGCATGTTAATAGAGGTTTAACAATAAAAAAAGTAAGAAAGTTAAATACTGCAACAGCTGAGATACATACTGCATTTGAAGGATAGAACATAGTCTATTGACCTAGTTAATGACACAGTCACCAAAACACAACATACAGAAGCAATGTCAACAGCCAGTACTTGTCTAAGCATTTTAGGAGTTCCCCTTTTCCCTTCAAATAAAGAAGGGTTGTGTACATCTTGAATGTGAACTTAGGCATCATTAACCCTACAGCAATACTGATGCTGATAGTTAAGGTTAGGTAGAGACATACTAAAGCTGCAGGCCACTGAGTACACATACCATTTGTAAGTTTGTGGAGCCAATGTTTACTATAGGACAGCTTAATCGTTCAAACTAAGTGCACCCTATATAACAGTAGCATTAATTGGCAAGACATACTTAGTAAAAATGTCACTTTAGAAACCTAGCATATTTCAGTTAATTGAGTAAAGTGTAGATTTAACTAGCTATGATGAGGGAGGTATTCTAACTGAAACATCTTGGTAAAGTGAAATAAGCTGATCTATCATTGTTCTCTAGAACCCAGGAATAAAGTTAAATGTGTTCTCTCAGTCATCAAGGACTAGTATTTCAGCAAGCATTTCAGTTCTTAACCTAAGGGCAGGTTAAAATAAATCTGTATACAATGCAACATACCTCAAATAGATGCAATGATGACCAATTAGCTGTCAGTCTCTACTTTTATCGTTACAGGCTCAACAATTTTGGCACACAAGTATAGCCAATATTTTAAGTTCAAATTCAACCATTCCAAGCCAGAGAGACCGATTTCAGAGACTGCTCAGTGATAGCATTCTGGACTGTAAAAACATGCATACACCAGCTGCCCAGAAACACACAACAAAAAGAAGTTGCTAGAAATAGCCACTGAACATACACACGCATGCCAGGGAATTTCCCAATTAAAATGCTATTTACAAGCCATACTTCAATTTTTTGGTAATTTGTAGTTTTTAACCCAACTTACACATATGAGTTAAAGTGAAGGACATATATTGTGACCTTCTGAAACATCCAAAGTGAAAATGAGTGCAAGTTACAAAGAAGTTTGCAATGATTTCCTGATCTTTTCAGGTGAAAAATTATTTACTAGATAAGCAATGCCAGGGAGAGGTGGAGTCCATGAAGAACACAACCTTTAGGAAAGCAAACACAACCTTAACCAACAATACTGTCTTTTCAAGAAGTCTGAAAGTTTCTTTATATTGAAAACTGAAGTCCTCCACGAAGTCATCTGGTATCTTGCTGCATGTTGTAATGTGTTATTGGCCTACAAGTTGTGCAGAAAACCACAGCCAAGTATTAATGCACAAGAAATTTAGACATTACCGTGCATAAGATATGATTAAGCTGTAACAGAATCTCAGATATTGATTATGGCTTAGACCTGCATTGAAAGTCAACACTTAGACAAATATCCGTAAGTGAATGACATTGTCCATATGAAAGTGAGACAACTTTGTTACACTGAAGACTTACTTGGTTAAAGTGACCCTCTGCTTATTAGAATAAACAATAGACAATATATTCACAGATAACCACTGCAAGAATTAGCCCTGTAAAAAATTCAACAATACTTTTTACTTATCTTTTCCTTAAGTGTATATATTTGCAGATATTTTATAAGCAAGCTGCTTCTTGAACAGCCAAATCTTTGACAGTTAATTCTTTATCCTACTTCCCCCCTCATCCAAATTTGCCAAATTCAAGACATTGTTTTAGCAGCATTCATGAAATCAATAGTGCAAAGTTGTTATAAAAAACTCTTTTCCCAAGCTTCCCAACTTACATCCTCTTCAAGTTTTGTATTGGGTCAATAGCACTTCCCATGTTTTTAGAGCTCTGGGGAAAGGCAGGAACAATAGATATGCTGAATCTAACAAACGAACAATTGTTTGCCAAAGGCTTTTTAAAATTTTATTTTTGGGTGGATTTTTTAATTTGCTGCTCATACTGGCCCTTGTTACAACTTTGGTAACTAGTTCACTGCATTAAATTCACAACTCCTCATTTTGATATGCACCTATAACATGTGAATTGAACTGCACCACAATAATTGTAATGTCATCTCTATACATTCGAGCCAGCTCTTCTGGAAGACTAAGCATCTTGGACAGTCGCTCATGATCCACAGTTCCAAACTCATTGTTGCCCACTGCATGACGGATCAGGTGAGTTGCTGCATTCTGATCTTCAAACACTGAAGAGATTCTTGCTCTCCTTTCTGTTAAGAGACCATGCATCTGTCCCAAAGTTACCTTATAGCCACCAACAGCTATTGGCTGTTGGTGGTGAACACCAGTGAGGTACTCCCCCACAATTCTAGCCACATCTTGCCTGTGCATTGTCTCCCACAGCCCATCTGTGGCCAAAACCAGGAATTTATCCTGTGGCCGTAACCTGTGATGTATGACTTCTGGTTCAGCTGTGAGGTATGGGGGAGTATGATAGTTTGGAGGAATAAACTTCGTATATTCATTGTCATTCAGCTGATCTGGGCCTGATTCCACTACTCTCTTCTGCAGTTCAATACTCCATTTAAACTTCACGTCACCAAAAGCTCTGAAAGGCATCAAGAGACCCAAGAGACGATCTTGTTTCACAAGACTTTTCTCTTCAGACTTTGGATGCTCCATTTTCACACGTTCCACTTCATGTTCGTTTTGTGCATTGTGGTCATAGGACAAATTAACTGCAGACCAAGATCCATCTTCTTCCTGAACACCAAGCATTGCTCTACTGTCACCTGTGTTTGCAATGTGCAAGTCGACACCATCCACATGGGCTACACAAGCAGTTGAGCCAGAAAATGCTACTCGCAGTACTAGGTAGTTGAGAAAAGAATTTGGATCTCCTACTTGAGCTTCCAAAGAAATATCACTATCAAGCCTCTTAAAGGCATTAATTAAAGCTTCTCTCACATCAGTAGTCTCTCCACTGTTGAGATCAATCAGCTCCTGCCAGTAAGTTCTTAGACTGTTGAAGTAAAGCTTGGAAGCCTCTTTGCTAAAATAATCGTTGGGATGCTTGTGCCACTGTAAAATGGGCAACAGAGCTCTGCCACTCTCCACAGCATTTTCTATTTCAAGTAAAGTCTCATGAGGTAGCAAAGAGACAGCAATGTAGTAAAAGAGTCTTTCACTGACAGCTTGAGCACAAGCACAGCCTGCATGGCCATCAAACACACCCAGAAGCATCCCTCTTGTCTGTAAACAAGTGGCAGCACTTCTCCGGTCCTCTATCGGAGCATTAGCAGGCAACTGGTTGCTGTCAAAGCCAAGAACAGAACTTACATTTTTACCATCAAATTCTGGGACTTTGAAACTGTATTCATTTGCCTTCAGAATGCTGTTGACCTGTGGAGGGGTGAGGTAAAACCTCTGCGGCGTAGAAACATAATCCCTTGCGTGAATAAAGTGATTAAAGTGCTCCTTTGGCCTGTAAAGTGCCGCAAATTTCTTCTGCGGTGCGTATCTGAAGTGACTGTGAGCAAAATGAGATGACAAACAACACAGATGTTTATGGTGGCAGTAGCACGCAGTACTGCCTATCCTGCTAATCTCACAGTTACGAATCAATGGGAACAGATGAGCTGGTGCTGGCATGGCATCAGACAGCAATGGCAGCCTGGAGCTTCGGACTGGAATTGCTGAAAGACAAGAGAACAACTATGCTTAGCTGGACAGCTAAGATTTTTTTTCCCCAGAATTCTGTGTTAAGACATTTACAGCTCCTAACCAAGTTGCTTATTACAGGGAGTTCATAGCTTCAAAGGACTTGACAAAGAAATGCACTGTGAGGTGCTCGTTTATTGACACTACCCTGGGCTGTAAAAAAAAAATAGTCATACCATACTTCAGTACAGGTATTTTAGCTCTTATACCCACTCAGATAGGCAGGAAGTGAAAGCATCATCCAGACAGTCAATGAAGCTTCAAACAACTTAGCACAATGGTTAGTATGGAGCACTCTACAGAATTACCACAGGACTTTTACAAATATTTGCTTTCCTGGTGATTTCACAGCTGACAGAGACAGATGTGGCACACAACTAAGAAAACTCTTTCTATAAGGCTGAAGAAGAGAAAGCATCTAACAGGAAGACTCAAGAACCAACTCTGAGATGACATACCATGAAGATGGTTTAGACAGCAAAAGCAAGAAGCAGGTGATAGAGAACTGATATTCTTTATGCAATCAGAAGTCAGTAGAGGGTTTTGTTTCTTTCTCTCCCTTTGACATGTAAAACTTCAAACTTGTGACATATACAACACAGTCACAGCAGTCTACGCAGCAATTTTCTACCTTAAGATATAAGTACAAGAGGTAGAAAGGAAATACAGCTTTCCAACAGCTATTCCATCCCAGTACATTTTAAGATTATAAAACCTTGAAAAGCTACTCAATTGAAGGCCTATATGCAAATTGTTTCCTTCCATGACTAGAACAGAGCCTTGCACAATACTCTAAAGCTACTTCAGTGTTAAGATAAACCACCAGTATCTGAAAGAATATTCTACTGCTACTTGCCACATCTAAAAGCTTCCCTTGTTTTTCACTTCCCTGGAGTATGCTAGCATACTCCTTCTTGTCTCCATTTACACACCAAATCACAACACTAGTCAGAGTGCCTCTCAAAAGCCTTATTCACCATGCCTCATTATCAGGAAGTCTTTTACAATGTAATAGAGAGAATTCCAGGGTGGAAATGGAGTTGAACTGTGCCTTGTGTGAAATACACACATTAAGGCAAATTCAATTTTCTCTTTTATGACCAAGTTTCATCACAAAAGCTTTTTCTCAGAAAAGACCATTAGAACGCTTACTGCAGTTGTACATACTGATCTATCAGCACTGCTGGATGCCAAATTGTTTTACTGAAGAAATGGATATTGCTGTGTTATGCAAGGTGCTTCAGTCATTAAATGGATTTTTTTTTTAGCCAAGCAGATGTACCAGTATTTCAGATGAGACTCAACCCCAATAAAATATGCAACAAGCCCCAATACTCAGTCTAAAGGATCATGCAATATAGGAGAAATTGCAAAATACAATTAGCTTTCCACAGCTTCAGCCATGATTCTGATCACCTGGACCAGCTGAGAAGTGTCTGGAAACACATGAAGCTTCACCCCACTCTCCTTGTTTCAAGACAGGGAAGCAAGTCATATATTATTTCCTCCAAGCTTGTCTGTTCTTTTTAAATAAACCAGAGTAGAGCCCATTTCTCTGTTACATGATATGTAAGTGCTGAAAGCAGAGCAGAATTCATGTTCCTGTCACTCTGCTGACTCCCTAGTACTAATGAGTGACTGTTGTACATTGACAAAAACTCTCCTGAGTCTCCCACTGACAGCTGAAGATTGAAGTTTTCTGTTGTGCAGGTAACAGGAAGAGCTCAGGCTGTAGTCCAGACACCCAGGAGCAGTAAATTGGCTGAAGCTTCCAGATGCACACTGAATTTATGTTAGCCATTTGCTTTTCCAGTCCAGGCTTCACATGCACACAGCATGACAGCAGTAGACTGCAACTCCAAATATAGATTTTAAATTCTATTCGCTGCCTTCTAATTATATGGGAGCTATTTTGGTAACAGTTATGTGTATTTTTCACATGACATTTAAAAGCAACAATTTTGCTTAAGGTTCTATGGATGTGCCTGGCCTACAGCAGCACCTCTGCTTCAGCACTGGTCTCCCATTAGACTCCACCTGGATCAAGTTGTCCTGACTGCTCAGCATTTGTGGTCAGTGCTGACCCACAGTGGTGCCTCAACTGTTCTGACAGTTTTGTTGGTCCATGATGAAACAAAAATACAAATGTATTGCTGCTGTAAAAGTTCTGCAGTGCCACCAGAGGATATTTTTATGATTTTTAATCATTACTTTATCAAATGAAATCCAAGAGGAAGTAGTAAGAAGTTGGCTTCACATTTTTCCATGGCTCATATCATTTACAGTATATCTATGCCAGCTTAAGAGATAACTCTGTTTCACATACCAGCTTCAGTAATTCCAAGTTGATTAAGTAAATGCCTAATTCTGAATGTTCAAATCTGAACTGAAATTAAAGTCTCTCCCACTTACCCCCAAAACACAGCTGCCCTTTAAATAATTAAGATCCCAAGATCATTATGGATGATCAAAAGATGGCAGAGAAGAAAAAGAAGTAGAAATTTTACAGTTCAATCAAGATTTGTCAAGATATTAGAATCAATCCAGTGTAAATACCTCTCCAAGCCCAGAGCAGGGTACAAGCGCTATTTTTCAAGCTGTAAATATAATATAACCAACAATGAGTCAGATGGTCAACTTATGGGGTTTTGTAGTACTACACTAAAAAAAAAAACAAAAAAAATTTTCTGCCTTTCTTTTATAAAGGCTTATAATAGCCATTCTGTTAGGCCTAATTGACACTGCACAGACGGGCTCCTCCAAAACACCGTGCCAAAGACACCCATGGCTTCAGGTAAAAACACTCACGCAGGTGCCTTTCCTACACCTGACAGACCTGAATGAGCCAGCTGCAGAAGACGGGGAGGAGGAATAAGAAGCATTCAACACAAGGAGCACCGTTAATCCTTCCCTCCGGCCTCAGCCCTCAGACACAGCCCAGCCTAGCAGCCCCTTCCCCGGGTCCCCTCCGACCCCCGAGCCCATCGCTCCACGAAGGGAGATACATACCGATCCGCCTGGGCCCAGGACATACACACATTCTCCTGTCACAACATGAAGCCGCCAACATCCACAAAGCAGAAGCCCGGGGGGCGGGGGAAGAAGCAAGGCAGAGAGTTTGTTAGAGAAGACGTAGAGCTCCGGCACGGAGGTGGGACAGCAGACAGGAGGAGACATGCACACACAGCCCTTCTGCGGGCGCACGGCGCCGCTGCTGCCGCTCGCCCAGCGATGGG
>VXAX01002076.1:40280-234808 GCA_013399835.1 Leptocoma aspasia
CCGCGCAGGGGCGGGAGGGCGCGAACGCGGCGGCGCGCGCCGTGCTCGCGCCCCTCCCCCACGGTGCCCGTGAGGGGAGCGAGAGCCCGCGGAGCGCTCTGGGCAGCGGGAAACGGGGCCGGGCTGTTCGCCCTGAAGTGTCCGTGAAGCGTCTTTAACAGGTACGAAGCACGTTACCTCCGCAAAAGTCTGTCCCCTAAGCCAGGGACCTCTCTGCCCTGAGAAAGCTCCCCACATTCCTTTGGTCAGGAGTCACAGTCACGCAACTTCTGACTGTTACGGAGACCGAATATGGGAAAATGTCTGAATTTTGTAGCGTGTATTGGCATTTGCTCTGAATTCCTTTTAAAGAGTGATGCTTTTCGGGGTTTTTTCCCCTTGAAATGTTCGAGTTGACTTGCAGTCACAAAGCACGTTTTGCTTTATGACTCCATAAGAGTCATAAACTCCACAAGAGATCACTGAA
The DNA here is from genome assembly GCA_013399835.1 of Leptocoma aspasia. Classification (NCBI taxonomy): domain Eukaryota; kingdom Metazoa; phylum Chordata; class Aves; order Passeriformes; family Nectariniidae; genus Leptocoma; species Leptocoma aspasia. The sequence continues at coordinate 40,747 of VXAX01002076.1, forward strand.
GCTTGTACTGAAACGTGGGGGGTTTATGTTTTGTGTTTGTTTTTTTTTATTAATTTGCCCCGTGGTGTTTTGTCTTCTCCAGAATCCCTCGAGGCAGAGCAGGCTGCTGTGCAGTGCCGAAGACCAGGGCCCTCTCTGCCCTGACATCGCCACATTGCTGCCGTCACTGCCAGCAAGGAATGGTTCGAGGGCAGTGGCCACGAAGAAGGAGCAAGTTCCCTAGGAGGGCAACACCTGTCGTTCCTGCAGTAGCAGTAGCCTCCCCTCCCTCCTTTCTCTCCCCTCTCTTAGTTACTGTCCTGTCCCTGTTCCACATCCCTAGGGCAACACTCAGTTTTGCATGTGCTTCTGATCCAGACTTACACACTCTGATCCAGACTCACTCTTCGTGTACGTTTCTAATGTGGAAAGTATTTAAGTTTTACGGTATTTTGATTTCTTTGATCACTTCTCTGTTTATAGATGCCTGTGCCCTCATGCCTTACTATTTTTCAGGGTGTCTGGGATGCCCACTTCGCTGTGTGTTGTTGGCAGCAGATGTTAGCAAGCCTTGGGGTGTTGCAATTAGCATTCCCTCAGCTGCTGTAACAAACCAGATTTCTGACTATACTTAGGTCTTTACTCGGTAGGATGTGTACAGCTGTGTACCAAAACCAGGAGAAGAAACAAAGGAAAATCTGCACTTAGTGCCCAGAAGACTCAAGAGCTCTACTTGAAATATAAGAGTGTGGAAAGTACTGCCCTGTGACCCTCTGTGAAAACCAGCTAGAAAGATAAAATGATGCCATCCTTAGAAATGCAAGTCTTCTGTGGTAGTAGTTGAAAACACAGAGTATTAAAATTTTCATTTATTGGTGTTCTGAATGACTTTTAAGACATTTATTTGTTTATCCAGAATAGTATGCCATCATCTTCTCTTTGAGGCTTATTTTAGAAGTGGAAAAAAAAAGCATCTGACAGACACCGTTATACATTAAAAACTTCATTAAACAGCATGGAAAACAGGTTATTTGCATTCCTTTTTAACAGTAGCATATGGTTAAAAATAGATTGCCAGCATGTGCTGAAATAACAACCGTTTACATAATTTTCTGCTTGCAACAAGAGTGACTGTAAGGCCCCCAAGTTTAGAAATTTTCTTACAGACTATGTAAAGAAATTTTCTTACAGACTATGTAACGGTGCACTTTCATCTTTATCAAGCCACCTTCTTACCTTGTCAGAAGGAAGAAGGCTGTGGGAAGACAGACCTCTGCCTGGGTGAGTTTGAGTCATCATCCTACGAGTAGATAAAACAGAAATGGATTGGGATGAAGCCACCACCGATCACCTAATATTCCTCTAAGTGAGGAGTTTGTAGAGTGACTTCATGTATGACTTTCACAGAGAATGTTACTGTCTGGAGTTGCCTACCTAGAAAAAAAAATCCACAAAATAGTTAGCATTTAGCACTTTTGCTCTTCAGAACATCTTGTGCCCATTAGTTCGTAATTTGCTGTGAAATTGAAAGGTTAGTGGTACAGCTCCCTGTTTATTGATTTAATTATCCCTTTCTTCCTGGTTTAAGGCCAGGAGAGGAACTACTTTTAGAGCTGGTCTTGGAAGTTGTAGCTCCCTGTCTCACAGTATCCTGTTGATATAGCTGAACATTAGACAAAATTTGAATTTTAAAATACTGAGTGAGAAAAGATTGTGGTCTTAGCAGCCACATATAAGTCACACAAATTAGATACAAAATGCTAAAATTTGGCTGACATTTTGCTCCTCAAGCTTATGTGAGTTTGCTGGTGTGCTGCCAGAAGTTGGATGTTGCAATTTAACTGCAAAGTTAGATCTTCCTTCTCTTCATCTTGCTGCTGCCAAGACCTTTTTGTGCAACTTTGAGCAACAGTCCATTTTTGCTGATTCTAAAGAATAAAAAAATATTCTAATGAATAAAAACATGTTGTTCCACATTTAACATTTTACACTAGAGATTGATGGAAAAGCAATTACTTGTAACTACTTCAAGGTATGCAAAGTCTCCCTGTTTCCCTGGATGAAAGGATTATCAACAGAGTGTAACAAGAGACATCAGTTCTTGTCTTAATGTGCCTGTTGCCAGCAGTGGCTAATTCTGCACTGCAGAACCAACAGGCAGCTATGCATTATCACTGCAGCTAAAGTGCTGCAGTACTTACCCTAACACACATTTCCAGAGAAACTCTGTTACAGATCATCAAAATCCATTTTCATTTGAAGTCAAGTGTTTGCAATAACCTTCTAGCTTAAATAGGTTCCTGTGCCTGACGTATAAATATTTTATTGATTCATTTTTATTGACTCATTTTTACTGAAAGCTAGTTCAGGAGCACAGGATAATATTTCACTTGTTTTTATATCCCTTGACTCCTTAACATTCTTATTATTCTGTAGCATTGCGCACAATGTTACAGAAATACCGTGTTGCTCCTGTGCTTGTTGAAAAGAGCAGTTGCTCGTAAAACTTGTCTTAAAACTGAGTGCACAGATCAAACACTTCCACTTGGCAGGCTGCCATGCCAACCTGGAGCAGGAAAAAAAGGCAGAGGAGTCATATAGGTTTTGAAAGCAGACAGAAAAGCCTACCAAGCAAGAAAATAAGGGAGACAAAAAAGCCAGGTATGGAATAAACAGGAAGGATTGGAGAGGACTAAACTCTGTTCTTTCCTGAGAGCATTACAGAAGCAATGACAGCAATCTGAGGATGCTGTTCCACAGAGCAGCAATTTATTTTTAGCAGAAATCAGGAGCATTATGTGGCAAAAATAAATGTGTTAGTAGAGCTCAGAGCAGATGGAGTACCTGCAAACAGCGGTGGCCTGTGCTCTTCAGTCTGCTTCAAAGGGAGAGTTTGGTTGTACATTCAAGTGTTCTGCTGCCCTCTCAGGGAGTGTTTGCTGTGGGTGGTGCATCTGTCTTGCCTCAACACAGCTGGGTTCCTGAGTACAGTGAGCATTTCTGAAGTTTTACAATGAGCCCTGCAAAAGGTGATTTTTAAAGAACATCTAAGAGTATCAACTTTAGAGTAAGCCAGCAGCACTGAGCCACATGATTCATTGCTCTCCTGCCCTTTCTAAAGACAAGTCCAATGGCGAATCACAGACAATTGCTTTCAATGGGTATTTTGCTGTCACTGTGGGATTCACGGATAGTTTAATTTATTTGTCTCCCCTGGAGGCGCTTTGTATCTTCACTCTTAATTCCTTTCTGAAATGAAGCAGTGGGTCTGACTCATTCAGCAGTTCAGATCCAACTTCCTAGACTCAAAGAGTAATTGAGGTCAGACAGGACCTGCTTCAAAGCTAGGTCAGGTTGCTCAGGACTTGGTCAGTCCGGTTTTGGACATCTTTGAAGACTGAGGTTCTCCAGTCTGCCTGGGCCACAGGTCCAGTACTTCACCACTTTCATTCTGAAGATTTTTAATTTTTAGTTAATCAGACTCTTCCATCTTAAGCTTGTATCTGTTGCCTCTTGCCCCTCAGGACTTCTTTGTACCATCCTATATGTTGATTCTCATCTCATTAGCAGAGAATTAAATGCCTTTTTTTTTTTTTTCATTTTGTTGTAGTTGTGCACTAGTTTGCACTCTTCACCTGGGCTGGTTTTTCAGGGTCTGGTATCCAGTTTGGGGAATATAGCATCCTGACAGCTTGATGAAGTAAAGGAAATTCTGTAGTGTTGTAGTTCATATTTGGTTTAAAGTTGGTTTATGATTGTGAATGGTTTGTTCCAGTTTCCCCCTATCTCCGTGAATGGTCCCAACTTGTTTTTCACCCCATTTTCCCGCCTTTTCCCCACACTGTTAACTGTCCATCATTTTTCCCCTCCTCTGGGGAGGTTCCCCTGCCATATATAGAGTTGTTTGTCCCCTCCAAACCCAGCCCACCTTCGTGTCAATTTGCCCCAGTCCTTGCCCCTTTTTCCAGCACCTTCCAAGCCAGTCATCTCATTCTATCTTTCCTAGTGGCTGTTATGGCCCAGCCACTCCTCCGATTGTACCCCATTGGTCTGTGTGTTCCAAGACCCCTCCTTATCCTCCTCCCCTAAATCTCACCCATTGGTTGATATGTTCTCCCCTCCCATGATCCGTCCCCCCATAAAACCCATGTACACCCCACCCATTTTGCCACTCTGAGGCACCCTCCTCCTGTTGTCTGGACCTTTCTGCTACCTGGATCTTCCCTCGCTCCCTGAAATAAACCTCTTCCTGGTTCAACCCGAAGCCTCAGAGTGGACTCTCTCTCTCGTCTCCCTACGCTCGCTTGGCTCATTGACGCTCTGACGAAGGAGTCTAAAGCAGCCTCACCGTCCTGCAGAGGATGTGTGAGGGTTGCACCGATACCCCTGCTCCTGCTGGCACCGACTGAGTGCACGGATTGGGGATCGGCCACACGGACGCCGCTGCCTCCTGGGGCGACTGAGCTGGCCCGGTGGACAATACCAAGTGTGGCGGTAGGAAATTGAGCTAGCGACCGCGTCGCTGTAGAAAAATAATTTTTTGGCCAGCTTCAAGAATGATACTTAGGATATTATCAGTGTCTGGGTATGAGGAAGTAGTTTCAGGATATCAGGGAGTTAGATCCAGCAATTACCTCGGTTCTGCAGAGTCTGATCCCTTTTCCATCTGTAGTTCATCATGTGCATTTTTCATATTTCTTTGTTACAGTCATTTTAAAAAGTAACTACATTTGCAGTTATAATGGCTGCCATGCAAAAGATTCAATAGACTTCAGGGGAAATAGTGGAGATTAAAATTGGGAGGGGAATCTGCCTGCATTATTCCATGCAGAGAATAGCTTACACTTTTCAACAGATAAAATATTGTTTACTTAATATCGTCGTGGTCCATACATAGAAGAAAAGACTCTTGACGACAATTTCAGAAGGCTAACATGATTTATTAAAATGACTCCATAATTTTAGTATTTTTCTATATCTGCTCAGCAGAGAGCATTCCATGCTCCTGCTGCTGCTTCGTCCAGGAAAATGTGTCCGAATAGTTTACAATATCAGAAAGATAAAGTAATTTCAGTTTCAGTCTCCTCATAGGTAGGAGGAGGCCAACTAATTCCATGTCCTTGAAGAACAGACACAGATATTTTGTTTACAGAAAGCTTATACAGAGTAAAAGACAGCAAAAGGATGTTCTCCCATGGGAAAATGATCAGAAGGCTTACACACAGAGAAACTTATAATATGTTCATAGCAACAACCTAATGCAGCTGGAACAATGATATCTTGGATTCATTTTATCAGATATAATACCCTGAAATAAAAGATTGCTTAGATGCTGGTAATTTAATACAGCCTTTTGTCTTTACTTGAGGTCACTGGAGTCAAGAGATGTAAACCAATGGTTGGTCTGTAGAAACAGCTGGCTTGAGTTGAGATCTTTCTATGCAAATGTGAATGTTAAAGACTAATAATTTCTCCAGCAATTAGGAAGAGCAACCATGCCAACTACTAGAAGTACCGGTGCTATTGTCTTAGCATGAGAGGGTACTTTGAAGTGAAAAGTAGTTATGGAAGATAAAATTAGAAATTTCCATTTGGAACCAAGAGTAGGCTCTGAACCAATCTCTTAGGTGTCTTGGGGCCCAGGTTAGAGCAGGTCACATTTCCAAACAAACAAAGGAAATTTAGAAAGAATACCAAAGTGACCTCCTTCTCATTCCTCTTTGCCTTTCTCAGTTTAGCCTTACCTAAATGCTGGGAAAATAAGACCTTGTCCTTTGGGTTTGTATTTTACAAAAAAAAAAACAAACAAAAAACAAACAAAAAACCCCCCAAAAACCCCAGTTGTTATTTTTTCTGTAGGAAAAAAAGATGAGTTAGGTTACTGGCTTCTTTGGTTGATAAATAGACTTATTATCTCAAGTGACCCCATCTGCATAAATATTTATAATTTGCTTTATACTATATGTTTCATTTATATTTTTAACAACAAACCAAACATGTATTTGTTCTAACCTCTTCCCTTCCCTGACTAGATCCAGTATTCTGTTCTTCCAGGCAGGTGTCCCAAGCAGGAGGTTACAGAGTCTCATTTGCTGCCTCTGAGCCAAGGAGTGCTGGATTCCTGTGTGAGTGACCAGTCTCCACTGAGTGGTAAGGCATTGCCCTCAGCTGACCTGCAGCCAGACAGTAACAGGACTCATCTGGAAAAAGAGGCAGTGTGGAATGAAGGTGACAATTATACCAGCCTTTTACAGTAAAAAGCTTTAGCCATTAGGCTGTTATATGGTAAGATAGGAACAAGCAGAAGGGGCAACACTGTGTCTTACAAGAGGATCTGGAGCTTTGCTTATGGTATTCAGGAACTGGAGGCAGCCAACTCCCTCTGAGAGATCCTGGTGATCTCAGCAGAGCAAAGCTGTGGTCCTGTGCCAGGCTTTTAATCAAAAGAGAAGGCCTGACTCTGATCATTTCCAGCAGGCCTTCTTCAGGGGTGCCTTTCGTCTCCTGGGGAATTTTTTATAAGGTCATTTAGAGATCCTCATTCTAATTTTGCTCTGCACTGGCACTGGGGTGCTTTCCTTGAATCTGGATTCCAGCCCAGGGCGGGATTTGGCTTGCAAGTCTGAATAACCTGCATATTCAGTTGCACAGCTCAATGATGTCCCTGTGGCAGAGGCCAGGGAGGTGGTGCAAGATCACATGTTCCCACAGGTGGGCTGTGCCTCTGAGGAACCTCCATGAAGATCTAGGAGCATTGGGAGGACATTCAGTAAGCACAAGATGACTGCTACCCTGCTGCTTCTCAGGAGCTCAGGACGCATGTTTCCTGCAAACCTTTTGGGCTTGCAAGTTAGCAGTGCAGGCACCTTATTCCTTCCCCATGATCATTTTACTCAATGTGTTTCAAATGCCCTGGAGCAAGTCCAGATTGCAAGCTAAGTGTTTTAGAGTAGTATTTTAAGAAGGATTATTTATTCTGTTAGTGTTGACTTTAAACGCTGGCACTAAACACCAGCCACATCAGGCTGTTTCTTTGAAACTTCTTTGAACTTTGGATGCATCTCTGCAGCCTGCAGCCTTGTGTAACTGCAGAAGTTTGTTCAATTTGTCTGGATGTTATATAAGTTGTCTTTTATTTTCTTTTTGCTTGTGATCGTGTTATGTAGGCTGCCTTCTTAAATTTCAGGAACCCTAAGGCAGCCTGAGTCATGTGTATGAGGCTCTTTTTTGCACTGTTGTGTAAGGTAGTGAATTGCAAAGGTCATGGGAATGAGTTATTTAAAAACTGAAACATGCTGGGCTCTATCCAGCTCAGAATAGATGAGCTCAGAAAGGCATTTGCGTTTTAAATTACAGTTTGGGTTATCAAGGACTGATTCACCTAGCTCAGTATTTCAGTTTCCTTAGCAAACTGCTGTAGCACACAGTATTTTTGTTTCTTTTAAATGTGTTGCTGATATAATCATGCATTCCTATGAGATAATGAATAAAATATTTACTCTCAATACTAGAAAACAAATGCATTCACAAATATTGTCATCATAGGCACAGTCTTCACGCTCATTCACTTTCAGTGCTTACAGCAATTAATCTCCCTTACCATTTGATCACAATCAAAGTCACATTCAAAGTGCACAGAGGGCTTCAATCTACCCAGTGAACAACTGGGTTGTGATGTGTCACTGTGCCCTTGTGTAACCTGGCTCAGTCATACCAATGCCATGCGGGTTAAAGGTACAAGAACATCTAACCCTGGAGTCTCTAGGGCAGATTGCTGTGTTTCTGTTCTCTCTGTCTACTGTCTGGTTTAAGCCATCCAACTGTACCCTCATTTATAGAATAACCTTTCTTTTTCCTATTTCATATCCGCTCTGAGGCCTCCAAGTCAGCACCCATAAAAAAGTGTATCCAGCCATACTTTAAAGTGAAAGTGCTCTGAACTCTCCCAAAAGCACTTTTAAACTTGGATCATTTCACAGAGCAGTTCAGGGCACGACTCCACCAACTGCTCAGCACGCAGAGCAGGCCAGGCAGCAGTCTCTGGCAGCAGGGAAGGGCATTGCAGTGGGCCAAGGGAGCAGGAGGGAATACAAAACCATACCCTGGGAGTGATTTTTGTTCTCTCCATCAGCCTGTAGAGCTATCCCAGCATCATTTTGGCCATTTGCAAAATTCATGTGTGCAATTCTAATTTACTTCCCTTTTCATGCAGCAAAATATAATCAACTTATGATCACATCAACTCTTGTTGAAAATAGTAAGAAAAAGCTATGTGATGAGAAAAAAAAACATTAAATTGGTTTGGCATGAGGAAGCAGTTAAATGACTCTGATTACTAAAACCCAAACTAGTACAACCCACCTCCCCAAATATTGCACCAATATCAAAAAATTAAGTAATAGCATGTCCCCATATAGGCTTGAAATGCAGTGTACTAGTAAATGATACAGACAGAAAGTGGTTAAGCCAGAAATTGTGGAGTCATACATGTGTATGTAGGAGAGGGGGAAAAAAACCTATTAAAAAAAAAAAAAGGCTAGAAATGCAAAGGGCACAATAAACTGAGTTCAGGGACATGACACTGAAAGGAAGGAGAACACTGGGGCAAAGGACTTCGTGGAAAGGGCTTGAATGTAAACACAGGTGAGCTCTTGCTGTTTGCCTGCTTTTTTGCTGTCTTCAGAAAAACAAGAGCTTTTTAAATACAGGAATTGTACGTGTGAGTCTATTGCATTATACCCAGCCTCATGACTCAAAGTGATTGTTAGGAACAGCTAAAAGAAGAGTTGGAATAAGGGAGGAGAGGGTCTATGAAGCATAAGGGTTTAAAGATGTTAGCAAAGGGAAAAAGCCAATTATTTTCCTGTATTCAAGTCATTCTGGTTTGTATTTGCATGTATCAGTGGGTAAAATATATGAGTCACAGGGTGGGGGTTCTTTCTTGCACGTTAATAATGGACACCTTGCCCTGAGTCAAAAAGCAGTGCCTTAGGTTAATCCAGGAAACACTTCTTGAATCTGCCATCATGTGAAAACTGGCTCACTTTCCCCAAAAACCTCACTTTGCCCAGAAAAGAGCTATAAAACCAAGCAAGAGAAATTGCAAACAGAAAGTCTGTTCACTTCTCTAACACTGCTCTTAACCTCTTGGACTATCTTGGGTCGAGCAGCTGGAAGACAGCATGTTCTGTAGGCAGACAGCTCCTGGCAGGCAGTCAGTACAGCTGCAAACACCACACTCTGTGCCAAACATGAGTCTGTAATTTCTCTCCAATGGTCAGCTTTTTGAGGATAGCATTTAGTCATTTCCTGGGAAGACAAAGGGTGCCCATCAGAGCTAATGATACTTTACTTGCTCATGCGTTGCCATGTGGGAGGTGGCTATAAAGCACATTTGGAAAATGAGCACAACTGATTCAAAATTACAGCAACGGTGTTGATGCAGGAATTTGCTCCCAGGCAGTTCTCAGAATCCCTGCACCCTTTGTAAGACAAGGAGGCATTTTCTTCTGACTTACTTTTCTCAGCCATCTGAATAGGAGAGCAAATGCACCTCAGGAGAAATAAGAAGTGTATTAGTTTTCATTAACTTTTAATTTGAAGTCTGCATAACTGAATGAAACCACTGTAGTAATCTGGAAAGGGTATCTGAAAGCCCTGTTGAGTCAGAGATAATTCCTCCCTTCTCTCTGAAAAGTACATATTTAAAAGGTGCTTTGTTCGGAGGCACAGTATCCCTGCCAGTATTTGCAGAGAACTCAAACAGTGGGAGCAACTCTAGAAAGTCATTTCAGGCTGCTGCAGCATTCCCAGGGCTGTGGTAAAGGTCAGTGTGTGTGTGTCCTTCAGTCATGTGGAGTTTTGATTAGCAGATCTGTGTCGTTGACAACTCTGGACTGTTTCCAGACAGCAAAAACCAGGGCTCCCATGTGCACGAGAAGTGCACGCCCTGTGCCCAGCTTGTGCTCAAAGGCATGGGACTTGCTGCACAGTGTTCAGCCTGTAACACATGCTGCAGCAAGGCTCACACCCAAACATTCCAATCATGTCAGTAAAGAAAAGTTTAAAAATGTTGTTTTGCTACCAGGTCTTTCTTAAAGAAAAAAAAAAGAAAAGAAAAGTTTCAAAGGAAACTTAAGGAGAAGCGGACTGTAGCATAACTGAGTCTCTTGCCACATTGTACCATTTTCCACTGTCATCCCTTAAGGCCATCTTTACAGCACTCACAGTGCAGACCATCATGTTTTCATGATTTCTTGCCTGCAGCAATCATAATTCTGCCAAGTGCCTTGCCACCTGTACGTTTTGTTTTGTTACTGTGGCCAAACCTGTTTGGTCTTGCTACCAAGACCAAATCACCAGCTGTAGTGTGATATTGGGAAGCCAGATGTCCCTGACCCTGTTGGGATTCAGTGATGACTCCTGCCAGAAATGTGCCCATCCCTGTGAACTAGAAATGCCTTCTTTGTTGTGTCCAAGCACCACTAACCAAACTTGTGTGGCTATGGGTTAGCTTAAGTGTTTGTCAAACACATGTATGGTGCAGTTGTTCTACATGATGGATTGGTATAATGGATATTGAAATAAATACAGCATCCAGAGCATTCTCTGGCCTCTCTTGGACATAAATAAACACCAAGCAAAAACTTGTTCACTGACTGTCTCAAGCCAAACACCTCTATTAAGAGAGGTTTGGTTTTGATGTTTGAAAATTATTATTTTTCAACCTTTTGCTTTATCTTCTGTCAGTTACTTCTGTCCCAGAAGAGTAGAGAAAAATGCTGTATGAAGCAGAGATGAACAACAGACTTGTACCACATACCAGGGAACAGCTGGTGAGTCAAGCACTCCCTGGCAGCCTAGAACATCACGGGAACTGGATGTGGAGAGGAAATGTGCTATATTGATCCATTTCTTCTGTTTTGTTTTGTTTACTGTTAATACAACACTATTCCTTTATTTGAGCTTACTTATGGGGAGCACTGGGAACTGTGACAATGCAGCAAGCTGAGGCTGCTGATGCCAGTGAAGGTGGGAGGGGCAAACACACATATAAGTGAGAGAAGAATTTGGCCCAGTGTCCCCTTTTGACTTTATACAAGCCAGGAAAAGTAAAATACTGTTTCTGACAGTACCAGCTTTTAACAGTAATTGCACAGTAACAGGACATTGTATTAGAATTTATGTTAATACTTAATTTTTTTTTTTGCCTGTCCCCTTGAAATGTATCTCCTTTAATGCTTGGCTACTCTGAAAAGCCAAGTCCCTGTAGTCAACATGAACAGGCAATGAAGAGGTAATGTCAAATGATTTCTGCAAATACAAATTTCTTATAAAGTTTTATTTTTATAAAAGTTCGTGTGTTTGAAATGTTTGCAAGCCAGTGAAGTAGCAATTTATTCAAGCTTGCTAAGTGCACTATTTTTCTACAGTCTCTGTTAAATACTGTGAATGAAGATTGCCATAGTTACAGCTGAGTTCAGAAACTGGTACTATTGTATTGTAATTCTGGTTTCTTACCTTGCTTCTCTTACTCTGGTACAGTGAGGGACACATTTCCACCTCTGTAATTAACTGCGGTGTGAAAGATCTTGCACATTCATTCAAAAATGCTTGAGAAAGTGTGAGATGAGGGACATTTTCCATTGTCTTGTTTTCCCCAAAACCAGTGACATGGTACTTCCTGCACCCAGTCTGCACGCCTTCTGTGCATATCTTCAGCCTAGTCCTTGAAATTCAGTTTGGCATTTTAATTCATTGCAAAATATACACCGCCAAGTAAACAGGTACACTGACAGCTTCCTTTTATATAGTGTTATAAGTGAAACGCGATCCGGCTGATTTAATAATCAATCAGGCCAATCAAATATTAATAAAGATATAAATTTTATTATCGGGACCGAGATATGGTCACGATTGCCACGTGGAAAGCATCGATGCGGACGAACAGCAGCCTCCGCCCCACTCGCTGGTAGGCTTGCCCGTTCGCCGAAGTGTGCTTCGGCTGGACAGCTTATATACAGTTTATTTAGCTACGGGCAAGATGTTTTATTCATCTCAGGATGTAAGTGTCCGTTCTTTCACTAGTGCAGAGCAAGACAAAAGCAGGAGGCAGCAATGATTGTTCGTGGATGCCTTCCTTTTTGTAGTAGTGTAGATGTCGAATGTTCTTCTCCGGTGCAATATGAATATGGAATAGCCAGTCTCCGGTCCCTTAATTGACATGTAGAGTTCATTAGATCCAATCTGGACCTGGAGATGGCCGTTTCACAATTTCCTTATCTGCCGGAGTCGGAGTTGATGGGTCCCAGGTGTTCCGTGATTTCAGACCAAGATATTCATCTCGGGTATTTGGGAGACAGAGATAATTCACTGAAAGCAGGGAGTCTCCCATTCTGTCCAGGTTTTCTTTGCCTTTTATCCTGCAAATGACTGAATTCCTCTGGCCCTAGCCAGCTGTCCTTGCCGCAGCCAATTTTCCTTTGGTGCTTTTTCTGAGTTAGTAGTTTTATATATCTAATAGCACATGGTCCTATTCTATATTTTTATTTAAAAATTTATTAGACAAATTATCAGCCTGAATTAACTAACCTATTTATAACATATAGGATATATTACATGTGAAGACCTGCATTATGTTGGCATTTATTTTGACAAAAAACAGATGTCCCAACATGACTGCAGCTGGCAGGTCTTAACACTGACTTCTCTGTGGTTTGGATAGGTCACAGGATGGTGGCTGGTAAGCAGGAATCGTCTAGGACTTCATGTAATACCCTCTGAAAAGCAAATGCCTTCTCCCCTAGCTGAGGAACAACAGGGTATGTCTTACTGTCAGAAAAACTTTTCTCCATGAGCTGCTTTCCAACACATCAGAAATGACACATGAATAATTGGCAGTGATTCAGGCATTTTGTCAGGCGCCTGAGTCACTACAAAGCAGACTGGGAGCTGGGTCGTACCGCCCCGCAGGTGAGAACTGCACGTCTGGGTCTGCCCAGTGCTCACCGGAGAAAGCGACGCCTCCCCAGCTCACGGGCCGAGCGGGGCAGCGGCTCAGCGACACAGCAGCGACAATGCATCCTCACCGCGCCCCCGCATTCCTCACCTGCAGCCCTGCCCCATTCCTTGTGCCGGCTGTCATGCTTCACAGACACTTTGCCGGGACAACACAACTTCCAAAGCTGGAAATAGATGACTGTTGTCTGGAAATAGACGAATAGATGACTATTCTTTTTTTTTTTTTTTTTTCCCTGCATTGTATACTACTGGTTCAGTGAATTGATTCTGCCCGTAGAGGAGGCAGGGTGTGGCCGGGCAAAGCAGGTCTGCTTGTCCTCTTGGCTCTTTTCCATCATCCAGCTGTGCCTTTTGAGCTTAAAGGTATGTGTTACCATAAGATTTGTTAAACAATCAACATCTCTTCTTTAATACAGTAGTGAGAAAAATATGCTTTATTCTTCTGAGATGGTGGGTGGGAGGGAACACTCACAGCACAAGATGGGGTAGGGCCAACCTTTGTCCTATGAATATTTTCCTGTAATTTTTTCCCAGACAGGGTTATGCGTGTATGTGCCTTAGAGTAGGGATCCTCTGGTCATTTGGGACAAAACACCTTGAACTGACGTGAACAGAGCTTTGTTTTGAATATTTGATACAATACCAGTAGAACTTGAAGGAAAACTAGCATTCACCATGCTTTCCTGTTGTAATTGAGCTCTCTGAGGTTATATGCCCAGGTCATCTGCATAGTGGACATAATGAAATATGCATTTCATACCCATAGTGAAATAAATCTTCAGTTTACTTGCTACCTGTGATTGTGATGCCATATGCTTGGCTGAACATTGCTCCTGATGGATCACTGTGCATGGATGCCTTACACTGGGGGCTGAGTTCCTTGGTGAGTCACTGCAGTAGAACGCACGGTGGAAAAAGCTCATTTCCCCAGTTACTCAGAGGTAAAATATTTTTGGATTCATGCCTGGTTTGTGCTAGGAATATTAAGGATGTTTTTGTTTTTCTGATAAAGTTCCATTAAGAGAGTGAGTGATCATTGCTCCAGTTAGCACTGAATTCTCTCAAACTGTAGCTGAGTTTTCCTTTCCAAAAGAGTTATGTGGCTATGTCTGAAACATGCCTTGAAACAGTATGGTTGGTTTCTGTGTTGAACACTCTCCATTTACTCTTTCATCTTTGCTTTATCTTTAATGCCCAATGGCAAACTGGCATTGAGCCCTCATCTGAAACATGGACCGTCGCAAATGTATAATTTTTCAAGCTTTCATGCAGTAATTAGAAGAGGAAAAAGCATGTGTTTTTTTTTTAAGCTCTGTTAAAATTATACTAGTTCTTCAAAATTATCTTTTTAATAAAAATCAAAGCACTGGAAGGAGTGCCCAAATTTTCCTGTGGTGGAAGTCTGATGAGGCCCAGAGTGAAGTACTGCTGGAGATGGAGGTCAGCCAGTAAAGGCATGTTCTGTGCACAGGTGTCTGTTCAAGGTGTTGATCAGCTCTCATGACAACTGGATTTGAGTGACTGAGTGTAGAACTTGCTCTGCCAGCAGCAAACACAGCAAAAGCAGACAACCAAAGAGAAAGTGGTGAAGGACTGAGCAGTCTTTTGTCTCTGAGTTCAGTAAACCTTTGCTCCCTCCAGCAGCATTAAGTGACCCACCCAATTGGACATCCAGACTCGCCCTGGGTGGTGGAAGGAAACACTCATCCAGAAGAAGAGACTATCATAGCCAGAGCAGTGCATCCCTTATTTGTCCTATCTCTGGATCTCATACAGGCAATTTCATTCTGACATAAAGGAAGCAATACCTGTTACTAAAACACCTTGGAAATCGTTGGCAAATAGCTGTTATAAACATCAAATACAGCAGAGATAAGTAACAAATTGTTACTGTTTTGGACAAAACAACAAATTGTGTGCCCTCAATACCATGAAGGCAGCACTGAGGGAAATGTATTTTCCCATAAGAAATATGCAGAAAAACCTGCAGATACTGCAAGAAGTGAGAGGAAAGGATGGAGAGTTAGAAAGCACAAGCATTCTCCTTTCTCAGGGGTAGGAGGACAGGTGGTGGGTCTGTTCCTCACAGAAAACAAAGGAGATGTTCAATTTCAAAATGTGGTTTGATAGTATGAAACCTGAATGGAGATCCTGGGGTTTTAATTGGTTTAGGGTTTGGTGTTCCTATAAACTTGCTTTAGTCCAGGAATTTCATTCTGTGTTATCCAAGTCTTTGTCAACAGGTCCTTGTTCCCTGGGCATTGGAACCTTTATGTCCTTGGTGTGATAGGATATCCTCCAGGATGCCAGGCTCTGTCCTGTTCTGCAGGGACCTGTAAGCCCTATTCATGCTAGGCCTTTCCAGGCTTCTCATCCCTGGAAAATAAAAAGCCATAAATATTAGCAGCTTGTGGAGCTGTGGATGTGTGAGTCCTTGGCAACTGTGCAGCTCAAGAAACCAGGAAGGAATGAGGCAGGTCCTGAAAAGAATCTGTTTTTTTTTTCAGAAGTTCATTAGAAACTGCTCTGCTAGTTCAAAGCCTGCTGAATTTGATGAACTGGCATTTTCTGATGAAAACCTGTTGTATTGATGAAAATTCCAGCCAGCTGTAGGACATCCATTATTACCTGATGGAGCTGCAGTGACCAGTGGGAGCCAGGCCAGCACACTCTGAGCCACCATATCCAGGGAGCGTAGCCCTGCTCATTCTGCGCCTGGCCAGGGTCCCCGAGCTGCCTTCACACCAGGCCAGCAGAGAGAGGAGCAGCGTTACAGGCAGCCAGGTCCCTCACATCCCCTGCAGCCAGTGGCTGGAAGGGCCTGGCCCTCCCCTCCTTTCTCTGTTGATGCAATGGGGCTACCAGAGCTCTGTCTCTCCAGAGCAGTTTCTAATTTGTTTATTGATGTTGACAAAAGCCCATTTTTACTTCTGTCAGCAGAGGTGATGTGGCTGTAAATGAACAGGCTGCTCTGCCTCCCCCATTATCAGCAAAATTGCCAGCTAAGCACTAACTTCTGGACCCTCTGTGCCTGATACACTGAGCAGAGCAGCAAAACAAGTGGCCTATTTACATTTCGCTATGCCGGGGGTGAGAAAAAATGTGGTTTTAACCCCTGAATTGACCGAGTTTGTGACTGAGGAATGTACGTGAATGCAGGTGGCTATATGGCCCCACGGCTTCATGGAAGTGTATTTCTGGTCATAATTGATCTAAAATAACTGGGGCTTTGCTAAGGTCTAGCTATTTTGCCTCAATCCATACTTTGTGAATAAAAGTCATAAGATATAGATGGGCATGACAACAAGCTGATAATTCTGAAGTGATTTGCATGTTGTTCCATATAACAATATATATATAGCATATACATAAAAGTACATTAACTCAGATTGTTGTAGGCACAACATTACAAAATGACCATTAACTTGAGATAATTACAGGGAGATTGCTTTAATTAAGGCTATCACATTTATGCCTCTCCCTCACTGAGATCCTATTCCTATGCTGTTTTGAAGTCCCTTTAATATACATTTTCTACTTTTGTTGGGCACTTAAATAGCTCGACTGGAGTTCAGTGGGGAGATTGTCACAAGCAGAAGTGGAAGGCTGTTCCTTTGGCTTTGGTTCCTTCGCAGCCAGCAGAAGGAGAGTCTGACACAGCCGATGGATGGGGTGGTCACAGTTTTGTTCACTTTGAAGAAGCCTCAGCATTGAAGCCCTGCTGGCAGCACTGGGATTGCTGTTGGAAAGGCAGTGTTTAGGCCAGAACTTGTCCTTGTACAAGAGCAGGCTGCACAGAGCAGGTTGGGCCAGGGATCTCAAAGTGCTTGGTGGATATTTGATGGCAAAGAGGTGATACAACATTTTGCAAAGTATTTGGGAGTATTCTGGAGTGTTTCAACCACCATTCTCTGTGGGCATCCCCAACTCTCTGTGCTGCAATTGCATCACATAAATGAAATTGCTACACCAAAACTTTCAGCATTCAACCCAGGTATTTGTTGAAAACAAAAGCTAATTTCATCAAAAGGCATTTCTCCTATGTTCCCAGATGTTTTTACCCTCTTCAGCTCAGTCCTCTCTATGCCGGGAAACAAAATAATGTCCTGTATTGGTCCCGGATGGAGAATTTCCTGGGCCAAGTGTAGTCCTGTAGTTCCTTTCTGTCCAAGAAAAAGCGTGGCTTTGTCTGGCCTGACTTCTGTCAGTAATTGACTGTAACTGGACAGGATGGTGGTAGCCAGAGCTGCCCAGTGGTTGGCCCTGACCCCGTGAAGAGACTGCAAGGCGGTGGGACCGCCTGCTGTGGGACACAAGGGCAGGGAGACACTTGGAGTCTGGCAGTACGGTGGTGGTCAGAGACGCGTTTGGAATAGGCAGGTGCATAAGGTGAGGAAGTGTCCTTAGAGAGGATGAACGAGTGGACTTTTGAGCTTAGAAGGGAAGAGGAGTTTGGAGCAACAGCCAAGCAACTCCCAGCAACATGTCCGAGACCAGTGTGACAACTGCTCCTTGTCCCTCGGGCGCCGGGCCTGCTGCCCAGGGCCTCTGCGGCTCCTCGTTCTGCAGCTGCGAGGAGTTTTCCTGCTGAGCAGAGCTCGGCCTGACGGCAGAGCTGCTGCTGCGCAATGGCTTTGATCCTAACGCGACGTTTCCCTGTCAAAAGGGCTCTTTCGCAGGCGGGTGGGTGGCGCAGGGGTGTTCGAGCGCTGCAGCGGCTGCGCTGGGAGCAGCAGCTGGAGAGAGGAAGGGATGCCAGAAAACACTCTTCCTCCTTCAGCCTCCGCGGCTTACACAAGTGTGCCTTTTGTCCCACAGCTTTAACGCTCACAAAGATGCCCCTGCATACATCGCCCCTTTCAGCTCTCTTCCGCGTTTTCGTAGCGCATCCCCCTGACCCAGGAGCCAGCCCAACCCCAGCAGGGCTCCAGCACTGGCACAGCCTTCCAAAATCACTGCTGTGAAGCTGTATCTCATTTAAACCTGCATGTTCAGGTATAGGCAAAAGGGGAATTACCAGCTATACCCTATATTCAGGTATAGGGTATAGGTAATATACCAGCTACTTTAATTCGTGCTTTTCCAGAGCCCTCCTTTTTTTCCTGTGATGGGCCAGTGCAGCCTTCCAGCAGAATTAATGAGCACAGATGGCTGTCCGGGGAGTGCCAATTCCTGCCACTGCTGGGAAAAACCTTCACTGAGTGGCCCCCTTTTCTCTCCAGGTTGTGAAAGGAATTTAAACTTTTCCAACAGGTTACCATCAAGATAATATTCTTAAATCAATACTGCTCTGGGACTGAGCAAACAAGAGGGAGGTTGTTTGAAACATTTCTATTCCAGGTTTGACTTGAGTACAACCTTTTTATGCATGTGTAAACCCAGAGGAAAATTGTGTTTAACAGTGCAGTTCGTTGGGAGCATGAATACCTTCCCCTGCTCAGAAATTAACCCTAAAAATAACTACCTTGGGAGCAAACTGTGCAAGATCTTGTGCTATGACACAGCAAGGGGGATTAGGCCACTAGTGAGGTTTCAGCATGTACTTAGTGGCTTTCTTTGAGAAAAACATTTCCAGATAAAGCAAATGGAGTGATTTCCCCTATCCTTTAGCTAAATCACTCCTTGGCAACAAGGGAGACACAGACCAGCAGCATCCCCAGATTTTGGACAGGGATATGAGCTTTGGAGCATTTCATCATTGCTTACAGCCCTTCTTTAAACACTTAAGCAGACTTGGGGCCAGGAAGGTCACTGGTCTCTACCGACTCTTGGGCTAATGGTTACAAACACTTGGGGGCCAGGTACCTTTTACCTGCCAGTGTGGCCACCCTGCTGGGAACCATCGGGTTTGTTTGCAGAGGGGTTTGCAGAAAGGAAGCGCATTCTGGGGTTACCCAAACCCACTGCTGGGAGCCCTACGTGACATTGCTCTCTACTCCCACCTTGCTGATGGCTCCAGTCCTCCCACAGAGTTTAATTTGGTGCATATAGCCTTCTGTACCATGGATCTCCTGTGCCTTTGTCATATGGAAAAGCTGGAAGATGGCAACTTCCTGGACTGTAGGCACTTTTCTCAAGAAATGCCTTTCTCATGTATTTGCTGGGACAGGGGAATCTGGTAATTCTTGGTGAAGGTCTGAATACAAAACTATAGGAGAAGGTGTCATCACTGGGGAATTGTCTCCACTGCATTGGCTCAGGATCCTCACTGTCACTGTTATCCATCCCATCCCATGTCCCCGTTGGGTGTGCAGACTGCCGGCAGCCAGGGACGGGGAAGTACTGTGTGTTCAGCATTCACATTTACTGCACACTCTCCTTGCAGCAAAGGGGCTGCAGAGAAGGAGCACACAAGAATGGGCTGCCTTATGTTTCCTGTGCAATGCCAAAAACAGCTGGAAGACCTCATGGTCCTGGGCTGGTGCTGTGCTTTGCTCTGGTGTCTCTGGGCAAAACCAAGGTCTGCTGCCCCAGGCACCTCTTCCCAGGCCTAGCTCCTCTACTTTTCCTCCCCTCACCTGGTGCCACCAGCATCATTCTGGTGGACAGCAGACCTGCAGGACAGCAAACCCTGCTAGGGTTCCTTGCTAACCAACAACCCTCTGAGCCACTTGCCCAGCTAGATCCATTTCAGTGCCACTGCACAGATAATGTCAGGGGCTGAGGCTTGTTTCCAGCTGTGAGCTGGGTTCTAGAGGTGTTTATTTCCAAGCACAAGCATCCGCAGAGCTGGCTTGTGCTCCTTCCAGATGTCTATTACGCCATCCTTGAGCTGAGAGACTGACAAGGGGTATGAAGAGCAGCCAGGATTTTACTCTCCTGCATACACACAGGCAGAGAATGTGAAAACATCCACCTCCTCTAATTATACATTGTGGTTTTCAGTACAGCTTTTAAAACTATGGATGGCATGGCAATCACTGGTGGGAGGGAAAGCTTTCCAAATTCTCTAAATTTGCCTTTGCCTACTGCATCGATTTCAAGCTCTTCCAGGTAAAGCAGGAGACAGAAGTCATTCCCCAGAGCAGATAAATTCCCTTCCGTTCTCCCATCTAGATACATTTAAATGTCTGCTACTTAATTGCATCATAAAGAATCCCAGCCATTCCTTGGCAATGGCTGCTGAGAAGGCAATGTTTCCCTTGATGAGAAGGGATGGGGAACAAGCATGACTGTGCCAGAGGAACCAAGAGCCCTGAGTGGCCACCAAGGGAGGTTCCATTACCTCATGGTCTCTTCTGGATTCATGTGCTGAGCATGGGCAATTAATATTATTATTTCAAAGAAGTGTGTCATCAAAGCATTTCTCTGCATTTATTCAGACTGTCAGAAATAAACCACTGGAGAGCAATGCTAGCTCTAAACAGCTAAAGAGATTGAGGAAATTGTGGTTTGCTCACAGTATTTGGGGTGAGAAAGCAAAACTTCCTCACTGACAGCAGCCAGCCTTTCCTTACAACCTATGTAAGAGGGGTGTCACAGTTTGCACAGCTGCAGCTGCAAACCAGACAACATTGCTGCAGGATCCTGCTCTTCCTCTTGACAGACCAGATGGTCCTGGTCCACAGGTCTCAGAACCAGCACTTTCCCATCACCATGCTCACAAATCCCTGAGACTCATCACAGCATCTGCAGCCTTCAAAGGAATTCAATTGTGTTGCGTTCCAAAGGGCACAGCGCTGGGGTTTCTGCAGATGCAAAGACAAATAATATGCACTAAGATCAGTGTTAGCTACCAGTGAGCTGCAGCTGCCTGTGCAAGCTGGGCAGACATACTGTGTCTCTTTTTTTTTTTTTTNTCTTTATGAAAAGGTGTATCTCTCTGTCCCTGTGGATTTAGGATGATGTGGGGGAGAACCCAGAGTCTCATCAAGTTCTGCACTGAGCTTTTGGGTGCCCCATGTCACAACACTCACTACATTGTAATTGTAAAACAAGAAAACATTGCAAATGGGAAATGCAGCCTTTTCCTTTCCTGTCCTGCCTCAAAACTTGAAAAAACAGAAACTAGTTTCTGTGTGCTTTTAGGAGAAATGACACCTGAGGGGTCCCCCTCCTGGTGTCATTGCTGCTCTGACCTTCCAGGATAGTGCAATAAATACTGAGCTTTCAGCACAGCTGTTATTAAAGATTTTGGCTTAACTCCTGCAATCCCCTTGACAATGTTTCTGGGGCTTGGCTCTCTGCAGGCCCAGGTGAGCCTGAAAAGGAAGAGCCTGAAAAGGAGAAGGGCTGGTGCAGGTGGGGCAGCAGCCTGGGGATGTGCCCCAAAGCCAGTGCTCAGATCCATCCTCCAAGAGGCTGCAGAGAGGGGATGCTGCCCCAACAGCTCCATGGAGTGTGTAGAGGATTCAGGAGGAACTGTAGCACATTAAAGTGCAAAATTTATTCATCCCAGGTTGGCTGCCAGTGGCAGGGCATGGATAGGAAGGGGAGTCAGGCTCTGGGAGGTACTGAGCTGTTTGCTTGGGAGGTCACTTGGTGCAACTCTTCTTGTCCCGGAGATCAGGCAAAGCCAAAAGCAAATATCTCCATTCAGCATTTGCAGGAAGAACTGGAGACTTATTTCTTGTGTGATTTGAAGGGGATTATTTTCTGCAGCTGTAAACCAGGGTGAGAAGATTATGGTGACCACAGGGTTATAGGTCATTTTATCCATTCCCGTTTCCTCCATACTGCACGAGCCTTTCTGCTACCCTGACACACAGACCTGTGAAATGGAAATTTGATAATTCCATAATAAAAGGCACTTATGTAAAAAACCCAACCACTGAAATAAACCATCTAGATCTGTCTCTTAATTGCTGCAGATTTTCTAGGAGTAACAGCTTTAGTGCTATGGCAAGTACATTTCCTTCTCTCTGCTCAGATTGAGCCTCTGGTTTGATTCCACGAACACCACAGGTTCTGAGGAGATTGACAGGTGTGGGCTCAGCTTTTACAGATTAACAAAAGAACAATTCTGAACATTCAAAGGGAAATTCTCCGTGTCAGCTAATGTATTGCTGCCTCCTGACCTCTGCAGAGCTATTCCACAGATGATCTTTGAACATCAAATATTTCCTCATTAGCCCCAAGGGCTGCCTCACCTCTCCCCAGCTCCCAGGCTTGGAGCTACTCCTGCTGTGACTGAAGTCACAGGGGAAAACTAAAGGGGTGACAAGTCTTGAGTAGCATCAGTAGGTTGGTAAAGCAGCTGGAACAGAGAGGGATACAGCTGGTCAGGCCTCTGGACCATCACAGCTTACTGAAGCTCTACCAGGGTAAAATGTAACTCAGCTTGCAGAGAGGCAAATGCATCTCCCATGGAGTTCCCTGGGGATTGTCCCACAGGCTCCAGGATCCCCAGCCCAACCTGTGGATCCAGGTCCCCCCCAAGGGCAGTGGAGCCCAGACCTGCCTGCACACTTGTGCCCATGGAGGCTGGCACAGCTCGGCCACCCTGTCTGCAGGACACCACCCACAGCCCCGCTCCCTTTGGCAGCCAGTGGCGGGCCAGGAAGGAAGGAAGGAAGGAAAGGAAGGAAAGGAAGGAAAGGAAGGAAGTTTTCTGGGATGGAGATGGTATGTAGGCAACAGAAGAGGCAAAGCTGGAGGAAGCCAGCGCTCAAAGAGCCGGGTTTTTTTGAGGCATCTTAGTTTCCTTCCTTCTTTTAAACATACATGGAAGCTGGGACTTCACGCTTTTGAACTGACTTTTAAGGCTATGTTTGGATTTTCTTTCTTCTCACCAAAGAACCTGTGCTGCAACCCTGAGGCACACCTTGGCACACAGTGCTGCTCAGCTTGGCGGCATTCTCCTGCTGAGGTCACATCTCCCCTCATTTGCCCAAGGAAGTGGAGAAAGGCAACACTGCCCTGGCAGAGCCTGGCTGCCAGACCTGCAGGAAGAGAGGGGCAGGATCTGCATCTCAGTTGACAGTGATGAGGTGATGGAGGAGGTGTCAGGCACTGCCTGAAGGCAGTGGCTTGGGGCACAGGAGAGCTGAGCAGTGCTTTTGATTAGTGAAAAGGTACAGGAGAAACGGGCAAGACACTGGGTAGAGAAAGAAAGTTAGGGGAAAGTAGGTAGTGTTGGGGGAGTCCAGTTTTGAAAGGTTAGGTAGTTACCTCCTTCCACCACCCCTTTACTTGTGATTTTCTTAGGAGTGTGTCACAATGTCACTGTCCCCTTCACCCACTGCTCAAACACTCCTGCTGAGCCTGAAAACAAACCAACACCCCTCGAGCTGGGCTTGGCTGGCATCACAGTGCTGCAGCAGCTGATGGAAGGGTGGAAGCTGAGCACCCTGCCAGCTCCACTTCTCACCTCTGGTAGGGTTTACCTCAGTCACACACCCACCCCTACCATTCAAATTAATGTCACAGTAAAATTGCAAGTCCTCACCAGTAAATGAAACCTGTACATTTTAACATATTTTTGAAGTTACTGTACTTTGTCTGTACATAGAGATTTTAATTATTGGTAGAAATAATTTGTTTGGCAAAAAACATAATTTGACTTGGCAAAAAACAACCATCTCATTCCATTAGTTTTGGCTATCCAAAACCATACCCTCCACTGCTGCATGGACTGCAAAACCCCTTTCTCACAGTTGCTCTGACAGAGCTTCTCTGGACTACAGAGCCAGCAGCAGCCTCTGGCCCTACTCCATGTGCATGGAAAAAGAAACATGTTGTAGGTTTGGGTCAACTCAATTAATGAGTGGAAAAAACCCCATCTCAAATCTTTGACATTTTTTTATTGCTCAGAGAATCAGACAGGAGAGACTGAAATGCCATGTGGGCAAACAGAACATTTACAAACCTGAAAGACACTCATCACATGAACAACACATTGTAGATGCATATAATTAAAAAAAACACCACAAAACCATTAAGCTGGAAATACAACCACAAGGGATATTTCTTGAACAAATATAAAGCTTGATATTTCCTGAACAAATATCAAGGAATAGGGGAACAAAGCCCAGCCAACCTGTTCCAAGTGTTCACTGGACAGCAAGAGTGAAGAAAAGCTTCTTTGAATTCCTGGAGCTTTTGACTCCTGTAATTATTTCCTAAATCATGTAGAGTGCCTATGCTAGCTATATTAACATTTTAGACAAATGATCTGGAAAAATAAAACAAAACAGAGTAGTGTGTACACGGAGGAGAAAGAGAGGGCCAAGTGACCGAACTGTTTTGACAGGATGTTTTTTAGATTAATTTATCATTTATCTGTTAAGAAGAGTTGCTTTTAGTAGTAGTTCTTGCAAAATGCAAGGTCATTAAAGCTTTCATGTGCCCTGCTGTGCAGCAGATAGTTAAAGGCACACCTAAAGCAAATGGAAAGCAGGAGTTTTGTATGGAGAGGTGTACCTGATTAGCACGTTGAGAACAGAGTACAGCCCACATGCTGAAATGTCTCCATTTCTGCTGGTACTGAACTGATAAAAACCGAACTAAGTAAAACCACACATCTGCAGATGCACAACCACATCTTCATTCTGCTTTCAGACATTCTCTGATTTACCCAAGTCTGGTTAGTTTAGTTATTTTGACTTTAGCTGGTCATAAATCTGACCACTCTGGAGAAGGTATGGTTGAGGTGTGGTACTGTTCCCTAGAAACACTTCATGATCATGAACACATCACCAGAATTCAGAGAGGACAAGCCTGTGCCTGTGACCACTGGCAGTGGTGCACAGTTCTACTCACAGTTCTGCTGCTCTAAAGACCAGTATTAGGGCACTGCACCAGGGTCACCCTCCCTCATTAATGGACCACAGCAACTCCCTACACCCCTTTAGTCACATCTGTTAGCTCGAGTAAATATGGTCACATGACAAAGATTTTATTTCCTCTCATACACTGACTTTGCAGTAGAACTTGCAAGGACTTAAGTTTAGTAAAGCTATGCAAATATATCCACCAAAGAAATACATGGATAGCAGGTGAGGCCAACTTTGCCTTGTGAATCTCCTACTGCAGACTCTTCAGATGGCTCCTTAGCTTAATTTACAGTTTTGGCTCTCAGTAGATCACTGACAAGAAACCTCACAACTAATGAGGTCATACAGTCATGGTTCACAGTGGAAATACAATTTTTGGCTGTTTAAACAGATTCAGAAACTAATGGACACTTTATTTACTGCATTTACCATAAATGCAACAACCTTAATTTTATTTATCCTGAACACTTCACTCCATTAGAAATTTTGTATGCACACCTTTTCTGAGGCATAGTGTGCACCAACAAACTAAGAATTGTGTCCATAAGCAGACAGAAGCAAGGAAAGCATGAAATGGAAATGCCCATGGTAAACTGCACATTGATAAATGGATGTCGCACTGCAAATCAACTTTTCAGTTATCTCTCTGGTCACAGCCTTACTGGCAGGCACATTCTATTACTCATTACAACTGCACTGGACTAGCAAGTGACACAGGCTTTGCAACACCAAAAGCAAATGCAGTGGAGCAATAGCCACTGTGAGATTTATGTCCATGTTACTCTCAGTTTAGTGCGATATGACATGGTACCAACATGACAACATGTTCCTCTTTATGAAGCCAAAAACCATCTGAAATGCAATGGTGCTTCCAGTCAGATAAGCATGTCTGCACTGGAAATCTGCTAAGTTCAACTAATCATGTCCTTAGGTTTCAGAATAAACATGAGATGATGTTGACTGGTATTTTCAGGTATTTTTGCTCGTGTGAGTCCCTTGTTGAATCATCTAAAGACAAGTAACAGCTATAAACCCAGCAAACACTATTCATGCTTAACCATTTACTGAAAAAACATTAAGTATAAAAAGGTAGGGAGACTTTTTAGTGATAAAAATGGGAGGTAGACACCTCAGTTTAAGGTGATTTGAAGGCCATTCACATTCTCCCTTGGCACTTGAGTAATTATTAACTTGTCTAAATTCCAAAAATATGATGATGGCAAAATGATTATGTCTCTTGTTATATCTAAATATAATAAAATCAGAAAATTAAGAGACCATGAGCACCCTTGGAAACAATTCTAAAAAGATTTAAAAAATTGTTTCCATTTCACTTGTGTGGAAAAAGTGAACAGAATAATAACTGTTGTTTCTCTGAACATCTTGCATCACAAGACAGAAGATCAAGAACAAATCCCAAATGCTGATGACCATCTCCTCTGCTCTATCACAGCCTCTTTCTCTACATCACTGTAACACAACTGTACCTCAGAATGTTTGGGATGCCATGTGTAGGCCACACCCAAGAAAAACAATTATAAACTCCAAGAGAAAAGACAGAATTATACAATACTGTATGACACAAGACAGAAACATTAAAATTTCAAGTGGGAGTCGCTGCAAATAAGTGATCTTTAAAAATTCCTCTGGAAATACTAACTTAATTCAGAACAAATCCTGTGCTGTGTAAAATTCGACATATAAAAAAGATTTAAGGTATTTTCAGAGAATTTCAGAGTTAGCAACCTCTCCTGTCAATTAGATGCTCAAACTGTTGCCTCAAAGTCAGTGGTCCATATCTTATCAAAAGCCAAAAAATATTTTTTTTTCTTATTCTAATAATAACAACAGTACGTTTACTTCTGTCTTATTTGCATATACCTTTCTTTTTAAAGGCTTACGGCTTAGTGTTCACAAATTTAAAAAAAACCCTATAAATACAGAAAAATAAAGCTTAATAGCACACAATATAAAAAATGACAAGTTTCAAACCCATTACATTGTTATTGTTGAAAAGTGCACTACAATTAATCTGCAGGTCAGAGACGCTTTGATCATGTTCATATTTTCCATGATTAAATCCTGTGAGTTGTAAGTTTTTCATCTTGTCAATTAAATGAGAAATCTTTGATCCACCAAGGTTTTGGATGCCAAATTCTTCTGCCCAAGTGTATTACGAATAAACCTAAATACCTAAGAACATTTTGGAAAACATGTATTAATTAAGAAATACTTACACTAGTATGTTTCAGTATCTAACATAAAATAGTAACTTCCGATTATCTTTAAATTGTAAATAATATGAATTATGTACTTAATTTCCTTTAGCATTTTTAAAATATTTTCCACTACCTTTCCACCCTAAATTATGATAGAATTATGTGAGATTAACTTTAACAGATATTCATGTTTTCTATTGAAAATTATTTGTAACCTCTTCATTTAGCATCACCATGTGAACAAAATTAATTTGTCACAAGCCTATTTGACAAAATAAATAAAAAAACTATTTCAAAACTATTTCTCAGTATAATCTTCTCTCACTGCACACTCACTGCATTTATTATCTAGTTAACTATTTAAACTGCCATACTGACTCCCATTTAAAAATATTTCTTTGTTCTTAAGTTGAAATTTACCTCTTGTTGCAAATATGTTAGAATAGCTGCTAAAACAAAACTTTGGGAAGCTAAATCCACAACTGAGAAAAACAGGATATCAAAGATGAGCAGTGTTGTTTCATTGCCATAATAGAGAACATCACTGAAAGAGTGTCCTTCATCTATGGAAAGAGAAGATTTTTTAAAAAGTTAGTATTTCTGTGAGTTGTAAGTTTGTGGAGTTCATCAGTCCATGCTGATGGGGAAGCTGATAAGAAAAAGGAAGATCAGAGATAGAGCAATTTATGACATTCTGTGGTAACACAGAGATAGTCCTGTCATTCTATTGAAAAATAACACAAACTTTTCACTTATAAAATAGCATCATGCTGATGAACACAATAGGTAAAATCCATGGGTCACACACAACTCTATTTACTCCTGAAACCTCAATCAGATTATTTAAAGAAGTTGTTTTAAATCAAGAAGCAGATGTAACTTCCTTGTCACTGAAATTTTTAGTAACTATTAGTTCTGGCCCCAACTCAACAAAATCATAAAATCATATGGTCAATGCCTTATTTAGGAGGAGGTTCAGAGCTTAGCATTATTTTTGTTTAACGGTTCCCCAGAAAATGGGTCTTTTAAGGTGAAAGTACCTTCTTCACAGCCAAAGTACTCTAGACCATTTATCTACCTCTTTATTTTATCAAAGAGCACCACTACTGTAAGAGAAAACAATACGCAAACAATTACAGGAAACATACTCTTTTCCCTCTTCCTACTTTTTCAAAAAATGTCCAATACAAGTTTGATTGGAAATAGTCTATTTTCATTATAAATTGTGTATTTCAGCGCCATGAAATCCTGATTTATATCTAAACTTCTGGGAACCATAACAGTCTAGACTATCAAACAATGTATTTCTATTAATGCTTATGATTATAAATTTCATAAACATGTGCACATCAGTCACTTTCAGCTGCCTTAAATACAAAACATCACAGTCAAATGACAAATTATAAACAGGATTTATGTAACCTAAAGAACTTCCCTTAAATACCTCCCTCACAAGTAGTCATTCGATGGTGGCTCCTGCTTTGAAGTACATTTCAGATTGTAAATCCTGGGAAAGAAATCTACACAGAAACCAGGATACTTAAAATAGTACAAATACCACACATCTTTTTACCATTATAAAAAATATTTTTCTCTATTGGTTCCATGAACTCCATGCCAAGAATTCGTTCAAGCAGCAACTTATCTTTAACAATATAATCCATTTCTTTATGAACCTGTAAGAAAAAGAAAAACAACACTTCTTGTTTTATGATTTCAAACCTGCTACAAAGTGAAGTACAGCTACTTAGACCTTTATGAATGAAACAAAACCAACTGGTCTATTCCAAGACAAAAATAAGTACATAACAAAAAAGGACTTGTCATTTTTAAGTGCAGTCTGCACTGCTGGACAGCACTCCAACTGGTTTTTTTTTTGAATGAAGCACTGTTCTGGATGCCATAAAATCTTTAACAACAAATTGTAAAGCACGTATGCTTGAAGAGGAATTACAGTCCTTTAGATTTACAATTTTTAGTCTGTACTTAGAATAAGTGTATTTTCCTTAATATAGTAATGTCAATATACATACGTGATCAATAAAAGAACTGAGAAATTTGTTCATGGCATTGTAGGCCCTTGTGCTTTGTTCAAAAGTATTTGCAGAGGAGTCCAAAAGCCTGGCAGGACCACGTTTCTGAAATACAAGACAAAGACTTTAACAGAGAAATTTCATATTTTAAATAACATTTAAAGAATACCAATATCTCACTTACTCTTGTTAAGGTTTCATGAATCCAGTCATAGTTTAGTCGCATTTTTCTTGTAATAGAAATCTGAAATGTCTGGCCATCTGTGTTTGGTAACAAACCTCTCTGACTGCACAAGTTTTCCTATACAATTAAAGCAATTGTAAATTAACATGATTAATGTCATTCATAGACCCAAAAATAGTCAAAAGCTTTTCATTTCCTCTTTTTCATGTATAGATAATACTTAATATCTCTAAATATTTGAATCTACTGCACTCTTGTTCTACTGCAGCAAGATTTTCTTAGGACATGAAATCCTGACCCCTGCTGTCACAAAGTCGTATTTCTCTTTTCACCTGTATTCAGTTCATTACCTTCTAATAATACATATTCTGACATTTATTCTGAAGACCCTTCTTTTAGGTCTATAATTTCTTCTATATTTGTCTCACTTTTTTTGTTTCTTTTTTTTGGATTCCTGACTTTTTCCATGTGTTTTTCAGATCACATTTAATAAATCTTAGAAACCACAAGAAAAAAAAAAAATCTACATTTTCATGGGGAAACCCCCCTATTTTTCCCCAAATTATATTAAAATAAGCAATTAGGAAAAAATTGTAGGAACACATAAATCAAAAAACACTTTTAGTAAGATTCCTCTGTATTTCACTATTTGAGATTTAATTTTCACATGGTTATGTTTTTTCTGTCCATTTAACATTGAAATAGCAATATCCTTATTTACTGCACTTTCTTAGTTGTCCCTAAAATGATACAAAACGTCATGAAATTTAATGCAGTCTCCGATCTTGTATTAGACATTTTGTATTTGCCTGATCTTGCAGCAATGATACAACATATGACAAACCAGAAAAAAATACTTACAAATTAATTTTTATAAAGAATGGGTTGTAGAAGAGATGGAATAAAAGAATTGATTGGCAGATTACAAGTTGCTGTATTAGTGTTTCAGATCTGTCTCTTTACGAAAGCTTTTTGGTATGCACCTTTTTGAATGTGGCTGTGACCTTATGAAAAGCTTAAATATTGAAAAGAAGATTCTTAAACATATGAAAAAAACTTTTTAGAGAAACACAAATTTTGTATCATTGAAATGTGAAGAAGTAACAAGATGAAATAGTGAAAAGAAAGATGAAGAGCTACTTGAAAGAGCTACTGAGTCATACCTTTACACACCAACAGCTGCTATATTTAAGTAACATGGTCCAATGTTGTGCACAACTGCAGATCCATTATGCAAAAGTGTGTGGTCTTTACATAAAATAAGTAATTGAGCAGATATAAACTTGAATAGTTTTACTTACTGCTTCTCTCTTCAGGTTCATATTCATTTCTTCCATATTGGTATCTGCATGTCCGTGCACTGAGCGACCATGGATATAATGACCAAAGCAGTTGTGTGACAAGAGAAACACTGAAATCTAAGAGATGGGGGAAGAGAGAACACTTTAATCCACAATTATAATTTTATTTTTGATCTTATGAATTCACAGTTAAGACCAGTCAAACCAGCCAGCCCTGCTACAAATACAAAGTAGGCAGGTACCAAAAAAAATATTTAGCAACTTTTTTACTAATTGGTTTTACCTATATGTAGCTAGAAATACATACCAGCTTCAAGTTTAGTTTATCAGCAGCAAGGATCTGCTGCTGCTTAACTCCATTAAGCCAAGAAGTTAAAGCTATTAGATTTTATTTTGATTCAAAGATTATTTCTGTGCTACATAACACATATGCATGATTCCAGCTGAACTCCTAAAATACTGTATTTAACAGAACTTCATTCAGTATGATACAATGCTTATATATCACATAAACTCCAAAACTAATTCTTTTCTACAACCCAGGTACTACATGGGTGTTTCACAGAAGAGCAATAACCATGGGTGGAAAGATTGATAAAAGAGGGAAATCAGTATTTCTAAGAAGTTCTGGACAAATGAGGTAATCCAATCTGTTCTGACTGGACTCTTCTTTGGTTAAAAGGGAATTCCTGCAGTACAAAGCTTCAAAACTCATATGTAAAGAAGAGAAAGTTCAGATGTGAGTAAGAGAAAATGTGTGCAAAAGGTGATAACTGTTAAAAGGGACAAGATGAAGTTCAGCAGTTGAGGGACAAGCACAAGACAGGAGCAGAAACTGGACATGTATGTATTAAATAAAACCAAGACAACTTGCAAGACAGAAAGCCTAAACCACAAACTAGTATACAGAATGGCAGTAAATGATTCCACACCTGATTTCTGTTATAACTTGTTGTTTTTGAATTCTGTATCAGCACATGTAAATAAAATAAAAACAACCTAAAAATCAGATGTCTAAAATAACATATTGATACCTATGCTTCTGAAATTATTTTCCAATTGAAGTTTAAGTGAAATCTTGCAGAGTTCACCAATAAAATGAGCTGAAGGAAACATCAGCTTTGGCTGTTAGCTAGTAATCTAAATTAAATGAATAAATACTATTTATTATTCTTAAAACTATCTTATGTACTATTCTATTTAAAATGCCACACTACAAATGAGACAAAGAAATACTTACATTGCTCACACAACACAAATCAACAAATTGGCTTATCTTATCTTCAACAAATCTTTCATAAATCACAGCAAAAAATATAACCTGAAACAAATCAAATTTTCTTTCATTAGTTCATCACTGTTGATGTTATTAAGCAATTAATTTCAGCACTGAACACCCACAAACAACACACTTCTGTAGTGGCCACCATTGCATTGGACTTAATGAAACAGGATTGGCATACTACTTCCTTTAAGAAGTTAAGTTGTAGTAAGAACTTGCTTTTTATTTTCAACTTGTCAGATGCTTCAAAATTGTTTAAAATAAAACAAAGTATTTGCATAAATTCATATCTTTGAGAGGATTAAAATTCTGATCCAAAGTCAGATGTCTCATATCTCAGAAGATTCATTTTGAGTCCCAAAGGGGTACTATGCTAAAACAACTAAACATAACAGTTAAGAACATACTCCATGCTATGATAAACAGTTTGGACAGTCTAGTGATTTATTCTAGCTTCCAAGAACCAGCCTGAAAATGATACTTCAGGATGTCATGTGTTTCACTTACTTGCAGGATAGCAATGGCTACCCAGAGTGCAGCAGACACACCAAATCTTAAAATGCGGCTCCAAGGAGCTACATAGCTCTCACTGTCTCTTGTGAGACTGGAAGAAGCATCCATTAAAGCCAGGTTTGAAAATCCCACCACCTGAAGAGATAAGAAGGTCAATATAACAACAGGTGAGAATGAATAGTATTCATTAGGATCCTGTTGTTTCCATCATAACAGGAAGTAAGGAAAAATAATGAAAAATGGACCTGGAAATAGTAACCTGCTCACTATGACGGAGCTTAATTCTGTGATCCAGTGTTGTTACTGAGAAACAATTAAGACATAACCTGTACATATACGGGTTAATAGAGAAATTAAACAACATGGAGCTAAATCTCATCTCAAAAAGTCGATGTTAGCTTTTACTGAAAAACTCCAAAAGATTCTACTACTGTACTGCATAGGGATATAACTTCTGCCAAATTTCAGCTCTTTGGTCCTATATATTCCAGTGTTAAAGCAAACTTTAATGTGTTTTGCAACTCTTAAAAAAGCCTGATTTCTTTTGTTTTTATTGTACAGAAGTATATTTTCCTCCACCATCTGTATGGTTTTATTTTCTATTTTAAACGAAATGTTTTTATTTGAAAAATCTAGAAAAAGTTCTAAAATAAAAAAGATGAGAGGAACAGTATGTGTTGAAACACTTAAGAGGTGAAAAATTAGTGAAAATCTTTCAGAACAAAAGTTGCACCAAAATACAGTTGTGGTGGGTTGACCATTTCCTCATGTCCTAGCGCTTGTCACTTGGGATAAGAGACACCTATGTCACTACACCCTCCCTTCAGGTAGCTGCAGAGTGCAGTAAGAACAGGGGCTCTCTTTTCTCCCTCTCTTGTAACACTGCACCTAAGTTGGTCCTGGCCTGTATTTACCAACAGCAAAAATGCTCACACGGTGAAAGAAGAAAGTTTCAGGACTTTGACTATTTAATTTAAAGGACAAATTTAAAAAGGACTATAAAATTGAGTAAAACTGTTAAGATATGTGTAAGAACCTCACAAAAACAAGTATATGCTACACACTTTAAGAATGCTTCCCAAGATTGAAAAAATTACTAAACTACAAAAGAAACAAGCCCAAATATTTTTTAAAAGCTAAAGCACAGTTTCTCATATATCCTGAAGCTGTAACTGAAGGCATACTGCCATCAGGAACAGAACTGGCACATTTTACTTCCTGCGTAATAAAAGGGTACTACAGCAAATTAGCAGGAAGGAAGCTCAGTTCAGACAAATATGAAATCAGAAATAAAGCTGTAGACTGTGGCAGGAGGATGCCAGTAGGTAAATAAAGAGGCGAGTGTGTACACAGATTTATCAGTCTCTTAAGCTCTTTAAGGTAACTCATTAACTTAAAAAAAAAACCCAAACAAAACTAACAAAGATCCCTCAGGTAATTAAAGGTTGGAATTTTTTAAAGTCTTCCTTAATTAAATATTGCAATGACCTATACATACATATGAACTAAAAAATTGCATTTAAATAATTCTTTTACTAAGTTACATAATTTCAAGTAAACTTAAAGGTGACTCACTATTACCACACAGAATGCAAGAATTAAACATCAGACCCTTATGTTCCACTCTGGTTGTGAATTATAAATGGTAACAATAATAGTAACAATAATAATAACAATAACAATAACAATAACAACAACAATAATAATAACAATAATAATAATGTAACAATAACAATAATAGTAATATTAATAATAATAGTAATATTACCTCCAGAAAAAAAAGAACTGCAAGCACTTGAAAGAGAGGATTTATTTTCCTCACTGTCTGAATTTCATTCCATTCATTTGCTATAAAGTATGTCCTCCATATGCTCACAGGTGCAGCAGCACTTTTAATAACACCTTCACCTAAAAAGAGTACATACAGTAAAGGTCTAAAATTTAATATCTTAGAGTGATATCTGAATTTCACCAAAGCTGCTTATACCAACAAGCATAGTTTGAATTACCTTCAACTGCTTTAAGAACTTTGCCCTTAGGTCTTTCCCAGTCAATAAAGAAAATATCAATAGCAACTTGTGAAACCAGCAAGTGTAAAAATTGCAGAGCCTAAGAGAGAAAAGTAAGGACAGAAACAGCATATACACAAAGATGGAGGAGTAGTCATTGCATGGATTATTCATGAAACACAAGAAGCAATATCTTGATTATACATGACACTGCTACTTTATTACCAATTCCTGATAATTTTTTGTTTGTTTAAAAGCTTGGAATAATGGTAAGTCATGTGATGATGTCCAAAATTATGAAGAAAATACAGCAAAACAACAAGTTAAAAAACCTGACTATTTCCCCATAACATACTAACCTGGACTACAAATTCCAATTCAGTATAATACCCACAATTTGTACAATATTTGTATATGCCATGAAGACAGAGCAGTGATCTCAGAATTCCAGAATTACATTAATATTTGAATGTAATTATTTGGATCTGTCTTCTTTCTAATCAGGAACTCACAACACTTACATTCTGCTTTAAATGGAAGTACTTGCTTTCTTGATATGATGCTATTTTATTTGGGTTTCTTTATACCTTTATCCTTGAAAGAATGATTTTTCAGTCTTTCTTTTGTGACTTTCTTGAGATATTTATTTTCCTACAAAGACTCCACAAAATAAATTTCTACGGCAAAATTACTTAATTCTCAGAAAAACATAACTATTAGGACATAACATCTACACACTAATAACAAATAACTGTACAAGATATTTAAAAACAAGCCTACTGAAAATATACAGAAGCATGCTGACATGTATTTTATGGTGAGGAAAAAATTATTTACCTTTAAACTAAATGCACATGCTACGTATGTAACAAAATCTTCTTCTTGAGATGGAAGAGGTAAAAGGACAGATACAAACTGCTGAGCCTATAATGGAGAAGTTACATTGAAACAGCACACCTGGAATATGTGACAACATAATAAATGCTTAAGTGTCAATAAGCTTTTCCAGAAAAAGATCAATGAACGTGTAAAATATTTTAAGTGACTATTAAGCAGACTGCAAGTACAACAAATCCTAAGGAAAAGGAACAGGTGAACACAAAATTTAAGCACACAAACCAGAATGTTATACAGAACTTGCCTCAATAGTCTGACAAGAAAAAAAAAAGAAGAAAAAAGAAAATTAATGTCCATGTAAAAATATATTTAATATTACTAGGTTTTCGTACATCCAAATCTGGAAGAACACTTACTTTGAAGAATACAAGCCAATAAATCCCTGTGCCCAATGTGATGATAAAGAAGACGTTGGCAAGGTCTCCAGCATAGAACAGTAAGAACTTGAAAACTGTCTGCAATTATAAAAACACGCTGTAGATGTCTGTAAAATTAATTAAGTAATGCATACGTTCATAATGCATTCATATAAAATGTTATGTAGCTCACACAGGAAACTCTGCTACTGAAAAGTAGTCCTGAACAAAAGCTTTCCACTGTGGTTACATATTTATGGTGTTTTGACTAGCAGAAACTCCTACATGCTGGTCTTTGTTCGAAGAAGATTTAATCTGAAAACCAAGTCCATTCAACTGATCAGAATAGCCCTGTAAATACCTTTACTTTTACAGCAACATTTCCTGAATGACAATATCAGAATCAAAAAGAATGCAAAAAACCTACTTTCTCAAGTGAACCTAACTCTGGGGCACAGTTCTATGCAGCTAGGCCAGAAATTATATCAGTTACCTTAAGAAAACGAATCATTATAATCACAAGGAACAACAGCAAAGGTGCCCTTAAAGAGAGGAAGAGATGTCCCATTTCAGTTTGCCAGCTGTTCATACCTGCAAGTCAATTATAGAGCTCCCTGTCCGCCTCTTCCAGCCTGCAGTCTTGAGAAGGGACCATAACACTGCCAGTCCGCCCAACACACCCAGCGCGATCTGAAAATAACAAAAAATTATTTGCAGATATTCTTAAAAGACAAATTATAGAAGTAAATCATTATATCAACAAATTAAAAGGGAATTACAACTTACATCAGTCTGAATCTGAGCCTCTGACTGATTCATCTCATACCTGACTGCGAAAGAAACCTGAATATTAAAATACAAAAAGTAAATATGCATAGAAATTCTGAAGTGCTACAACCATTACAGACAGTGGTAGTTTTCAGTTTTAGTTGGTGGGAATTCCCATTAGGGCTACTATACAAGTGCCAGATACATCTTTTTTTACTGCATATGACCTGGTGTGCCCTGTTGCCAGGCTCAGTACCAGCATGTCCTTATGCTACTGTTACTGCAGATTTTCCCAGCAGTAATGCTGGGGATGGGTGCCTGCAAGTTACCAGCTATACTTATTTGTAATGCTTTCAAATGTGCATGATTTTTTTCCTCTTGAAAGGAGACATTGAATGTTTGATACTTTCCCTTTTATCACTGATTAAAGGTAACCTTGATGTAATTAGACCAACATGCAAAATCATATGGTAAGCTTGCACAGCTCAGATACTGGGGTTTTTTTCAGCTTGAATGAAATAAAAATTGCCATGCAGCATCAAAATTATTCCCTCTAGCTTAAAGACAGGGACAAAGTCAAAAGACCTCTTTTGACTTTGGTCTGAAAGATTTGTACATGGAAGAGAAAATGTTTGTCTTGCTTTTATAATATTCTGGCCTGAGTCTTTGTCACTGCACAGCTAAAATTAACACAAGCATGATAATAAATAGTATTTCTAATTAAGTTTAAAAGAAGTACCAGAGGAATTTATTACCCAAATAAATTCCTCCTTCCCTACATCTTGTCTTCCCCAACATTTGCTCCTGTCAGACCTCCTTCTGTCACTGCACTTGGACTTAAGTCTAAATACCCTCAGTTACTACAAGCTCAGTGCTTACAGAAGCTGGAAACAAAATTCAATGTATCTTTTTAGTTGCACAAAATTTGTTAAATGCAACAAGACATCCAAAACTGGCAGTACCCAAATAGATCTCACATAGATGTAAGGATGAAAAAATATGACAGAAAATTGAGGAACTGAAAACAATTGTTCCTACCATCACTATTTGAATACTTTCTAGATACAGTGCTGTCTCAGCAGTTAAATAAAGACATCACTTAGGCAGGAAAAAAATGTCTTGAGATTTCTATCTTTCTAATTCTCTTGCTTTCATGCAACTAATATGGAACTCAAGGAATGCTTCTAGCACCACAAATTTCTTCTAGTCAGATGTCTATTTGTACTGAAGCCTGAACAGCTGAAGGTTGACAAGCAGAAAATGCTAATATTAATTTTTTTTTATTCTACCATCCTAAGATCAACATTTTTACTTTTTAAAGCTGTGTGATCTAACACACAAACAAGACAGAAGAATGGGACATCTGTGCTGCTGCCCATGAAAGCAGGCAAAAAGGCAAGTAGGAAATGCCCCTTCTGCATCTGCTACAGCAGAATTTGGTGGTTTTCAGTACAGAAAGATAAACACCAAAGGATGCTTTAAATATATTACCAAAATTTTAACTTAAACTGCAGGTGACCCAAAATGTTTGTGTCATAACAACCTGCTCTTAATGCATTGTTCTAAATAAAAATACTAATTCCTTGCATAAGTTGCTTGCAGTACTGCATAGAGGCCTTTATCTGTTATTTTATATGTATATAATTTTATTTGAACTGCAGCCTAATTTAGCATTATAAAACTAATTTCAAATTCCAAGTGTTTTAAGTTAAAAAAGACTGGAGATAAATTGAAAAGAGAATAGTTTTAAATGATTTTAAAAGGTTGTAGTGAAAACTTGTAATGGCAAAACTGATCAGAACTAGAAACTGCTTATTAGATTTTTATAACCCACTACCAAAAACCAGAATTCCAACAGAACTAGAAGTATAATTAAGGTAGCACAAAGATCTCACCATCACACTCTGGGTTTCAGGGTTTTGGATAAGCACATCTGTGTAAGCAACAGTAATTAGAGGAGGGTAGATAGTTCCTCTCTGTGTATGGGATACCAGACGGATACTGCAGAAACACAGAGTATGATTTTTAATACAAAAAGACACCAGATGAGTGCTTGGAAAGCAATCATTGAAACTTATAAGAAAATACTAAATGAACAGAACAACCTGATCAATAAAATGTGAATTTCTAACCCAATGACATGCCACTTGACATTTTAAAAGTACAACTGGAGTGTACAAAGGCATGTACAGAAATATATTAAAAAAGAAGTCATGGGAAAGACTGTTTACTTGTAAGAAAACACTTGAATCAATCTTTACCTGTCTGCATCTTACAGGAGGACATCACAGAAAGAAGGAGAAAAAAAGTTTCTTCCAAAATAAATTCCAGCTGAGATGAGCAATCAGTAATGACCCTAACAGGCAGTCTCACAATTTTAGTTAAATGACTACATGCCTATT
This sequence comes from Leptocoma aspasia, assembly GCA_013399835.1. Classification (NCBI taxonomy): domain Eukaryota; kingdom Metazoa; phylum Chordata; class Aves; order Passeriformes; family Nectariniidae; genus Leptocoma; species Leptocoma aspasia. Next base: position 79,424 of record VXAX01002076.1, read on the forward strand.
CTGGATTGTATAATAGAATAGGCAGTGGGTTGTAAAAACAGTGCAAAAAAGAATATGGAGTATGAAATAAGATCTTTGTATAGTCAGCAACACACACACTGAAAAAGAATTAACAGGGGAGTTTTTAGGTCTTTCCAGACAACACCTGCTTCTAAGAGGTGACTGAATACCTGCTAACTTGCATTATGCAAACATGGTCTGATCCTTGTACCTGGAAGAGAATCATGGTGATTTTAATTCCCACAAATCAATGTTGTTTTCTTTCACTCATCAGAACAACCTATGGAAATTCATGCCATTTCCAAATGGAATGCATGTAAAAAAGCAATATGCAATGGAAAAAGCAGCACATATTACATATTAGACATATTAGAAAATACATAACAAAACAACTTTAAGACAATAAAATGCAGACTGTATAACACTGGCTTTATTTTCTATGTACTATATATTATATGAGTTAATCACCTTATTGTTATTTTGCTAGCAATCCGAATTACCCTTGGTGGTTTTCCCAAGTCATTCTCTTTTCCACTAAGTGCATCCACCAAAAAAAATCGACGAGTCAAAAGCCAGTTGTTCATACTACTGCCTAGGAAAAAACATGACAGTTTCACACACACATTATTCAACACACAAAAAGAATAAAATGTATTAGAAACAACACATATAATTGTATAACACATAGTAACTACTGAGGATATAACATTGTTTCTTTTCAATTTATACAAATATATAAAGAAATGAGATTATTTTATTTGTGCATATTACTGATTGGAATGGTGTATGCAACCAAAGCTTGCACTTAAACTATCAGAACTTGCCTACAGATGCTAAATTTTTTAAATGGAAACAAGTTATGGTATCTTTAAACACAACACAGCAACAGTAATTTATATAGATTATTTCTATTTGAAGTTTTCAGACTTTTTAAATTCATAGAGATGTTACTATCACCATCTTACCTTGATTAACAAACTTTTCATTGTACTGAAGATTCAAATTTAAAACTGGCACGGCCCAAAGATGCTGCTGTCCATTGCCACCATTATATTCAAGGAACAGGTCATAAAAGACTGGATTAGCAAAATCCAGTAGAATCTTAGAAACGGAAATTTTGCACTACAAGAAAAAAATGTGAAAATAAAAAGATCACTTTAACCATTTAGTTATTTTGTCAAGGTGTGGATTCTTTCCCTACAAAATTATTGTAGAATCTGTCCCACTTCTTCACAAAAGAAAGAATCACAGAATCATCAAGGTCCTGCATGAGCCTCCATTTCTCCAGACTAAACATTCTCAGCTCCCTCAGCTGCTCCTCATAGGACTTGTGCTCCAGACCCTTCACCAGCTCTGTTGCCCCTCTCTCCACTCTCCAGCACCTCAATGTCCTTTTTGAGAGGCCCAAAATCGACACAGCACTCAAGGTGTGGCCTCACCAGTGCCAAGCACAGAGGGACAATCACTGCCCTGGTCCTGCTACCCACACAATTCCTGGTCCAGGCCAGGATGCCATTCGCCTTCTTGGCCACCTGGGCACATGCTGGCTCATGTTTGACCAGCTGGCTGTCGGACAGCAATCCCAGGTCTTCTTCCACTGGGCAGCTTTCCAGCCACTCTTCCCCAAGTCTGAGTGCTGCATGAAGTTGTTGTGACCCAAGTGCAAGTCCTGGCACTTGGCCTTGTTACCTCACACAATTGGCCTCAGCCCATGGATCCAGCCTGTCCAGATCCCTCTACTGAGCCTTCCTGCCCTCCAGGAGATCAACACTCCCACCCAATCTGGTGGGATAATAATACAGACTCAATATCAAATACTCAAGATTTTAAAAAGAAAAAAAACTCCATACTCAACTAGTTCAATGATCCTAAATAGAGCATGCTTTTATTCTGACTGAAATATGGATTAAACAACATTAAACAATATGAAAGATATTGTTAAATATCTTGATAAATAAAAATATTTAACAAAGATTTGTCCATTTTATTTGGTAACCACTTCAAATTTCCAAGAGTAAGCTTTGACAGCTATTACCTTCCAAGACTTTCCGACCACGTAAATAGCAGCCAGAGTTTTGTATTTTTACACTTCAAGACATAATGTGGGGAATGATTTTCAGTGTTAGGTAAGTTAATAAACAATATTAATATATAGGTAACAGGTGCTGTGCACATATATGGAGTTCTATAAAGATGTTTCTTTCTCCACTGCATTGCTGAAGAGACTACCACCTTCCCATCTAACATATTAAGTGACAAAAATTAATGATCGTTTATCACTGGCAGGACCATTTCTGTGGCTGACATAATTTAGTGTTCTACTCCCTCTTCCTTTCCTGGTGTTTAGTAAAGTGTGAAAACCCCAGCAGTTTTTTCTCATAGTTAAGATAGCTAAAGAATCTCTTTCCTCTGATGAGTCATCTGTTCAATTAAAATACATTTTCAATCTCTTTACCGAATTCACTAAAATCAGAGCATACTACAAAGAGTAAATGGGAACAATATTTAGGCATGGCACAACTGGATTTGCCTTCTTTCCAGATGAAAACTGGCCAGAGATGGTGGTAGGAAAATTAGGAGATATGATACAAAGCATATGGCTGTCATAACTCAGGCACTGTGTTCTTCCACCGCTAAGTCAGCAACCTCACAAATACAAATGTCAGTTTAATTTATTGTGATTATGCTATGTAGTAAACAAGTTTGTGAAGTAATTACATAATTTAAAAAAACCCTCACACTTATTTTACTTAATTTCCCAAGAAAGAACTCCATGCCTAAACTCCAAAGGTTCTTCAATATGCACTGAATAACTAATGACATATAAAGCAGCTTAATTCAAAATTCAAAATAGCATTTTATATCTTACTTACACTTTGTTGGTAAGTTGTTCCAAAAACATAAGCTGCATTCAATTTAGTTTGGGTATCAGGACAAAGCTGAATAAAACATAGGTACAATTAGGTTAATTCAAAGGTATCATCTTCTCATGTGAAAAATATTTACAAGCACTTATGTATTCAGAGTTCTCACAAAAGATTATTTTTTATTTTTTAATAAGAGAAGGATTTATTTTGGAGTAAACACAATTATTTATTTCACTAATATTGATGTGCTTAAAATGCTGGTTTAGCTTATTCTTACTTGCACAATATTTTTCAGTTCCATCACTGAAATCTGTGGACAGCAGCATCCAAACAGGCAAGAATAATCTTTCTGTGGACTGAATGTTCAATGCACTGTACTGCCTCAAGCTCTATCAGTGGCTTCTGCTAAATTCAAAAATCCCCTAAGAAAAGGAGTCCACATTCATACAGCCCTGTTTCTCTTAAGCTGGCATTCTCAGAGTATCAAAGCTATAGCAACTAACAGATTATTTTTCCTTTTTTAATACAACAGTTATATTTTCAGCAAAGAAGAGCAGATTCAGCTGAATCCAGAAAAAAATGGTCCGAAGTCTAATGTGGAGGGCAGAGCCATTTTCCCAAAATGAGAATCAAGTCTAAATTTGCATAAGCCACAATTCTATTAGTGTGAAACTGAAATTCTGGGAATTGCTACAATTACGCATTGAGACCACTTTAGCACTGTGATTTCTTATCACTCACAATCTATTACATTAAAGTAGGCTTCGAATGGAAAAGCTATTCCTTTCCCATTGGATAGCTGTTAAAAGCTTTGCCCTAGAAAAGAAAAGTGCCCCAATAAACCTAAACTTATATGTCAGAATATATCATTTTCTATGCATAGTAACTGTCCTAGTAACCTGTTATCTTAAATACTAGTTTTCCTTAAAATGGGAGACACAAGATGGCTCATCCTGAGGCAATAACAAAATAAATCCTGAATGTCAGCTGCTCTTCTGTAGACAGTGAAATGTCTGAAGTGATGTGCTCCAACAGAAAAGGAACCAACGACTCCCAATTGTTCTTGCTAGTGTTCCTACTGTTGTCTGCCTAGGGAAATACTGAGAGTGCCTAGATCACCAACAGACTGCTAAACAAATTCTGTTCTGTAACATGTTGCAGCTGCCCATTGTTCTCTCTGATATACTAATTACTGTTGCACTTTCTAATTGCTGCTTACTTGCATTTTTCGAAGCCTAACTACACAGCATGGTACTGCTGAAGTAGGATGTCTGTGTCCCTGAAATCTGAGGGTGAAGTGTCCAAGGGTACTTCCAGCCAGTTTTCCCCCTTTCTATGTAAAGTCTCCCACCATGTATTTATAACTTTCTGTTATGAAAAAGGCACATGCTGGTCATAGTGCACATTTTACATTTAAAACGAAAAGAAATAAGCAAGCAAAAAAATCCCAAGATAATGCAAAGAAAATGGTGTAGATCAGCTTTCCTACCTCCCTTGACAGTGACATAACCCCTGATTTGATTGTCACCTCCATGACAACATGATGTGTGCAAATAGTTGACAGCATCTAAGAGGGACATACTCATAGCATCATCTATAAACACATGTGGACAAAGAGCTAAAGAATACACTTTTCTCAACAAGAAAAAGAGGTCTAATAAGAAACTACACACATGAGGAACTGTGCTGAATGGACGACAGAGATAGTTGGTTCTAAATGGCTAACACCATTTTTCAGAGCTTTCCAATATGTCAAATTTATACTGGTCCAAAGGATGAAGGCATTGTTGATGAATTTATACTTCTGATTTTGTAGAGATCATTGTAAGCAAGAATAAAGGGCTATTTTCCCTAACCTAGCTCTACAGTTATGAACTGTCATTACTGTAATAACCAAACTCTTGGCTGTTGTCTTGATTTGGCTAAAGGCACTCAGAACACTGTGTTATCAAGGAAAGATAATTAAAATCAAACATACCTGTAAGATACCTCCTTCCAAACTTTGCCACTTAAGAAAGTTTCCTGCTGCATCAAATGAGGCTGCAATAAATTTCAGCTTTACACCCTGTTGATGAAAAAAAGATAAAGACCAATTAAACTGCCCTGAAGTGGACATACACATTTTAGAGATTGCTAATTGTTTGATGTTTCCTAAAACTTTCAGCACAATCCTTCATTTTTTTGCCCTTTTGATTTTGTTTTTAATCTTGGGTTTGGTAGTTTACTTTTTTACAAAAACATACCATTATTCTACAGCTTCACTGGTGACATGGAAAAAATGCCAAAGGAACTTCTACACACGTAGGCATGCCCTAAATCAATCAGAAATCTATGCAGATTTCTAATGTATACTAGAGGGAATCTAGAGGGCTTCCAGGACCTTCAGTGTTAGGAGGAATAACAAGTATTTTAGTTACTAAAACAACTGGTATATTGCAACATTGTTTAATTTAAAATGCAACATTGTTTAATTTAAAACACAGCATTGTAGAATATGGCTGAAAAAAGCTATTATTTTATTTTTGAGTCAATAAGAAAACTCTAGATAAATTTGGCAGTGTAACTGACAAAGAGGTTATCACTAGTACTATTTTCTGTGATTAGCTGAACTTGAATAACCTATTCCAGTTATTCTATCCTACAAGGAATTTGGAAAAATAGATCACTTTACTGTTTGATTTACTAGCTGATTTCTTCATAAAAATGTGCCAATTAACAAACTGCGCCAAAGCAGTCCATCCCTCCCAGGGATAGATATCTGGCTTTGTTAACATTAAAGTTATTTTTCTCACCTCTTTTTTTTTCCATAATTCACTGTAATAAGAGGAAAAGGCTGGAGTAATACACTGAATCCATCTCTGATACAATCAGCTTGTAGAGAGATTTTTGACAGAAATATTACAAATAAATTTAGTAGGGGGAGAAATGTGTGTGTAAGCAACAGAAAGTGTTAAACACCATAACAGTGATGAAGAACACTGCTCTCAGCTACAGAGCTGATAGATGGGTTGTGATAAAACCTGGCACAGACAACTTGTCAGGAAAGACCCTGCACTTTGGCACACCAGGAGCGTGGCAGTAAAGATATAGTACCTCACATTTACCCCTCTTTTTCACATTAGTTCACCATGAAATCTGACAAAAGGATGTATGTGTTCTAAATATGCAAAAAAGACAGATCAACTTTGCCTCAGATTTATGAAAATGGAAGTAAACAAGATTCTGAAGTGAAAAACAGTGTCAAAACAACTATGAAATCCTAAGGTGTCTAAAAGGTTTGTCTAATTACTAGTTTACCACTGCCAATCCAGATCCTTGGGGACACAATGAACACTTAAAAGCTGGCATCCTTTGCTGCTTGTGCCCTGGTCAGATCCCACAGGCAAGCATGTCTTGGCCTTATGAGAATGTGGGTATGAGAGTGTAAGCAAAGGAAGTGACTTTTATGTAAATATCACCTTCCTCTTCCATAAGATCTCACACAGAGTTTTGTTACACTAACTGCCTAAAATTTACCTTTAGTAGAGTCACATCTATAATAAATCTAAACCTTTTTACGTGATTATGTCCTCTTCCTAATGGATGCTTCCCTATGTCTACTACCCAACACATACCTTATCTGTTCCCTTAAAAGTGAAGGCTGTAGGAAAATGATTTTTCTCAAGTACTTGGGATGCTAATCCTGGTTGGTCACCATAATACAGCCATGGAAGATTATGCCTCCTGAAAAGAATTACAATGTTTTCTCTAAAGAAACATAGTATTTTTCATCAAAGAACATTTAAAATAATAATTTCTATACAAAACTATTAAAGACCAAAAGTTATGGAAAAGGCAACTTACCAGTAGGGTATTGAATGAATGATGCCTACCCTTGCTGTACTGACAAAAATATACTGAAACAAACCACAGGCATCAGTACTTGAAGAACTCAATGAGTTCATATTCATCACACACATATTTCCAAGAGCTTGGCACGCTGTTAGATTAGAGTACAACTGCAGTAGAGAAACACAAGAACACAAAAAAAAGTATTTAATTACCCCTCCCTTTTGTGAGGCAATCAGAAAATTGTTGTTACTTTTAAGAAACCACTCCTAAACCTTTGTTTTCACTTGAAATCAATACTCTCATTTTTTCAGCTTATTCTAGTTCTATCCACTAGACTGTAAAAAGTGACAGAAATGTCAAAATCTGCACTTAGAAAACAAAGTAAGAATCAAAATGTTTAATACCACTTAGACTGTATGGCAAAGATAACTCCTTCAAAGACCTCAGACTGACAACTACAGATGCATGCAGTTTAAGTATTTTCTCTTCAGTCTCATGTACCTTGCTCAATTTTGGTAAACACACCAGTGCCAAGTGGTATGCAGAGGTGACACCTGGCATCTGTGTGCAGAGGTCACTGCACTGCTATTAACTTGCCACCTCCTTACCCCCATTTGTGTGGGTCAGACCAGCAGCTGCTGGTCACATTCAGGCAGCACCTCTGAATGGCTGAGCAGGATGAGGCAGACAAACAGGATAAACTGGTGTCAGTGATAAAGAATGGGACCAGTGGGAGACTACATCTCAGAGCTGTGTATATGAGATGGTGACAGAAGCAGCTGCAAAGGTGATCTGGGAAAGTTCTGAACAAAAGGCTGCTGAAATTCTGACTGAGAGAACACCTGCCAACCTGGGAACATGGCCTGGGAGTCTGAAACATCCCTGAGAAGTGCAGCTGGGTACCTGAGACCTCCTCCATCAATAAGCACAAACCCAAGGAATTGTGACAGTAACCGACCATCTGGAAAGATGAAAAAGAGTCTAGAGAGAGTTAGGGTTTAGAAGAGGGAAAACATCCAAAATAGTAGGAATAGGCAATTGCTATTGATGGCTGTACATGAAAGAGTAGAAAAACAGTCTGGAAAAAACAAAAGCTAGCCTGAGATATAAAACATTGTCATCTATTGGCTGCCCCAGGTAGTGCTGCCCTACACCACCTTATGCCTCTCTGATATAAAAATTACTTTTTGCCCAAAATGGGGAGTGAATCTGTCGCTGCCTCTCATCTCTCTCTCAATCTCTACACACAGAGAAGGTCCCCAACACAAACTTTTCTATGAGCTCTCCTAGGCAAGTTACCAGACTGTGGCTAGGGATGCCTGACTGCCTCCAGCTTCTGCAACGTTGATCATCTTTGAAGTGAAACTTCATCTGTCATGAGGCCCCACTCCTGGGAGTGGTTTCTTGAGTACTGTACTGGTACTATTTGTAATAACACACATACAGATATGGGTAATTCATCATAAGCACCTTTGCTGCTTTCCTAGTGATCATTCTGTAGTAACTCGTAATATTGAAATGTATGCCTGCTGCTACTATTGACTGCTGCTCCCACTGGAGTAAATATATCCACTTGCTTTACTAATCATAACTATACTCACTTTACCAATAATAATTGCAGTAATCTCTAATAAAAAAAATGTAGGAAATAAAGACTCCATGTGCTCGCGTATTATGGAATCCTGCAAATCTGTATTGTGATCTTTAGAGACTTCTAGACCAGGTAACCCTTTGGGTTGTGACAGGGACAAAAAGTAGAACCTGAGAAGTTAAAATCTGATCTTCAGGAGAGCAATATAGAAGGAAAATGAGAATGTGTGATAACAGAGTTGGTAAAAGGGAGGCAGAGGCACATGCCCTTCACAAGTGTCTGTGATTCTGTTGCTGCAGCCACGCCTTCACCCATGATTACTGTCACCCAGAGCGACACAATGGTAAATAACACTTGCATACAGAAAGCAAAGCAAAGCTAAAAAGGGTGGTTCCATAGTTATGAATCACTGAAAATTAACTAAGAGGTAAAGAGCAGGTGCCAGTAAATCCTGGATATGTAAGAAGTTAGTTTTCTGAGTGACCCCTTACTGGATATGCTCATTTATATCCAAATATATGGATAGTAGGTCACATACTACTGAATATTGAAAGATTTTTTCTTTAACACCATTCATCTTGTGAAAATTCCAATGCTGTAGACTTGCATTAACATTGACTAGCCCTCAATATTCCTAAGCATTCTGTATATACAGTTATTTCTTTTCTATTCTCATCTCAAAATAAAATTCTTTAGAAATAAGCAAGGTAACTTCCAAAAATAAAAGTGACATGCTTTTACAGAGTACCATTCTGTATATAAAAGCGAACTGCAAACATTAATGAAACTCACCCAACAGGCAAAGGCTGAGGACTGCAGGTTTTTCAGAAACCAGGCTGATGTCAGTGTTATACCCTGTAAATAAGGAACTTTTTCACTGTCTTTGCTCACAACAACTCATCCATAATGTAACAGCCTGAAAAACTATGTCAGCTAGAAGATGCTACTTATTTTTTGCTAAGAGCTTTCTGTCCTTTGTATATATCTCAGTCTAACAATATCAGTTCAAAACACAACCAATATTTCTTTCACTTCACTAAATTAAATTGTTCAAAACACAAGCAATAATTTCTTTCACTTCATTAAATTAGACAAGTATACAGGACAAGAGCTGAAATATTTAAGCTTTGAGTATGGATTCTGTGATGCAGAAGTTTTCTTTACCACACAAGGGAAGTACTAACAATTTCAAGGGTAAGATGTTGACTTGATGGAAAATCTAACTCAGGACCAAATTTGCCAAATTAATTACTTCACAACCTCCTTTTTATAACTACTCACATTTGAACTACACATAGCATTCATACATACTGTAAGCAACTGAAAAGACACATTTTCAATAAAATATTACTTAGAAGATGGCATTTTCAGGGAGCAAACAAATGTTTGATATCAGAAAAACTGAAGACTGCTTTTTACTTTCAAGTGGTAGCTTTTAACATCAATTCATTTAGGAGCAAAATACATTTCTTAGCCACATAGAATTTCTTGAATTCAGAACTACTTGGAAAATGGTCCTAACTTTGAGCAGATTTCACAATTATTGAAAGTTCATTAGATAAAACAATGAAACCCCTTCAATCTTCTCAATAGAACATTTTCATTCATTAGCCAATTCAAGGAGTTCAGCAATTTCATACACTATCTCAAACTTTACAGGTGCCCATTTTCTTCTATAAGCTCTAAGATCAAGCAGTAAACTCAAGTCTTGTATCTTTTTTCAAATGTTTTACACAAATACAAATTTTATATAGTAAAAAAGTCCAGAGGCAGTTATGGACTCTTCAGCATATTTTTGTGATACAAGAGTATGCTTTAAATGCACACAATTAATACAAAAGATCACATGCTACTTGTTTTGATACTGCAGTCATGTGAATTACTTCCCTTTTTCAGTTTCCAAGAGGGCATGAATTTTTAAAAGCTTACTCCATTAGAACAATGCTTGCTTGGTATCCATACCTACACTCTGTCTTGATGCAAATAACCTTACAATCACTGGGATCAGACAAAAAAATGGGAATTTGAAATACTTACTGAAAGTAAGTAATGAGAAAGCTTAAAAGTGTTTTAGAATAAATACACTTACTAGCTGTGCAAAACGAACAGCTGCAACTCCCTTTGGGGGTAAGCCTTCGTGAGCCAAGAAACACAACCCCCCAGTCTGAAAGAAACAAAAAAATAAAAAAATATTGCTAAGATATTGATACACTTGTCAAAATCACTTTTCTTTGTCTGAATTTCAATACAATAACCATTCTTCTACTTACTAGAATGTTTGGGCTGTTGCAGTCACAAGACTTGCTTACTTGGATGAATGTGTTTTCACATCTTACACACCTGTGGATCACAAACATGAAGAATGCACTTAAAATGTAGTTAAGCATGATATTTAGTCTTTAGTGAAAGTTGATTACTGATAGCATGCCCAGGAACAGCATCAGCAACTTCACTAGTTTGAACTGAGATTAAAAAGTTATTACTGATTTGTTTCTGCTATCAGTGAAGTAGAAAATAAATCAAACAATTAATTATCAAAATAAGAATTCTGTTCTGCTTCCAATCCAAAGCCTGCTTTTTAGTCAGACTAAGGCAAGACAAAAAAACCAAGCTGCTGGCCATATAAGGACTTCAGTGAGCACAAAACATGGTGGGTTTGATACAGGGTTGAGGACTTCCAATTCCCCGCCTTCAAAATTGTCATCCCAAAGATACAGTCTGTTCCTCAGGAATATTCCATTTAAAGCAGCATGACACGTTCAAATTTATCATCACAGAAGGCAAAGAGCACCCACCTGCTTCCGGATGTATCTGAGGCAGAGAAGGACTGCTCACTTCCATTACAATGGATGCACAACGCTTCATTAAGCAAAACACCATCCATGCTTCTTTCCACTAAGCAGAAAAGAAAAGCAACTGTGGTAAAACTGCCTGATGCAAAGTGTCACACAGGTTATGATAAATGTGAAAAAATCAAGAGCACGACATGCAAATAACATCCACTATAAATGCACGTGTATGTATGTATGTATGTATGTATGTATGTATGTGTGCACTGTTTATGTGCACATGCAGTTTAGTTTCAAATGAGAAATGCCAATATTTCATGTCTAGTTTGTCTGTTCCTCTGTTATTTATTCTGAAAAAAATACAAAGGCTTCACTGCAAAGTAAAAATTCAAAATAACAAGTTTGCAAATAACTGGGAAAAAAAAAACATTTCATCTGAAATGATTCACAATTTCCAAGTTTTAGAACTGCATTTTCCACCAACTGTATCATCTGGCAAGAGATTTCAAACCTAATTATTAAAAAAAATCCAAACCAAAGAGAATCAAAAAAATACAGTACTAATGTTCTTCCTGCATGTCAAATTACAGAATCAGCTTTGCTCTCAATATTTTACCATAAAGGCCTGGAATGTGTTTTGTAACTCTCATAAAGTTTAAGGCAGAAGATTGGTATTCAGTGTTTTTCAGATTCCTAGGAAAATTTAAAATTGTTGATCTGGAAAACATTGATTCTCCAACATACTCTGTTAGAAATATAACCAAAGTGGACATTTGCAATACTTATTCAGAGAATTACAGGCATTCCACGTCTTTGAAAATAAGGAAAACTAGAGCTCCCAAGAGCTTTTATGTTTTACACCACTGATGAAATCTGTACTTTGCTCTTACGTTTCTACTATGCAAAATAAGCAAAAATCCATTTAACACAAACACTAAATTTAACATTATTTTCTCTCTACTGAAAATCACCTGCAACTACTAGAGAGCATCAAGTAAGAAGCACAGATATAGGGAAGCACATCTCAGAAAGTCAGAGGTACAGGTGTCTCAGGGAGGCATGAAATCCACTGACACTAATGCACAGCCATTTGCTTGCTTTGCTCAGCCTGTTCTCTTCCACCTACTCCTGTAGGTATAATTCCTTTACTGCTCTTTATACTTCAAAACATTGTAATGTTTTTATAGTCTAGATTGACATTGTTTTTATTCCAACTTTAATGACTCCACCCATTGCCAAAGAGCTTGAAGGAAGTGATAGACCACTATTCATCTATGGAATGTTTGCATAATAGTTTTTATTGCAATGAGCAATGGTACAGATTTATCTGTTGTCTTTCATGATGATTAAGATCAAGTGCAATGTTGAATTTTTACATTAGATGTGAAAACATATGTAAAATTTTCTTTCTTATTTAACAGAACAGCATACCTTAGTAAACTCAAATATCTAAAACAAGTGCTATCATCTCATAATTGGCATACATTTTTTACCTAGTATTTCATTATTGGGGCATTTACAATTTCCTTTTGAAGTCAGGCCTTTAGGGCAAGTAATACAGTTCCATCCATCTTGAGTAACTCCGCTCTGAAATAAAACATGAAACTATTAGAATTTTCAAAAATATAGAGATCACCCAGTGTTTGTGAAGAATGCCTTATCCAGCTTTTAGTTACTAGAAAATGTGTTCAGATAAAACACTGATAAAATTAATGAAGCTTTTAAACATAAAAAAAGGCTAAACAATCTGGCAAAAGTAATTTCTAGCAGACATACAAAAAAAAGTTAAGCTCTTCCAAACCCTCAGCTTACATCCTTCAGGGAAAATTAAAAGTAGGATGTTTAAGAAGAGATACATTGAATTAACATAATAATGCATACACAGACAGTTTGCATATAAATTGCATAGTGCAATTGCATATAAATATACAGAAGTAACAGAAATGGAAGAGTTCTAAGTGAAGCAGTTTATATAATTGTTTGACAGTTCACATGCACACTTATTTTATACTATGAAGTAACTGCACTACAGATAAAAACCACTGAGGAAAATGAAGACAACTGCTCATCCTCAAGTGCTACTGATGTTACTCCCTTCTGCACTATGATAATTTTATCTTTGCAAAGGCCTTGGCAGTAGATCAAAAGCAAATGCCACCATTGCAGGAAAGAGGAAAAAACAGCAAAAGGCCACAACACCAAAGGATATGTGCCAAAGGATATCTGTCTTTGTCTAACTCAGCAAGAAGATGGAAAGAAAAGGGAAATTGCCTACATAGCCCATTAGCCACTGTACACCTAATTCAGGCAAGTAGGCCTCTCTCCTGAGAGTTCTTCTATAGTTATTGAAGAGACAGAAGTATTCACCCTCAAAAGTTGATTTGATGGAAAAATACATTTCTTTGCTTACTACAGTGGTTAAGCCTGGCATCTCTGGATCAGTGCTGAGATTATGACACAAGATTATAACTTAATTTGTCAAGGAAGGCCAGAAGAACTGATCAAACTGTAATTATAATTAAAGTAACATAGTAGGAGCAGCTCATTTTGAAGTAAGAAGATGGAATATCTTGGATTATGAAGATACAGCCTAAATATTACAATAACAGTATGCACATAATCAGTTAAGATACCTATGAGCTGAAAAGCATCTTTAACATTGTACAGAGTTGTGCTCTCTGGACAATGTCAAAGCAGAGAAGAAAAGCAGTGGAAGGAACTTAAACACTTAAAAAATTTCTTATTTTGTCTGTGAAGTCAAATTTGTAATGAAAAAGCCTGCAAAATAATAGAGAACTCTAAATTGAAAAAAAATACTACATATAAGCATGGTCTCAAAAATTCCCAATCAAAGACTATTACGCAAAAATATTTTAAATTAATGAAAATAACTTCCAGTCAGGATAAAATTTAAAAATAAAAAAACCACAATGCTTTTGATTAGTATTTTGTCATTATGGCAAATATGAAACATTCAATACTTACCATATTTTCTGGGCATTTTTCACAAGTAACAGAGAACCCACCATTACCAGAAACCATCCTGTATCCTGGCTCACATACACAGGAACTACCTGAAGAAAACAAAACAAATGCACTTTTAATCTATATAAAAGTGACTGGTTGTAACACAATACTAAGAATGACTACTATTGTTCTCAAGAGATCAAGATGGATTATTAGATAGACACATAAAACACTTGAATGAGATATGAATGAAAATCATCTTGCTTTTTAAAAAATGCCCATGTTACAGTTTACACACAGATGTTTTAGGAGAATGTTACAAAGCCGAGTGATCTATCAGGGTGGAACAGGGACCCAGAGCTTGTATTTTGTGGGTTTTTTAATTAAACCAAATTTTACCAGTTGGTCTGAAATAGATATAATCTCTCCATCTAAATATTTTTAGATTTCCTCTCTACAACACCAGCATCATATGTCTGTATATAGGTTTTATTTTTTCAATTTGAAGTCAGACCTAAAACCAAAATGCGTTCCTATGAAAAGGTTTTTCAAAATATAACTATTGTATTAAAAGCTGTTTTAAACTCAAGGCTTTTAAAATTGTGCATGGGGATCAAGGTTTAGATTGTATGGTTTTCAGTAAGTGAACAGAACATACTTAATGTTTTGTATTAAATTAAACACTGTTTTCATCCCCATCTGCTCGTGCTCAACAAATTTTTTTAGAAACTTTCCCTGTCTCAGTGTCATGAATTTCTCTCTGTACTTTTAAACACATACCACAAACCAAAATTGATTATATGTACTAATAAACTGTTTTCATTGTTTAAGCTGATTGAACTGTGCAGGCAAAAATAATGTCAAATTCTGTGGAAAGTTTTATAACCTTAAAGTACATTCTAACAAGACCAGCTGTACAGAAACATTTGTCAAAGTGATCAAACATTTCTACTTAATTCTAAAGAAGAAAAAGCCCAAGTGTATTAGATCAATGAAAAGTTCGAGTTGTGACACTCACAGTGACAATACCTAGATTTTTAGGCATGTCACCTGAAAGCAGAGTCCAGACTGATGAGCTAGCCATGGAATGTATGGGAATCACAAGTGGAATTCAGTCAAGATGCAAACAGCACTGAGTGGCACTACCTACACTGCTCCAGTCAGACCTGCAGGAAAAAATAAACCCTTGGAATTTTCCTCTCCTTGAAGCCCTTTATTTAGAGGAAGATTCAGCCTAAAAAGGAGTTATGGATCTAGACACTATGTTATCAGGAGATCTGAAAACAAATAGTGTGGTTTTTTTTTTTTCCAGTACGTGAACTATGGGATTAGTCTTTAGGGCACCATGGTGGTGGTGGAAAAGGTGAGCAGCTTTCATGCAGCAGCTGTGAACACAGCCCTCCACATCACTGCTTCCGACTGAAGTACCAGTTCTGGAGAGAGATGTTGTTGGGTTGTACACACAACAGGGAACTCCCATTCGTGTTAGACTATGTATTTTATAAAAGACGGACCCTTTAATACTTCCTTATGCTCTAAAGAAAGCAGCCAACTATCTGTGTTTTCCATTTAGTTATGCTAGGCTGTGTTAAGTTCCCGCGTGGGACTTGGGCTAGCATAGGCACAGCCTGAGGGTGCCAGACATTCAAGTTTGACAAGGAGTTTCAAGTTACAGAAGTGTTCGAGAACATAAACTCAGGGTCCTGCAGAAGTTTACAGATGAGAATGCAAATACAATACAATTCTATTAGAAAAAGGCTGAAAGTCATTTCTCGGAGCTGTATCTCAGATCCACCACAGCCGGGCGGCTGTTTCACCGCCACAGCCCGAGCGCCGACCGCGCACCTCCCGCTGCCGGGGCGGATCCAGCGCGGAGCCGCCCGAGCCCCGCCTCCCCCACCGCTCACCGCCGGCGCTCTGCCGCTGGTGGGCCCCGCAGGGCGCGCAGGCCAGCCGGGAGCTGTCGAAGTAGTGGTCGGCGCCGCAGTCGGCGGGGCGCTGGAGCGGGACGGAGAAGCCGCGGGCGGGGGGCAGCGCCGCCGACACCGCCATCAGCAGCGCGGNGGCCGAGTTCAAGTGTGTGGCGTACAGAGAGTTTTGTTCTCTTGTACGGGACCAGGAGCGAGAAACGGGAGACACGGAGGCCCGGTTTGCACTTTCCGGTACCTCGTCTCTAGAACTGGTGCACAGTGTATCATACAAATGTAACACGTGTTCGTAATTTCTCCCCAGAGAAGGTGAAAACACAAAATGCCTAGAGCAATGGATGCTCAGCTAAAGTTACTCCCCTTTACCTTTTACACCTTAGTCATGCTCTTGTTCACAACCCGCAGAAGCACAGAATGAGTCCGGCTGGAAAGGACCACAGTGTGTCATCTGGTCCAACCTCCCTGCTCAAGCAGGGCCCTCCCAGAGCACATGGCACAGCACTGTGTCCAGATGGTTCTGGAATATCTCCAGTGAGGGAGACCCCACAGGCTCTCTGAGCAGCCTGTTCCTGTGCATCCACACAGTACAAAGTTCCTCATGCTTAGGTGGAACTTTCTGTGCGTGTTTCTGCCTGTTGCCTTTTGTCTCATTTCCTCAGATGTTACCAAAACTTTGCAAGACACCGTGTCCCGGATTTTAGTTATTTCTCATTGTCCCTCACCTGCGTGCTAATTGCCTAACTGATTTTCGACATTAGCATGTTTTATTTCTCACGCATGATTTATTTTGTTGGCTCAACCACTGTTAAAAGGTTGAGTTTGTTTTCAAGTTGAATTACCTGTCCCCAGGCTCACGTTCATGTAACTTTGACTGTGTAAAGATGTAACTTTTCACCGGTGTGCTTGATTTGTGGAAACCTTGTACCCCGCACAAAATAAACAATGTCTTTTTTCTAAACAAGACTCTGTGTTGACAGAGCGCCTAAAGTCGGCAACATTGCTAGGTGAATCCACCATAAATAGTACAGGTTTCTTTTTTCCTTACGTAAAATGGAGCAGACAAGTAATGGATATGCACAGAAAGACAGAGGAGAACACGTAAAGTTAGGGAGAGCAGGTAGGATAAATACTAGCACAAATATACCTCGCTTGCACAACAGAAGTACTCTGCCTCTGCCCTTCCCTTCACTTCATTTAGAACCTTTCCTTCTTTTCCATTCCTCCATCCCTGCCTTCCTCTCCTCTCACAACCCAGGTTTGAGCCAGCCCCGAGCTGCGTTAGAAATCGTGTCTAGGTATCAGAACAGCAGCGGCGAGCGGCGCCTGCGGCTCGGCACCGATGGGAATGAGCCTGAGGACCGCGCACAGCGCGGCACGGCGCTCGGTCACCGTGTGAGCGCTCTCGCCATGCAGCTCCATCACCGCATAGGGCTGTCACTGCACACCTGCACTCACACCGCTCTATGGTCACACCGCTTTATTGTCACACCGCTCTGTGGCCACACCGCTCTGTTCTCACACCGCTCTATGGTCACACAGCTCTGTGCTCACACCGCTCTGTGGTCACACCGCTCTATGGTCACACAGCTCTATGGCCACACCGCTCTATGGTCACACCGCTCTGTGGTNATGGCCACACCGCTCTATGGTCACACCGCTCTATGGTCACACCGCTCTATTCTCACACCGCCCCCTCAGCTCTGCTCAGCCGCTGAGCGCAGACCCGCCTCCAGGCCACAGAGCGCATGCGCACTGCCTGCGGCGCGGCGCGCGGCCTGCGCACGCGCGGCTGCAGCGGAGGGGGCGGGGTCCCGGGGCCGCGGCGCTGTTCGCCCCGCCCGGAGGACGCGCGCGCAGGCCCGCGCTCGCGGGGCGGAAGCGCTCGCGCAGCGCAGCTTCCCCTCAGCGTTGGGGGGGGCAGAGGAGGCGGCGCCATCTTGGCGGAGCCGTGCCGGGAGCTGCGGGGCCCGTCCGAGCGGCGTGTCCGGTGGGTGCGTGGATGGATGGATGGCGTGAGGGACAGAGCACGCCTCCCCGGGGTGCGGCGTGTGGCCGAGGGCGGCGCGGAGTTTGCCCGTTCTCGGTTGCCCGACCCTCGCGGAACCGCTGCGCGGCCGCTCCGTGTGTCCCGGCCTCCTTGTCTCCCTGGGTTTCCCACCCCCCTTTCCCCACTCCCGGTGCTTCCTTCAGCCCTGTCCCGGTGTCGGGAAGCAGACGGGCTTCTTCGTGGGGCGGAGTACCGGGGGCTCTGGCGGGCCGTGGCGCGGGGCCCGTCCCCCTGGGCCCGTTCCCCTCGCCCGTTCCCGGCCCTGCCGCCGCCGCGGGTCTCCAGCAGCGCTGGTGCCGGCGGGCCGACTTGCTCGGAGCCGGTTCCGTGCTACATTCGACCGTGTAGCGGGCCCAGCTGCAGAGCTCACTCATGTTTTCCTTCAGCACTGTGAAAACAGCTGTTTGCAGCACCCTGCTTCCTCTATTAAGGCTTATTTTGAAAAACAGAATAACAAACCTTCCCCTGTTCCGCTGGTTATTCTGTACTGGTCCAATTTTGTGGTCGGGGTGTCTCTGTGGGTGTTCTTTCTAGCTTGCAGTCTGTGTAATCTTTCAGCGTTATGATAAAAATACTGGTCTAGTGCAGACTTAGTTTTCCACTGTGTTTACAAGTTGTGGATGATTTTAATGGCTTTAATGTTCGGAATTTCCCCAGGCTGTGGAGGAATAGGTATTGTACTGTTTTTTAGTCAATTTTGCTCATATATAAAATTTCGTAAAACTATACACTTCTGTGCTTTTAAGTTGTGGCATGAAGTTGTTAATTTATTCTCCAAATCCTTGCTCTCTGAAGTCCTTGTTCAGTTAATAAATTGCTCTTACATTTCATGACAAGTCAACTGTTTTTGGTTATGCATTTGAAATTTGGATGGCTTGTCTGTGCTTCCTACCCATGTGTGATTGTTTTTACAGTCAGTAAGAGCTATTATTTGAACTTCCATTTCTTTATGGACTTCTTAGAGATCACATTATGATCTGGATCACTGTGTCTGGTTTTCACCACTGAAGGTTGTGTATTGTATCCCTGGTGCATCGTGGAAAACTTGCTGTTTATCAGCGAAGAATTATGGAGGAGAGCTGTTGTGAATGATGTTTAAAAATTGGGATAAGAAAGAGGAGTTGTGAATCCGGAAGTACTACAGATTAAATACATCATGAAGTAGCAGGGCAGCGGATTTGCCTTTTCAAGACATGAAGGTGCTGTATGAAAATTCTGCCCTTGAATTCTCCACACTTTTTGGCACTGCCATTGCATCTGTTGAGAAGACACGTTGTAAAGTGTTCTGGGTCTGGCTGGGATGGAGTTAACGTTCTTCACAGCAGCCCTTACAGTTCAGTTTGGATTTGTGGCTAAAAGAATGTTGACAACACATCGATGTTTTGGCTGTGGCTGAACAGCACTTGCACAGTACCAAGGCTTTATCTGTTTTCCCTACTCTGTTCCTCCAGTGAGTGTGCTCAGAGTAGGTGAGAAGCTGGGAGGGAACATGGCTGGGACAGCTGACCCAAACCCACCAAAGGGATATTCCATGACATGTAACATCATGCTGGGCAACAAACTGAGGTAGAGGAAGAGGTGTTTTAATGGTTTTGGTTTCTTTGGGGGAAATTTTCTCGGCTCCCATGGCAGTTGTTATTTGGAGGAAGGCTGGACATCAGTCAGCCTGTGGGAGTTGGTGAGTGATTCCCTTTGTTTTGTGTATTTCTTTCCACTGATGAAAGTGTCTTTATCTTGAGCCACAAGTTTTCTTGACTTTGTTCTTTCCCATCCCGCTGATGGGGACAAGGAGTGAGCAATCGGCTGTGTGGGTGCTTGGCTCCTGCCTGGGGTCGACTCACCACAAAAGTGCAGAGAACAGATGGTCTTTAGTGAAGTTTCTAAATGGGCAGTTGTTTTCGGTTTGTTGTGCTTACAGAGTACTGGTGCAGAAGAGATGTGGAGTCCCTTAGTGACAGAATTTGGGCTTTGCTCGTTTTGCTAAGTTCAGGTGGAGTTACTGATAGATAACTTGTCATCAGGATCTAGTGCTTTGTCGAGCAAGGCTTGTAGGAGGAGTGTTCTCAAATGCTCAGAGGATTGGGCTGTTGTGTTTGTTTTAAAGGGATGCAGTAATTTGCTGCTGAGGCTTGTGTTTGTTCTAAGAATATTGTGCTGTTTATTGTGTGATGTTAGAAAATGTTGAAAATCAGGATATGTTAAGTCAGTGTATTCAAGCTTTTCTTGTTCTTATGTTTGAAAGGCAGTAGAGTAAGGATATAGGGAAAATACTGAAGTTGGCTTTGTAAATTCAGGTACTTCCTGAAGTTTCTCAGTGTTGGATATTTTTGCTCTTTTATTGATGGGCTTTGCTGTGTACATTAAGTGCAGTGCTGGGCTGGTGAGTAGCACACTCTTGTTGTGAAGCTTGAAACCAGGTGGATTTCAGAAGAATGGACATGTCGTGTGATCCTGGGATGGACCTAAGCACCTTCCAAGAACTCAGCTGAGAACTGTTCCTCGATACACTGTCAGTCTGTTTCATTGCAACAGTTCAGTGTGGCACAATTGATGACCAAGTAATCTCGTCATATTTTCATCGTTTCCAGAAGTCAACTTAAATATTGAATTTCTTTTGCTTCTAAAACGGAAACAGAAAGATGCAGTGCATGGCATCTTGGAACATGGAAGGAGTTCTTCACATGGGTTCATAACATGCTTGGCTTTAGTATTAGCCACTGCTATGGATGGGCTGCAGCAGTGTAGCACAGTGTGTAAAGCAAAGTATAGGTATTAGCCATTAATTATGTTTCGTTTTCTTTCCACAGTTAAGTTGATTTTACAGAATTTATCAGGTCTCCAAAGCAGAAACAGGTAAGCTGCCAAAAGCTTAACACTTCTCACTGAGTAATGTGACAAGATCATACACAGCCTTTTTTCCTCACAGACTTGTGGCTGGCAACTAGGATATGCTTGTGGCCACTGCATTTAATACTCTGACTACGCCAAAGAGAACATTTTTGAATGCTGAGCAAACATACGTTATTGAACAGAACTGATCACTGGGTAGAGCAACTTGTCAAAGCAGTAAAGTCATCACTGTTTGTGAATTACTTCATTTTCCAGTGACACAGTTATTCTTTTTCCTTTCTCCTTTTATCAGTTAGTGTCCTGTTCAAAAGTAAACTGGATTTTTTTGTTCCTTAGGACTGGGCAGAGATCTCTGCCCAGTGAAAGCTATGCCGTGAAAGACTTGAGGTGTTCTTTAGGTATTGTGGATGGCGAGGAGTGACTTAGGTGGATTTTGTTGCCCTTAGGGTAAGGAATATTGATAGATTTCTGCACGTGTGCTGGTGGAGTAGCTAATTGTTCTGACTAATCAACATTCAGTGAATTGTGTTTTTACCTTGTTCTCGTGAACTTGTGGGTTTTTTGATACCTTCTCTCTTGATGAGACAAGGGCATTCATTAAAAAGGATCTAGCTTAAGTGATAAGATACTGTAATAGCTGCGTACTAAAGACGTGCTATCATGTGTACCTTTTTGTCTGCAGGTGATTTTTGCTGTGGGTTGAGCTCAGCATGGCTGTAGTCATCCGTTTACAGGGGCTTCCTGTTGTTGCGGGTCCTCCAGATATTCGTCGTTTCTTCTTGGGATTGAATATTCCCGATGGAGGTGTGCATATTATTGGAGGAGAGATTGGGGAGGCTTTTATTATATTTGCAACAGATGAAGATGCCCGGCGTGCCATGAGCTGTTCGGGAGGGTTTATCAAGGACTCGCGCATAGAGCTCTTTCTCAGCAGCAAGGCAGAGATGCAGAGTACCATAGAAATGAGCCGGAAACGATTTGACCGTGGGGCACGAGAAACTATGTCTGGCTCTAGAAGAACAGGTACTAACGGTTCTAGTACGTCAAGTGTTGGAGATATACCACATTTAGTTACAGCTTCTCCAAAAGGAGTAAGAAAACCGAGTTACGGGCCACCAAATCGCCTGGAGGCTGGTTTCCACACCAACGGCACAAGATACGGTGATCTGGGTATACCCAAGTCGAACTATCAGTTAAGAAAGGATTCTCACCCGTTTAACCCAGATGATCGTTACTTATTTCTACGTGGTATACCTTACTCTGCAACAGAAGTTGAAGTACGTGCTTTCCTGTCGGGGATACGTGTGGATGGAGTGATTCTGATAAAGCACCGTAATGGTTTAAACAATGGTGATTGCTTGGTAAAATGTGCTACATCTGGTGATGCCTTAGAAGGACTTAAACGTCATAGACAATACATGGGTCAGAGGTTTATAGAAATTAGTCCAACTACAGAGGAACGGTGGATTGAATGCGGTGGGAGGATAGACGTGCCAGATGAAATGGATCACTTTTTGTGTGAAGACCATTCTCCGAGAAGTTCAGGCTACATGCATTCGAGGAAGCATTCTCGTTCAAGATCACCAAGGAGACAAAGAACACATTCTCGTTCATCTCCCAGCCAGGAATATTACATACACTTAAGAAATCTATCTTTTAATGTGGAGAAGAGAGATTTGAGGGATTTTTTTCCTGATCTAGATATACACAGCAAACAGATCAAGATTCTAACAGATAAGCATCAGAAAAGGACTAGAGATGCCTTTGTGGTGTTAAGGAATGAGAGAGAATATCAGGCTGCTTTGGAATGTCATAGAAAGGTTCTTCTCAATCGTCCTGTGTACATTTTTCCAATTTCAAGAAAGTCAATGTTGAAAATAATTGACTCTTGTGAGAGGAAAAGATCACCGGACAGAGATCATTTTGGACAGGCCATATCAGAAAAATGTTACCGGGAAAGTCATTCCAGCCCTAAGACTTGTGTTTATGTAAGGAATTTTCCATATGATGTGTCAAAAATTGAAGTGCAAAAGTTCTTTGCAAGATTTGATATTGATGAAGATGATATTTACTTGCTCTATGATGAAAAAGGAATTGGACTGGGCGAAGCACTAGTGAAGTTTAAATCTGAAGACCAAGCTATGAAAGCAGAAAATTTAAATCGTCAAACATTTTTGGGAACAGAAATATTAATAAGACTTATATCTCAAGATCAGATGCAGAAGTTTGGTGTCACTGCACCATTATCTGCACCAAATGAAATGCATGGTCATTCACATCCGTATGACAGAGGTGACCTCTCCCGTCCAGTTGGTTCACCATCTGGGCCACCACAAGGGCCACCCATGCATTCTTTTGGTCCCCCTGGGAACTTCAGGCATCATTCTGAATTTAGACATCCCCCTGAGGACTTCATGTGCCCTCCTAAGGATTTTAGGGGTCCACCACCCCTCATGGATTTTGGTGGTGACAGTGAACCTTTTGGCAGAATGGAGTTTGGGAATAATAAAATGGGAAATTTTCCTGAAGGAAGATTTATGCCAGATCCAAATTTCAGTGGTGGTTCTGAACGTGTTGTTCCTATTCTATTGAAAAATTTACCTTTTAAAGCTACTCCTAATGAGATTCTGGATTTTTTCTATGGCTATAGAGTGATACCAGAGTCAGTTTCTGTGCAGTACAATGAACAAGGATTACCTTCTGGTGATGCCATTGTTGCTATGACAAACTATGAGGAAGCTATGGCTGCTATTAATGAACTGAATGATAGGCCCATTGGTCCACGGAAAGTTAAGCTGAGTTTGCTGTAAAGGAGGAAAAGATGCTCTAATAACACATTCTAGGTTTGACAGTATTGACAGTTATTTTAATTACTGGAAGATGCAAAGCAAACAGTTTCCATCAACGGTTGTAAATAATACCCAGTTCAGTTGTTTAGTTCTTGGTTGAAATACCTGTAGGACATTGAATGTCATACATCAAGGTATAAAAGGATGGAGTTGTAATGCTTTGGGTTTTTTTTTTTTTTAAGATTAATTCCAGTCTTGTGTCTTTGCATCAAATAAAAACGTAAGTGCTGGTTGACTGACCACACAAACGGTTCAAATAGAAGATTTTCAGTGCTACCTGCATTAGTAAGTGACACTTCTTACTGAGGTTAGCTTAATAAAATTTTAAAAATTACTGATTTTTTTTTTGTTTCTTTTTGTGTAAACTTTTCAGGTTTTATTCGGTTTCATGTGTTTGCAGGCATTCCTGTTTAAGAACTTCCTGTTCTCATTAGCTGGCTTTGCAACTTTTTTAAAATAAAAAGGAAATTGCCATTTAAATGTGTGTCTTATATTTAAAACTTGTATAGTTAATGATCTTAACAATTATGCTCAGCAGAGCTGGGTCTTGGTGAGAATGATGCTGGCTGCTTTGTCTGGAAAGAGTGAACTGGTAGTTTGTCAACAAAGCAAAGGATGGGTAGTTTACAGAGATTGCAGAGGCTGTATTCATCAGTCAGGCTTTTTTCTCACTCACTGTAGTACCTTGAGGCAGAAAATGAATGTTGGAATTAGATCAAGAATTCTGACTTCAATGGTTTTGTTTTATCTTCACATGCTGCGTAATATGAATACTAACTGGCTAATGGTGTCTGGATGCATTCCAGGTCAATCTCTGATTAGTTTTAACCAACATCTGTCACTGGCAACCAAGCTGACAACCAACTGTTATTTTCTTACCTAATAAAATAAATGCTTATGTCAGCATTTAGAAAGTATTGTTTTCATTGGTTTGTTACCAGCATATTTAAATTTTAGGAAGAAATAAAAGGTAGTTTGGAAAAGCTGTGTCTTCAGAATTAAGGCTTAGAAAACTTTGATTGTGTGGGCAAGAACTTTCACTAGTTCTTGCACATTGCAACTGTGCAAGATAGTATCTGTAGTACTAAAGGATTCAGTCTCGGTCCCCTCAAACTGAGACAACAAAGTTGCAACTTGGCAGTGAAAACTTCTAACCTTTGCTTGTTCAATAACCAGAATTCCTAAAGCCATGAAGTAGGGAGGCCTCTATTCCAATTCCCTCCTCAAAGCAAGTTTCAGCTAGATTGGGCTACTCAAGGCCTTCTCTATTGGATCTTTAATAGCTTTAAGGACAGAGCTGTCTGGGCAGCCTTTCTAGTGAATGATGCTCCCTCACTGGTGGTCAAACCTTTATTACTTTATGTGAAGCCATCATCGTGATTGCAGAACTTCCATGCCAGCTGTTTGGTACAAGCAAACAAAAAGAATGGAATTTTTTGTTCTGTAATATTTAAAAGGTTAGTGTGGCTTTATTTCTTCTGCATATTATTTATTCTGTATTTTAAGTTCCAAGAAAAAAGCATTCTGAATGATAATGCAAGGTCAGGTCTGTATATGTAGATTCGCTTGAGCCAAGAAACGTAATGACCAAGTTTTCAAATTCTGAACACATACTGGTTTTTGCTTTCTGGTAGGAATTAGCTTCAGAATCATACAATTTTGAATCCTCCTCTGAACTTAAAATGAACTAAAACGCAAGAATTTTGTGCTTTATTTAATAGCTACTGTAAAAGAGATCAAGGAGCCAGAAGATGTTGCAGGAAAAATAAAGACATGAGAATCCTCAAAATAAACTTCCCTGACCATCACGTTGAAAACTTCATTGTGACTATTTCTGTAAGCTAGTATCTTTACCACTAAGCTGTGTTGAAAATGTGAATACACAAACTTCTCCAGTTAATCAGTTTTAGATGATTTGTTGATTTAAAAGCGCTTCTAGTTAGTGCACAATAGGAGATTACAAACCTGGAGGCTGGAAAGGCAAGAGTTTAGTAGGTTGCTTTGCCAGTAAAGTGTGAGATTACACAAAACATTAAACATTAAAAAAACATTATCTGTTCTCAGAAAAGTTAGCGTTAATTGCTGATAAGATACCATTAGTTTTTCAGATGGTAAACGTTTTTCCCCCTCTAGTGAACATATAAAAAGTATCATAAAGCTTGTAATGGCAGAGGTCATAATTAAGGCAAATGGTCTTTTGTTTGCCCTGTAGCTGATTTGTATTTAATTTAAAGACAGATTAGAGTTTATGACTACTTTAGGTTAATTTGAAATGTCTGATTGATAGACCAAAAAAACCCTTACTTTTTCATGGTTTATAAAGAGCTGTATCTCAAAGTATGAACAGATGCACTGAAGCACAGGAAGCTTGGGAAGAGATGCCAGTACATAAGTTAAATAATAAGATTAATAGGACAGCTGGTTTGTCGTTTATAGCTGTTACCTGGTTGGTGTTTTGGGTCTGTGTGTGTCTGTCTGCCTCTGTTCCCCCTGCCTCTCCAGACTGGGTATTCTGATTCTGCCTGAATAGATGGTACAGGTGCACTGTGTGATGACAGCATTTCCTGATGACAGGGTTTTATAACATCAGATGTTTAGTGGTTTGGAGGCACTGTATTTCCAGTACAAAGGACAAATCAGAGACTCTCTATAATTACACGGCTTGAAATCCTGTGCTTTCTTTTTAAGTACCATCCATATAGTAAGGAGTAACAAATGAAATGTTAGTTTGTGATGCTGATATAAAACATGGGAAGTTTCCTTAGTTATGCCTTCTCTGAAGTTGCTTTTGCTATCATTGTCCGAAAATTAGCAGTTTCTGTTGTCAAAAGCTAGAAATAGTGATCACCTACAAAACCAGCTTGAGGCATTTAGGGAAGGTCTAACAGGCCAGTCTGATCCCAAAGGAATGTGCCAGTGTGTTCAACAGAGACAGTCTAGAGATAGCAAAATAGTCTAGGCAAGAATGGATACAAGCCTGCATCATCTAGGTCCAGTAACAAAAAATACAAATGAGTGAATGGAGTCAGTGCTAGTCAGTCTTGCAGTACGCACTCGTACCGTGAGAAAATTCTTTGCAGAAGTATCTTCAGGTATTACTTAATTATTTACTAACATCCTAAATTGTTATTCTGGCTGTGAAGTGTTTTAATCAGGGACTTTTCATCTGTAGTTTCAAGGTCACAATTTCTGTGCAACATGCAAAGTTAAGACATCACGCATGCAGGACAAAGTTGCCCACACTGTACTTTCTGGAAGATTATCTGTGGTTCCTGAAGTTGACTTTTTGTGATGTAGGGAGAATGAATTTTATGCTTGTGAACTGCATAATCTTTTAGAGGGCAATTAATCTAAACAAAACTGCCTTTCTTTCAGAATTGCTTTCTCAAGGCATAGTACACAAATACTTGCTATTTGTATCTAGGTATATTATATGAAAACATGAAATTGTTAGGAAGTTAGCCATCTGTTTTGGAGATGGACTACTTCACTGTGTGTGAAATGGTAAAGTGGTCATCACCAGAATTCTGATGTGATACAACTATTTACTGAAGTGCCTTAGTTGCTGAAATAGATGGAATTAATTACCTAGATACTTCTAAAAGTTTTGCTCATTGGTAGTTACTCCTTGCCAGCAGTAATTCAAGGACAATGGTATGTAATGCTGGTTTAAAATTATTTTCTGGGTTTAAAACAATCCTATATTGTGAACTTTTCATTTATTTTCATCATTAATTTTTGGCAAAACCTGTTTATTCACATGTCAAAGCAAGTATGCATTGCATACTTTGCATAAGTGGACAAAAGTAGCATCAATATTATAAATGCACTTCTTGGTTTATTTCTGTAACTGAAAGAAGATTTTGTTATAATTTAAAATTTTTTCCCATCACAAGTTTAAATTCTTCTACATTTGTTCTTTAGCAGATATGAAAGCTGGAGGTGAACAGTGTGGTAGCAGCTTTCTGGCACACAACCATACCGTGTTAAAAAATGAACACTTGTAACCTCTATCTCCAAACAGGATAAGAAATTACACTCAAAATGTGTAATTTCTTGTATGTTTGATGGAACCAGTAACTGAATCATGTAGCTAAACATGTGAAATCCGAACTATGTATAGCATGTCAACTAACATAATAAACATCAACTACATAAAATATCCACTAGTTTTATCATGAAGGCACTTTTATTTAAAAGCAAAGCAGCATTGAACATAAGATACTGGGCCAGGTCCTTATTTGTGACTGTTCATTCTGTATGTGTAAAGGAATCAAAAGTCATCTGTACCTGATGAAAGCCTGGGAAAAATGAAAATAAGAAAAAAAGTACACCTCACTCTGCCTTCTGCCATCCAGTGTGGACAGCAAAATGAAATCTCAACAGGTTGTTGCTGCAAACAGTTTCTTAATTACTACAGTTACTTTAGGATGTATAAACCCAATTGTAACAGTTACAGCTAGAGTACTTAATAAATTCAAGAGGTGTATAGCTAGAGAGATAATATATTGGCAAAGTAACAAGAAAACAATGTTCATAACTGCTTGAAAGCTTAGTGCAGCTTTTGGACACTGTTCATCACGTAAGTTTAAGCAAATGTGATTACGATATAACATCTATGCAAATATAATACAGGCATCTATTTAAAAATTTAATTTTCTAGCTACTGAAATTGCTCACTTTCAGTGGATTTTTTTCCATTCTATGAAACCAGTTATTGTCTGGCACTCTAGAATCAGTGCTGATTCTTGCTCCTGCTGGAATTCTAAATATATAGCCCTGGTGAAATTTTAGATCCAACATACAAAAGCCTTTAGGTAAAGGGTTTTTTTTCCCCCTTAATAAAAAAACCCCTCTTAGAACAGCTTTGTTATCTCACTTCCTTAGTAGCATCAAATTCTTCATCCTCATCCTCCTCTTCATCATCTTCATCTTCCTCCTCATCCTCTTCTTCATCTTTTCTTAGCATTCTGCGGGAAGTCTGATAAAACAAAAATGCAACAAAAGGATGTCAACTGTTTGTTTTCTGCAAACAAAAAATAATTCTCCATTGGCCTTTTCAGCCTAAATGTTTGTAGGGTTTTCATTTGGGGAAGGGGGTAAGTTGTTTATTTACTAACTCTTTATAACATGCACGCCAATGGAAAGATACATGACAGAGAATAAAAATAATGATTTTTAAAAGCTAAAAAAAATCCATGTAGCCCTTCACAACTAGTATAGGATAGGGAAAATGGTATTTTTACCCAATTAATCAAAAATCAACAAGATGCAGGTCAGCTTTTCCCTGGGTTGGCTGTTGAAGCAGGCTGAATATGAGTATTAAGGCCTAATCTTATCTTGAAGACACCAGATCACGTCAGTTAAAAGCTCAAAACTATGCTGCTCTAAGCTTTTTACCTTTTGTTTTTCAAGAATGAATTTGACAAACTTAGTAATAGAGTCTTGATTTGTAGCCTATCAGTGCTTGCCTTTAGAGTGACTTTTCTCTTTGGTTCATCAAACATTAAACAGTGCCAGCTGCCAAGCTTTCATCTCATTTGACGCATTCTGCAGCCTGTACTTTTTTTTAATGAGGGCTTAATCTAATTCCTATTGAAGATAGATTCTTCACAGACAATGCAACATTTACAATTTAAAGAAGGATATCTGCTTTTTTTTTCTTTCCCCATAAGAAAGAGAACATTGAAGAAAGTTATCCAAGTCATCTGGAACGCTTTTGAAAAATTATTTCAGGTTCAGTAGTTCTCTAAGGGCATCTGCAGCTCTAATTTTGGTTATATTTTCTGTGTCTTCTCACATACGGTGATATAATAAAAACTTCTGTACTGAAGACAGAGCTTGCCTTTTTTTTTAAGCAGCCCCCTATTTTAAAGGTCCTTAAATGCTCATTATTAAATTGACTTCTGAGATATTATAATTCATACAGCCATGTATGTAATATAAGTTTTTTGTGTGGGCATAAAAGAAACTGTAGTCATTGAACTTCTGAAAGAAGAAAAATCCTTAGTCTTGTCGATCTTCACAAAGTACATCATTTAGCTTGAAGCAAATACTTGCTTGCAAATTCCTAAACACAACAGAAAATGGAGTTAATCATTGGGTGAAGCTGGGTTAACTTGAGTTGAAATGTGTAAAGCAGCAGACTCTCATTCTGTGAAAGAAGAAAACTACAATGGCAGTGATTTGTAATTGGAGTTTAAGGAATGCTGCAGATTGAGCTTGTTAAGGTGCAATGAATTTCACTGGGATAGACTTAATTTTCTAAGTTTTGTTTTCTAGTTCAGAGCATCGGAAATTCTTCAGCAGAACTTGTATCATATTTCTGAAGAAAAGCTCCCCCCTTTCCCCTTTCCTGAAATAAGTGTTTTGGCTTTATGGCTTTTTTCTGCTCACTACTCAAATACCTCTGACCATGCAGCAATTAACTAAATAGTATATTAAATATTACCACTGGTGGTGGTAAGATGGCTATCCCTAAGAACCAAACTGGATCAGGGAAGGAAGGTGAGATAAGAAATTATGCACTTTAAATTCAAGTTATTGTGCCAAAGAACTAAAACATACTAGTATTGAAAATTATTTTTTCATAACTTAATGCAAAAAAAGAAGAATATGATAATTTTTTGACCATAAATAATTTTACATAAAAAATAATTTCTGTGAGTTGCATTTAAGTGATGACTGTCCTTGCTTAAGCAGTTCAGCTCCATCTTTCACTGCAGATGCTACTTCAGAAACATGGCAATCCTCTCCACGTTGTAGTGTTGGAACATTCGGATGCAGACATTTTCAGTAATGGTTAAAATGATACTCTGCTGTCCTACAGAGTGTCAGTGCGAAAGTTTGTTATAGTTAACGCATGTAAATAAAACTTGTGTCGTTAAATTTGATTTGAAATATCTGGAAAAGGTCATTCTGTTTTGCTATCAACCTGAACTGGTAAACCAAAACGTTGGGGATAAATTGCCAAGTGTTGTAAAATGAAGGACATAGCTCTTTGTGAGAAAATGAATCAAGCTCAAGGAGTACTTCAGATTTTTAACATATAGATAACACAGAAAGTTAGTCCACAGAGCCAGAAATAAATTCAAGGATGGTATGTGTTAAATCCTCTGAAAAGACCTGAATTGTGTTACTGGCACACTTTATTCCATCTGGTATGCAGTGACTTCCCACACTGTCCCCCAGCTACAGGTTAGTGTTTGTGTGTGTCTGTTCTCCCCAGCCCCACAGACTTGGGCCGTGTGATTCTGTGAACTGCTTCCCACATTATTTACACTGCTTTACATGGGAAATTGCAAAGCACTACATTACAGACAGTAAAGGATTACTGCATAGCAGGAATCTAGATTTGTCAAAAATTTCAGAGTGAAAGATCCACAGAAGAGATAAATCACCTGAAGGTTTTTCTGAATATAACATTTTTTTTCTCATGAGATGTTTGGTGGTTCCAAAGATTAGAGCCGTTAGTGTAATTCAGCACCATGCAATTTACAGAATCGGGAAGGGCTGCCCTTTCTTCACTGCCCTATGGTGACTGCATTAGTAGGGTGTTCCACCCCTTTTTCCTGCCTTATGATCCTCCTCTGCGGACACACTGCACAGCCAAATAAGATGACTTTATTCTGAATTGCATTGCAGTTTCCCTCTAGGTCTACATGACTCCCTGTTCTTTTCAGGTAAGTGAGAGGTTATGAGAACACTAACACCCAAAGTTTTAATTAAGAGAGCAGTCTAAGAAATGAGAAAGGTTAACTTGCAAGTTAGTCAAAATGGAGTTCCACTCCACCTCTGGGAGAAATCACAGTGTACATACTCTCAGTTTTCTCTTCTTTTGTGTTTTTTCTCTCTTACATTTTCTGAAGTAGCTTGAACATGAAATTTGCTTGAGTGATAGAGAGGACTGGCAAGTTACTCAGTCAAGGTAGTACTTCATGCACTGAATCACTAGGTTGTATCTCTTCAGATGACACAATTCATACTTTCAACAACAGAACAGCTCAGCTGTAATAATTGATCTGTTCTGTGTGGAGAGCAGAAAAGGTGTCAAGCGTGTATTAAGTCAAGAAAAGTTTTCCTTACTACAATATCAATGCGTAATTCTATTCAAAGAAGAAAGATAAGATACATACATTTTAAATGTGGCTTTGTCCTTAACTCAAACACTAGTAGGAATCATTGTAGTTAAAAGATTACAGTTGCAATGAATTAAAAATAATTTCGCCATTTTACAATGTCTGCAAGTTTACTGCTGTAAACAAGTGGCAAAGATATTTGCAAGGTAGCTGGTCCAAAAAGTGGCACTGTCTTCAACTGTTTCACTCATTTTTATCATCCTTTTCCTCCTGCTGTGAATTTTCGGAGTATAAAAGGTGAGGTCTGTTGGTCATGGGTTTGCTCTGCTGCCAGAAGGTATCACTAATTTGGATTACGATCTGGTAGAGAGCCCACACTCTAGAATCTGAATACTAAAAATATGCAAGTATTTAAAGAATGTCACTACTCTTTCAAATAAGCTCCTAGACCTCTTCTCTGCAAGATGCCACAGTTTGTTGATTGAAGACCAAGTATTGCTGGAAATGGCATTTGTCAAAAGTGAGCAACACAGCATTAAAAGCTGAGGGTTTTCCCCTTCAATGCTAAAGCTGCATTATCAAGAACTTAGTATGATATTTATGCCATTGAAAGTTTCTTTACATTTCTGACAGTCCTGAACTGAGTAAAGACAATGGATCCATGTGCATTAGCTAAAAGATTATCTTAAACAGAGCTTTAATACAGTGATTTAGTATGTAATTTTTTTTCTTACCTGTGCTGTTCTCAGTGAAGATTTTGAGGAGCCAGTTCTTTGCAGGGGGGACTTGGAATTTGCACGAACTATGTCTAAGCGAGACTGATAGTCTGGTGGATAAAGCGAGCTCCGAAAAACCTAATCAGATGGAGAAAGCTGTGACTTAGATGCTTGCAAGCTAAGAATCATCATGACTGAAGCTTGCAGAAATGCAGCATTAGAGAATGAAACCTGATCTAGAGATGTGCATCAGCTTTCAGCTGAAACAACGTCCTTGCTTAACCTGAGACACATCAACATACTTATGTGGTCAAGGTAAACATTGTTCCGAGATTTGGGGGCATTTACATAGGGAAAACTGCAATGGTTTCCCACCAACATATGTAGCTGAGTTTCAGGCTAAGCTAGAAGTATGAACCCCAGCAACTCCTTCAGGCTCTCCATTTCTTGCCAAGATGAACTCAACCCCTTCACCAGGAAATCCCTGCTGTCGGTCACAACTGCATCAGATGTTACTTGCAAGGTATAGGAGATGTACAACACAAGAAAAATTTGGGAAACCTCTTAGAATAAAGGAGAGACCATAACATCCATTATATTTTGAAGTTATTTCAATAACCAATACAGCTATTTGTGCAAGACTTTAAGTCAAGGAGATGGTATATTATGGTCAGTATTTTTATGAAAAGTAAATAATTGTCCAATTAACAGGAAATTTAAAATGATATTAAAAATTTGGTTAAGAAAGACAAAGTACTGACTTTAAGGAGATTTCTGAATTGGTGCCATGTGACATTTTAATTGTGAAACTAAAATAGTATGAAATTGCCATGGCATAGTTTAAATGAAGTAAAATTGCCAAGTAGTCTCAAATATGACTTTCACTGAAGACCTGTAGTTTTTTAAGTCTTGTGCTAACTTGGTTCTGAGCTATGTCATAGACAGAATAAAATTATGACTGGTAGGATTTACAAAAAAAGACTGAGAATGATCCAACTTGTTTGACAAACCAAACATATATACACAACACACACTTCCATGATATTAAGTTTAAAGGCTCAGCATCCAGAAGAACTGCAAGAATGAATAAAGCATATCTTGGGAAAGAGAGACTATAATTCAAATAGAAAATAAAGGGTGACTTGAAGCTGGTTACTGCCACAAGGCAAAAAACCCAATGTAGTAAATAACAAATGTCTCTTAATTCTATAACATTCTAATAAAGATGATTAAAAGATGAAAATAAACAAACAAAATTCAGGGTAGAGGGAGATCTTTAATGTAGTAATTAGTCTTTACATCATCTTATCACAGCAGTATTAAGATTTTTTCTATGCGCATCTTTAGACCAAGACTCACTGCAGAAGTATTCTTTAAAACCTGTTTTATGTTTAGCTGAGCTTGGAGTGGCAGGTAATTTTGTGAGTCTCTTTTCTGTGTTTTGTGGGAAAGATTACATTTCCACTGTAGTTGCTCTCTGTGTTTTCTGAGATTATAAACCTGCATGGTCTTGCTGAAGAAGTGCAAAAAAAAGGCTTGGTATACATGAGTTTGTTCTGAGAATCTGAAATATTTGGTGCATTTTTCTGTGTGGGACATGTGTAGCCCAATTGTGAAAACTCTTTTTATACAGGAAGTAAACAGAAAAGCAAATCTCAATCACTCTTACCTCCAAATCTTCATTTTCATCAATATTTTGGATATTCTGGTAGGCAGCAGTATATATCTCTAAAGCTTTCCCATGGAACAACATTTCAATAGTTATAAATTCAGAAAATATGTTCTGAAAGCACATGAAAAGAAGGTTTTCTTAATGCAGCAAAGTGTATTTGCACTTTAAAAAATCACTGTATTCTGTGTTTGGTATTTATATGATATAAATAACTGCATTATACTTAGTACTAAAATTCAGTCAGACCTGAATTTTAGACATTAAACATAAATGCTGGCCGGGCTATCACTTATGCTGTTATTATTTAATAATAAATTCTAAATAAATACTTCAAAAGTAAAGAGGAAACGTATTAGGAAATAACATGTCTTACTGAAAAGTCACTTGATAATCTCCAATATGTATTCACAAGATCTAGTCAGTCAGAAGTTTTGCTATTTTGAAGACAGTCTTTTCTAACAGGTTAAGTTATCTGTAGGTTCTATACATATCTATAATTTACAGATCTATGAAATACTCATAAATACCAAGACACGTGCATTTCAGTGAATACTGAATGTTGCTAATCTTGCCCCTGACTAACTATAGTAATTTTATTATGCAAGATGAAATGTGAGCACACATACTTTGATGTCCCTTATCTTCTGTTTCTCAAAATTGTCAATGGTTTCCTCTAAGTGCCGAGTTGTTCGAGTAGCATCCAGTGTCGCTCTCTGCAGTTCATTTTCAGCCTGGTAAAGTTACAAAGGTGAAATTAGTCTTGATTTGATACAAAGCCATTTGCTGTAATTGCCATGAAAACATTTAAGTCTGAGTTTGCAAAACAATACGTATCTGTATTACAGTATTTTAAATCTGTAGCTTAATGAACATATAAAGATGCCTTCTACACTGTTGTGACTTTGATGTGAAACATGGAAAATGACCAGTCAGGAAAGTCCCTCTGCCTTGATTCATCTTGTGTGATAATCACGTGAGTTTTACTGAGCCAGCCCTGACACCCCATTGACAACACAGGGACTGGGTTTAGGTACTTAACCCAGCACAGGCCAGAGTGGTTGGTAAGCAGGAAAGATCACCCATTGTTTTCTACTGCAGATCAACCTGCTGAGTCCAGAAAGAGTCTTTTCCAGTATAGTGTGCTGAAACTCATTTTAATAAGTTTTTACAAATTAGTTAAATAGACAATTACAGCAGTAGCTGAAACTAATATACTTATCCTGTAAATATCTCAATCTTGCAGGCTAGAGTTACTGTATTTTCAGATCCAAATGCATTTCAGGTATTTTTAATACCTGATGTTTAAGGTATTAAGGTATTAAGATGTTTTTAATATTTTTGTATTATTAAAGTATCTTCACAGGGCATTGGGAAGGGGACACATCAACCAATTTCTAACACATCAATACGCAGTTTTTCTTACTGCTACTACAAAAAGCATTTTAGATAGCTATCTTAATTAGATATAATTATGAACTTCATAGAAAGTTCACTACCATTTATTGAAAGATATTGAAACTATTCTGATTAAGTCTTAAAGTCTGAGAACTGTGTACTATTACAAATTAACAATGTACAGTTGTAAGAGCTTGCACTTGAAATCTACAAGATTTGGGTCTAAACTTCTGTTATTTTCCATACATTATTGGTCAAACATCATATACTACTGATACTTACAGGCCCAGTCAGTAAGTACCATCACAAATCTATTTTGTCATGAGATTTTAAAGTAGTATATGGATCAAGTGCTGTATCATATGATCAAGTTGCAGGGTTCTTCCCATTTCTACAAAACTGCAACTTAAGAGAGGATTTTTTTTAAATGGAAAAAGACACCACAGGTCCAGTTCCAGTGATCTAGCTTTTAGTGTTACATACACAGAAACCTAAGGCATAAGGCATGCTCTATTCACTTCTTTGATTGTAATCTGCTAATCTTATTTTACAGAATTATCAATTTGAAACAATCCCCTTTCAAAACCAGCCTAAAATCATACACAGTTCTGCCATTACAGAGCAAACAAAATTGATAATGATCTTTAGTAGTACGTAAGGTCACATGTTCATCTCTCTTTCTTGATTTTGCCCAAACCACAGGAGGGAAAGAAAGACATTTTGTGTATTTTCAATTACTTCAATCAGTCACTCTGTGATGGCAGCTATTATGCATATGCAGCCCTTACACATACAAATACAGTATGTTATTTCTATGATAATAAAATACATCTCCTCAATACATTTTAGACTGGACATAATTTGTGCACATATGCTTTGGGAGAGGAATTCTGGTTGTTTTAGAGTGAAATGTCTGAAGTTGCAGAGCCTGCATAGTTTGGACAACAGCAGTTTGGTATCTTCTCTTCTGAACACTCACCTGTGACTGGAAATATTAGTAAAGGAAGAAATGGCAATGTAACAATCAATATTCAGAGGCGTGTTTATTTTCACTTCTACTTTTAATATGCTGTGAACTATCTACCTTAGTTATTTCAAAACATCTATATATTTAGTGCGATTATTATGTTGTCTAAAGCCTCTAGCTGAGATGTAAAATTTGTTAGAGCTTTGCTAGAATCCAAGTATCCAGGCCAAAACATTTCAGGACAGCTCTTTGTTTTGGACTCAGGGCCTGATTATTTAGTTTTAAAAGAATAAAATAAAAAGCAGGCAACCTACAGTTTAGCAGACATCTTCAGGAAAAAAAATCTATTTTGATTTACAGAAGTGTATTTTTAAAAATCTGGTAATGTTTTCCTTTCAAAGCTGTGCTAACGCCCCATTTTTAAGATGGGAGTGAGTAAAGATTCTTTGCTATCTGTGGCCAGAGTTGTTCACTGCTGCAACATTCAAGAATAAGAGAACCCCTGCAGGAGCCCAGCTGCTGTGCTCTCATGTGGTAAAGGTTCTCTCAGACCTGAATGCTGACCTGCACACACCCTCAAAAGCAAAAAGCAAAAGCAAATGAACACGTTCCTGCTCCTAATACCTTTTTAAGTGTTTTAAGTGTCAATCTCACCTTTTTAAGTGTCAATCACTTTAAAATGCAAATAGGCAGCATTTGGTGCCTTTGCCATGTGCAGAATTATGTTAGAACTCTTCAGGCAAAGCCTCGAGTACAGAAAACAGGTGTTACAAGAAGCTAAGTCGCAGAAGAGTATTTGGGAGAAGCTTAGAAAAGAAACAAGAAGAAATTAACTAGGTGCCAGTGACATACCCATGAAATGAAAAGGGAATTAGCTCGAGGGAGAAAAATGGCACCAGTCTCCCTTGGGAAAAAACAGCTTATTGTTATAATTTACTCCCTTAATTACAACAAAAGAGAACTTTGCAACACAGCTCAAGTTCATGTACCTGACACATGTCTGTCTTTATTACCTGAGGAATTCTAATTAGTCATGACTTGATTTAATTGATTTGATTAATATTAAATGGAAATTCTCTGGCAAAGACAAAAATAAAATGTAGTTCTCCTGTGTTCTGTTTGACCAACACAGTAATTTTCACTCTTTCTACAGTCTCATGCCCCAGTCTCTAGAAAGATCCTGAAGATTCTGAAACAGAGTTGATAAAATCCAACAATGAATAGGACCGCTTAACTCCCCAGTCCAACACTAAAATGTAATAAAAAGTAAACAGCACATCATGAACCTAGATCCTGTATCATAATACGCAAGCATAAAGGGACTGAAGTAGGATTGCCTTGTTCATTTATTTTGGCATTCCCTAGATTCTGATTGCTTTAAAATTTGAAACTTCAATGGGATTTTAATGGAAATTCCAATTCAGTTTGAAGGAGGCTTAATTTTTCCCACTGTGATACAGAATATTACACTGGGGAGCGTGACTGGTCTTTGGAAAGGAAGAGTAGTCTAGTTGTGTATTCTACTAGCAGAGTAACAACTTATCCTTTCATGCAAGTGGAGGAAACTCATATCCCATCTAAGTACCCGGAAACACAATTACCAAAATGGCAGGGAGAAAAACAATAAAACAATAAATCCACAGAAATAAAAAAGAAATTGTCTGATTACACTTACTTTCAAAAACTTCCAAATTCCTAGACGTAATCTATGCCTACCTCTCTTGCATAAACATATCAAATAATTCATAGTTTCTTTTCAATTTAAAAGTGAGTAATTACTGCTCTGTAGCAGCTGTAACTGTTCATGAAGTTTAAGAAAAGATTGAACATTGGAAACAGTCCCTCTAAGGAGCATTATTGTGACTACTACTTCCTAAACATAACAGTTTAATTCCCAAGAAATTTAAAAAATATTTCTCATAGTGACTAGAAATGCAGGATACGATAACGTGTAGATCTGATGGATTCCGCTGACGTGTCTTTTCCAGTTGAGATAATTGCTTGGCTTCTCGGTTCTTTGCTGTTAAAGTTGCTCTAAGATCATCCTGGAAATAAAAGGTTTTAGACATGTTTGAAATACATCTAGGATAAGACAAAATATGCTCTCCTTCACACATGCATTGCCTAGAAAACATGGACAAAACTTCTGCTATGAATAAAAACAGATTTTAGTGATCTGTTAATTGATCCTCTGAAAGAGAAGTCAGTGGGGACTGAGCACCTTGCACAACTCCCTATAGCACATGTTACAATTGAAAATGTGGGGAAGGAAAGAAAAAGATATGCACAGCTTTACATGAAAAGTATAGCAGATGGTCACAAGCTGAGATCCCCAAAGCATTAAGAAGGCAGACTCAGTCCTGACTTAGCAATAGAATAAATGAGGTACTTAGAAATAAAAAGCAGCATCAAATAAAGTGGCATCATTAAAAAAATAAACAATACCAAAGCAGGCAGCCATCAGTACCAAGGAGAAGTTATGAAGAAAATATAACTGCTGTCACCTGTCCACTGCCAACTGCTGTCACTGCTAACATTGGAGCTGCTGAAGCGGCTGGAGCAGAAGTCTGATGTGGCTGAGGGAGCTGGGAGTGTTTAGCCTGGAGGAGGCTCAGGCTAAACACTCCCATTTTATGTTCAGGGGGAACATTATTGCTCTCTACAGCTCCCTGAAAGGAGGCTGTAGCCAGGTGTGGGTCAGTCTCTTCTCCCAGACAACCAGTGACAGGATGAGGACATACAAGCTGCACCAGGGGAGGTTTAGATGAAATATTAGGAAATTTTTTTCCACAGGAGGTGTGGTCAGGCATTGGAATAGGCTGCCCAGGGAACGGATGGAATCACCATTCTGAAGGGTTCAAAAAAGGTGTTGATATGGCACTCGGGGACATAGTTTACTGGTGAACGTGGTGGTGCTGGGCTAATGGTTGGACTCAATGATTACAGAGGTCTTTTTCAACCTAAACAATTCTGTGCTACAAGGCACCATAGGAATTCTATGGCTGAAAGGGTTAAACTGCATATTTATATATATGCATTTATATATATGCATTTAGTAAAGTGTTTAAAACCATTTGAAACAAAATACATCCAAGTAATGATGTAGCTGGAGAAGATAAAACTTAACTGATCTAGAAAAGGCAGAAACTGTTGATAACTGGTTTTGCTCCATTTCCAAAGGAGTAGTAGTATGAACTTCTAGGAAGACCTGTGGCAATTTAAGAATGTTCATCTACCAGTTTTCTCAAATTTTTGTTCATGCTATAAAACTGTTTTGCAAACTGTTTGACATTCATGGAATGGAAGATTATGAGTCAAGTATTTATCACTCCACTGATGCTGGTATGGAAAAGGTCATTAATTTTGACGGTTCCAGTTTAAAGGAGCAGAAGTTTAAAACAAGCAGAAGTACAGTCTGAAGTCTAACAAAATCTGAGGCAGGATTGGGCATGTATTTCAAATGACCTTTTACTCTAAAAATACCACTCCCTGTTTATTTACTAGTCCAGAATGGAGTTAGAGCTATTAGAAACTATCATATTGGGAAGTTGTCTGTGCTCCTTCCTTGATTTCACAATTTTAATGCTTGTATGTCTCTGTAACTCAGAAGGATATGCAACTAAGAATGTGTCTTTAAGCAAGTTTTATGATCCTGTGACTAGATCACTCTTCAGTGACAAGCACAAGATTG
This sequence comes from Leptocoma aspasia, assembly GCA_013399835.1. NCBI lineage: Eukaryota > Metazoa > Chordata > Aves > Passeriformes > Nectariniidae > Leptocoma > Leptocoma aspasia. The sequence continues at coordinate 119,662 of VXAX01002076.1, forward strand.
CCAAGTTTCACAGTGCTGTGTGTTCCTTCAGTAACGAGGCTGCACATGAGGTCAGGGTCAAAACATGCAGTTTCTTCCTTGTTTCTATCCTTACTGTCTGTATGTCCTTGTATATAACTGTCATTTTGCTTCATCTCTAGGGACACAGAGCTGGCTTCTGATAATAAAAACTACTTCATCTCCAGCCCATCAATGCTGATTTTACTGCTGTTCTTTCAGAAGGGAATTTACACAACCTCTAAGGTCAAAGACTACTGAAAAGGCCTTTTGCTTTTATGAAAACCATGTGGCTACAAGAAAAGCAGTAATAGGAATTTTTAATTGTTTTTTCCAGTTTGAAATTTTAAAGGTAGAGAAAGAGAAAAGAACATATTTATTTTTGAAACAATGAAGTTTTCTATCTAATGGTCACAGCTGCATGTTTAGTGCTATTTAATGACTGAACCCTGGTAATAGCACTGACTTTCTAGGCCCATTTAAAACAGTCAATCAGATTTAACACTGTGGCTTGAAAGGGTTCTGACTTTCATGCCAAGTGTACTTGAGGATGCAAAGTTCTAGAGTTACCATTATTAAATTCAGTATTTTCTTTCTAGCATGTAGTGCCTTTGGAAATACCTACAGGGACTGAACTGTTCCCTCCTCTACCTCTGTTTTCTGTAGCAACAGCCACCATGAAACATACTTCTCTTCTAGCTGAAGTGTGACAAAGAATTAGGGCTGCTATGGCTGTAGTGGTGAAGCTGTGTACAAGTTTTGGATGTACAAAAGTAGGGCCCAGTTACATACATATTTTGTCCAAGAAAAGGGTGCAGAAAACGAAAAAAAAATTAAAAAGCTGGGGAAAATGTAATTTATGGTGAAAGAATCAAGGTGTACATTACCTAACAGAAAAAAGAAATGAAAAATTTGTTTTACTAGCATCTAAATATCTTCATCCAGAAAAAACCCCAGAGCATTACAGACCTCTTTCATCTCAGTGGCGCATATAACAACAACCAAAGATTAGGTGAAGTTTTTCATTTAAAACAAAACACCACAAACATCAGCTAACCACTAACTAAAACCAACAGTCCTACATTCACCTCCAGTGTCTTTAGACCAAGCTCTGACATGTTTTTGGAAAATACGCTTTAGTTACACTCAAGGAAAAGTGGAAAGGAATAGGCAATGAGATAAAAGGTACAAAGGATATAAAATTATTCATAGTTCCTCTAGGTTTTAACTGTAAATTCAAGTCACACGTAAGAACTCTGGTCACCCATCTATTTTCAAATCATACAGAAGTACAGCTACAGTTCATCCACCAGACAATGAGCTGGCAGAGCCTCATCACTGTACTGTTACCTGCTTTAGTCACTGAAGTTATTAAAGCAAATCAATCCTTTCTTCTGCACGTGGATCACCTTGGTTTTATGATGTCTTGTTTTACATGAAGAAAAGGAACCAGGAACAGAGTTGCCAAAAAGCAGAAAAGTGAAGATTGATATATAGAACAATGAAACAAAAAGAAATCCTCATATCCTACATTTAAGCTGTGTTACAGGACAAGAATATTGTTTTAGCTTCCACTGAAGCTATTCAGCATTGTAAACCAGAACAAGTGAATGAAACAATTTTACTGCATTAGCAGATAAAGGACAACACTACTCTGATTGACCTGGACCTCTTTAACACATTTAGTAGCACAAGGCATTGATGTCTTACACCACAGAAAAAGCAAGGCTTTTTTAGATAAAGCACAGAAATACTGCTGTGTACTTCCTGAAACAGATCCAGTAAGTAAGCAGCAGGGAGAACATCCCCTTTATAGAAAGTAGCTATAATGACATACTCTGCCTGACTTTACTTAGTCAGCTAATGTAGTTACAGCTAAAGCAGTCCTAGAACTAGCAGCTTGTGCTAGATTTACATAGGTGACAAAATTTCCTTTGCCACTAAATATGTCCCAGTGATTACAGATGATAACTGAAGACCAGGTAGTTGAAGTCTTAACCAAGCTTTATGATCAATGTGCAATGGGAAAAAAATAACGATTTAATGGCCTACATCTTTAGTGAACTCTCTCTACCAGTTCAAAGGTAAGCTGGTAAAATAGTTGATCTCATCTACAGTTTAGAAATGCTCTTGTACTCCTCACTGTAGCTAAAATAAACATTATGCAATGCTTTCTGACATTCTGAAAGGCAAAGACCACAGGGAATTCAATTCACTGTTGCAAGCAATGACTTGGTTTCAGTTGCTCCTGTCCTCAGCACTACTGGCTATCAGTGGCAGTGCACCTCAAGACTGTCTCTTCAACGCTTTGGAAGCCCCAGGTATTGCTGTAATGTTTTGTGTCTCCTCAGCAACCCTACTGCCACAAACACATGAAACATGTCTTCCAAACTCAACATTTATACCCTACAAAGTACCCAGTTCTAGATCTCACAGACTGGGTTTCAGAGTGATATTAAGATACCAGGTTTTAGGGTCTACAGTCTACAGCTCTGCTAAGGACTACCGTGGGTACTCCTACTCAAGTGCAGGATGCATTTCCTTCACAATCGTTTCTCTAACCACCAAGCGAGGTGACTATGCAGTAAGTTCCAAACACTACTTGGTTCTTCACCATATGGAAAAAAAAACCACAAAAAAACATAGGAAAACTGTTTGCTTGAGATGCAGTGCCACAATCTACTCAAATTCATCATGATGAACACACCACAAGATTTTTGTTTTGGTATTTTTGTAAAACACCATCAGATAATAATAATAATTTAAGTTTTTCATTTATGTAGATTATGGTACAGACATATACATCAATTACAGATTTGAGTTTGCATTAAGGTATTCTCTGTATAAGATAAAAGTATTATGAAGGTCTACTTTTAGTATCTGCTTATTAAAAATTACTTGCTCAAGCTTATCCTTCCTGGAGGAAAGAAACTTACAGATATTTTAAGGAAATATGTCAAACCCCTATAAACATTGTTTTGAAAATATAGTGAATGACGAGACCTCAGATTTTTGTGTATCTTCAGGTCATCGTGACGACTTAACAGAGAGGAATTTAGGCCACTACCTACTTATTAGGTTCAAATGTGTTTTCTAAGTTATGAACTTTAATGTAGAACATGATTCTGAGTTAGAAAAGCTGTTAAAGGCAGCATATTGATGACTAAGAGCCAAAGAAGTAGTAGTAATAATAATAATATCATCTCCATCATCCTCAAAATCACACAATAATAAATGACATTATTTATAAATAAAAAGTCCTGAATTTACACTATCCAGGAAATTTCATACTAATGCCTTTTCTGAGCATTTGTTTGTGCTCAAAGAGCCTGAATATCCTTGTTTTCACATCAAAGCTCTTTCCTCCAACATATATATAGCTTCAGTTCAGATGTCTAACTACATAATTAAGTTAAACTGATTGCTGAAATATGAAAAATCAGAACCATTTTCCCCATATAGAAAAAGTTTTCAGCTGAGTGGCCAGGACACAGTAATGTACCTTGTGAGAAAACACATGTTTAACCTACCCTTTTAAGTTTCACTATGCTCCCGTAACATTTCAGAGGTTCAACAACCTTGGCTTCCAGCCTGTCAACCTACAAAAAGAAATCACAATGTTGCTGAAATCATCCATATCAATGGTGTGCAGAAATGAGAAACAATTACTTTCATAATGACTCATCTTATTATGAATTAAATCCATATATGCTGAAAAAATATTAGGATAAGAGTTTTAAAAAATTTTGTAAAAACTACAGTCAAGTCCATTAACCAAGAAAGAACTGTTTTCTGAAGAGCTCAAGCTGATTTCTAGTAGAATTCCTTTTTTCTTAATTAGATCAGGATAAATGAAACATGGAAAATTATGATTACATCAAACTGAGTACTAAATACATCCAGCATTGCATCTTGGAGTTCTGTAGCTTTCTATCTAAAGATCAGTGTATTTGCTTTACACTTACTGATAAGGTTATGGACTAAACAATCTTTGCTATCAAATATACAGTACAAAATGGAAGACTTCTTAAAAATAATGAAAACAGTATCACTGGTAACTGAGTGCACTAAAAATACCAATAACAGTTTATGTGAAATGCATAAAAATGCTCTCACAGATGAGTGGTTCTGAATTTTTGTTTCAGTTCTCCTAGTCAGAAAAACAACTGCATATGGTCAGACAGGCAATAGGATAAAACCTGTGTCAAATCTGACCAAACTGTCTGAGTGGCCCCAGCGTAATCTGCCAATGGCTTCTGGACCATGAGTGAGTCCTGTGGCCCATCGCTGTCACATCCAGAGTAGGACAAGGTGCATGCCTCTACTGGGAAGGGACAGTTCCCTCTATACTGGCAGTCACCAGTCAGCCAAAATCTATGCCAGCTGAGCAAACATTTCTCCTTGATACCATCTACCAGTGCACTGTCAAACAATTTCACTTGAACTTCTGACAGAATAGAAAGGAATAGGGCAGCAAGGCTCTAAACAACATACATGTTACAGATGTACCAAATAACCTGCCCATATTACTTACTTGCCCTACCACATGTTGTGGTATATCACACCTCAGTATTTATGTATCTAGCACTGCAGCTAAACACCAGAAACTGATAATCTTTATAAGCCAATTTTCTCTTGCCCACTTTGTCAGCATGCAGGAAAACTGTTAAGTGACTTGATACCCAGAAGAAACAAAGCTGAGACAATGTATTTTGTTTTCAGGAGCAAAGAAGAACTTGATTTAAAGACTAAAAACTTCTATTTTCCTTTGCTGCTTCTGTGTTTTTTCTTTCACAGGGCAATGTTGCTTTACAGACAGCCATGGCAGGAGGATGTAGGCCAAATGTCAGTTTTTAAAAACAGATTTAAAATGAACAAAAGCAAGTTGTTACATATGTACCTCAAAATTACAGGTTCATAGATTAATGATGAAAACAGAGATATCATGCAGTCTGGGTTCACATTCACCTTTGGCCACAATACAAATGTAATAGCAGAGGATAATTTGCCATTGCATCAATTGAAACATAAGGGCCTATATGTGGCTCAGCTGGAGCCAGATGTATAAGAGCTTATGGAAAAATAAAAATCGCACCCACCCTAAGGTTCCTTATTACTTCTTAAAAATCCCTCCCTAAACAGATTGCTAAAGATCCACACATATTCCTTGTATTTCAAACTCTCTGCTTCCCATATTAACTACTTTTAAAAGGTTTTCTTTTTCCACTTTTTATTATAAAGAGATGACTTTGCAATGCTCTCCAAAATAAAAAAGTCCTATCTGAAGACAAAGAATGTCAACTACTTCAGTCTCTTTTTTGAATTATAGTGGGTCTTAGCTGTTCAAAACTATAAATGGGAATTTTTTATGTTCTGCTGAAAGAACAGATACATACTCCAGAGACTAGTTTGAGTTGAGTGAATGAATTTTTTTAATCTCAGTATTTGGAATTCTGCATTGTAACTTACAGTTTGACTGGCACCGCACATGAATGTGTAAGTGGCATAAACACCTTTCTTTACACTCTCACTTATCTAGCAGAAATGTGACTATATAGTCACATATGACCCAAATCAAGTTTGTACTTTTAATGCTGAACTACAAACATATATGAAATCTACAGTGGTCCCTGACAGTACCTCTTCAATACTATTTCTGGTAATGCTCAGCAAAAGGAAAATGACTGATTTTGTCTCAGCTGCTGCTAGCCAACTCAAGTCACACAACTAAAAAGGAATACTTTATTAACCATAAATCATAAGCTAAAGTCTAAGACCAATAAAAAAAACTGGCTCTTTCTTAAATACTTGAAGTGTTCATATGGATAGTTTTGCTAACTTCAACAGTACTAATTTTAGGCAGTTTTCCCTGAAGTGATTGGCAGCCTACCCTGCTCAGACATTAATATATTTAGACGTGTTTTCTCCTGTTTCTCTTCTGATTGCAGAGTACACGACTTCCCTTTTAATCACAGATAAGTAACTGAAAAGTTCATATGGCAAACACAACATGTACAGCTTTAATTTTGTACCTCTGCCTGGCGATAATCCTGAAGTCTGGAAAATTCATCTGCAAAGTTTTTCAGTCCAACTTTTAGGTTCGGTGTCTCTGTAGCTGCATATGCATATATTTCATTTACTAGAAGATCTGCTTTGTCTCGTAGTCTGGCAGTTTTACGTACATATCCAGCAAATATTTGGCACAATTCACCAAAATGTTTTTCCACATTTGAAACAGCATCTTGTATTTGTCTAGTCTGATTGTCCCTGGATACCAAAGAAAAATAAGTGAAAAATAAGAAGGGCAGAAATGTTTACAACACATACAGAAGAAGAACTATATAATTACACTATTAATAATTTGGAGATCTCATTTTAGCGCAAAGCAGAAATTTATTCTGAAAAAGAAAATGTTATAACTGATGTAATATGTGCTTATTTATGAATGAATACCAAAGAAACAAAAAAGCAGATTTACACTTAAAGGTCCAACCCAGATGAAAACCCAAATCACAAAAATCTGCTTGGAAGTTCTCCTCCTGCATTTAAGCAAAAGCTCACCATTACTAATGGTATTAGTTACTAATGCAGTGTTAAACAAGACTTCTGCAAGATCACCCCTTCCTGCAACAGCCTGCAATCTAAACAGGCAAGGCAATGGCTGGAGAAATTAGGCAGTAGAGGACAAACTGGTAAAGGTATCAAATGTTCTTTAAATTGCAAACAATTACCTAACTGCACTACAGAGGCTAAATACCACTGAGAATTAAAGAAGAAAAGTGAATGGACACAAGAGTTGAAAACTGTAATACCACTGAAAGGACATTCATCACACTAATAAATTACTTTCTTTTAAACTACATAAATCTAATTAATTATTTGATCCAATACCTGTATGTTTCATTATTAATGATTTAGGTAAATCATTCCAGTAACTCACATACTTCACTTTGTATTTTGTTTTCATATTCCTATTATTATTTGATGGTCATGTGAACTCATGCCCATTGTTGATCTGAGTGAATCTGCTGTAAGACAATTCAGCTACAGTACCTGCCAGATACTGGGTCCTAAGAAATCTCCACAGTCTAACACAAGGTTATTGATGTGAAGTGCTAGATGTGAGTGCACTCCTACAACTATGTTGGCAAGGGACAGAAACAAAATTTCCTTCATATCCCTAAGCAATCCCAATACTGCTGACCTACATTTAAATACTGACTTTGTATCAGGATACATGATGATCAGAAAAATTCGAAGGAATTTAGTACTTTTGAGACTAAACAACAATGCAAACAATTCAAATGAGGAACACCTTTACTTCAGGAAAATTATTTCATGCCTTAGGCAAAAACCCAGTTGGGTTGCTTCGTGGCAAGCTGTCTGGAAGACTGTTCAAAAGAGATTCCGTTAAGGTTAAAAAAACCCCAAGGAAGTTACTCAGTCCTCCAGGACATGCTGGAGCACAGAACCACTTGAACAGGGACGGTTTCACCAGGTGAGTAGGCAAGTAAGAATTTCATTAAGTACTAATAAAGCTGTTTTTCAAAATTATATTACCTGATAAGATCTTCAGTAAAAGATATATATATTTCCTATTTTCTTGAAAGATCTTCATGTCAGAAAGTGTTTCCCTCCAGGAGGAAGACGTAATCACCCACTTTACAATTCAGATCTTACAGTACACCCATGCAACTAGTATTTAACTTTGGGACGAGAAATACTACGTTTTTTTCATATATAAGGGTGTAAAAGTTTTTATTCCCCCCTCATTATCGCGACCGCTTAGAATTGTCCACAGAATCATTCGCCAGAAGTCCAAATAAATATCGGCAGCGCATCTTTACTCCATCTCTGCATAGCACACCAGGCCTGGAAAAGTTTTGCGGCCTTTACCGGAGGAAGGCAGAGGCGGCCCCCATCTCCTAGGGAGGCAGATGCGCTAAAAGGGACGGGGCCCGCAGCGCTCCCCGAGCCCCGCACCACCCGCGGGGTCGCTGCTCGAAGCGGGGCCTCCTCCCCCGCAAGAGCCCGGGGCTGCCCCGGCCCTCCGCGCCCCCGTACCTGGCGTCCGGCCCGCGGCCCAGCAGCATCATGGTGGCGATCGCGGCGGCGGCCGGCGGGAAGCAGGGAAGGAGGGCGGCGCTCCGCGCGCGCTCCGTTTCCATGGACACCGCCCGGCCCCGCCCCTCGGCCTGCGGGACGGGCTGCGGCAGCTCCGCGGCCGGGAGGCGCCGCGGGGGAGGTCACAATCGCAGAAAAGCGGAATCAGTGCGGGTGGAAATAGAGCTGAGATCATCGAGTACAACCTCTGAGCGAACAGCACCGTGTCAGCTGGAGCATGGCCCTGAGTGCCGCGTCCGGTCTTTCCTTAAACACCTCCAGGCACGGTTACTGCACCACCTCCCCGGGCAGCCCGTTCCAGTGTCTATTCACCCCTTCTGTGAAGGAATTCCTCCTTCTGTCCGACATAAACCTCATCTGGCGCAGCTTAAGACTATGTCTTCTTGTCCTGTCGCTTGTTACCCGATAGAAGAGGTCGACCCTTGCCTGGCTACAGCCTCCTTTCAGGGAGCTGTCCAGAGCCGTAAGGTCCCCCGTGAGCCTCCTTTTCTCCAGGCTAAACCCCCCCGGCTCCCTCAGTTATTCCTCACAGGACTTGTTCTCCAGACCCTTCCCCAGCTCTGTTGCCCTTCTCTGGACACGCTCCAGCACCTCAGTGTCCTTCCTGAATTGAGGGGCCCAGAGCTGGACACAGCACTTGAGTTGTGGCCTCACCATTGCCAAGTACAGAGGGACAATCCCTGCCCTGGTCCTGCTGGCCACACTGTTGCTGATACAGGCCAGGATGCCATTGGCCTTGGCCACCTGGTCACGTGCTGGTTCATATTCAGCCACTGTCAACCAGCCCCCCAGGTCCATTCCCATGGGACAGCTTTTCAGCCCCACTTCCCCCAGCCTGTAGCACTGCAGGGGGTGGTTGTGACCCAAGTGCAGGACCTGGCATTTTGCCTTGTTGAACCTCATACAGTCTTGGCCTCATCCAGCCTGTCCAGGTCCCTCTGCAGATCCTTTCAACACTCCCGCCCAGCTTACTGTCATCCGCAAATTTATTACGGATTATTAAATTTGATTCCTTCATCCAGATCATCAATAAAGATAGTGACTAGGATTGGGACCAGTACTGATCCCTGGGGGACACAAGCAGTGACTGGTGCTCCCCACACATGAGCCCGTCCAAGGGCAGAGGCACGGTCTGTTCAAGGACAAGTGCAGTGTCAAGGCCTGGGCTGGTACAGGAGCAGAAAGCCAGAAAGCTTGAGCCTCTCCCATTGCCAAAATAAATAAATAAATAAATAAATAAATAAATAAATAAATAGATAAAAAATTGGTGCTTTTTCGATCTAGTCCTTCAGCTTCTACTCAGCTTTTCTTGCATGTTGGGACAANAGACCAACTTGTCTTCACCTAAGGGAGAGCTATTGAGGTTGGGCAGCCATGAGAAAAATCCCATGGAGCACCAGAAAAGATCTTAAAAAAAAGAACAAAACCAAGCAAAACCAAAACCATTAAAAAAACCCCTAACCCCCTCTCTGTAGTGGTAATGTATTGGGAATGTGGCTTCAGGACTGTGTGGCCATGATCCTGTCAGACTCCTTGCACGTGCTGTATGAGACTAATGCAGGAAAGACTCTTAAAGGAGGAGAGTGGGAGTTGTGCTCTGCCCACCACAAACCCATCTGATATTACAGTGGTCCATTGTTGGAATCCAGGGCACAGGGAATATTTCCCTGCCTGTATTAGGGAGCCCTGACCTCCAGTCAGACGCTGTTTTTAACCTTTGTCCCAGGGAAAAAGTTGCTAAGGCTTTGGGATGAGTTGGAGAACACAGGTGTGAACTAGGTATGTAGCAGTAGTAGTAGGAGTCTATCACAGGGTGGAGAATTTAGGATTTTAGGATTTTAGTATGAGAGTGAATGGGAGACAAGATGGAGGATTTGGGGTGTTGTCTCATCTCTCCTTCTTGTCCTTCTTCATTTTCTGTAGTATTGGTGGCACAAAGTCATTGGTTAGGGATGGTAGCAGCATAATTGTTACGTGTGTAGATTAGTAGGAGTTATTGGTAGTAAAGTAAAAACAAGATACGTGTTAGAAAGTAATTGGGCTGATTATCTTTAAAAAGACCTTGGTTTTGGGTGTTGAGGCCATTTTTGCCATTCTTGTCCATTTTATGCCTTGCGTCTCACACACTCAGTCTGGCATGCAGACAGCGTACTGAACTTAAGATAAGAGAAAAATAAACAACAATCTGAAGACCAAGAGAATCAGTGAGTCTTGCTCCTCCTTCATCCCTAGCAAAGAACTCACGGAGGGAACCTCCTTCAAGGGCCCAGGCGGTAGGTTCCCAGCAATGTGTGGGGGAAACAGCCAAGCCTCCCACAGTCCATGAGAGCTAAGGACTCAGACAACTGTCAGCATGCTGGCACAGAAGTACATGGCAACAACTGCATGCAGATCACAAGCTTTAATTTGCAACTAAAACCAATGGCCAAAAGTAATGAACAAGGTGGGTAACGGTGATGCTCCCAAGGCATTTAACAGGTTACAAGTTCGGTGTACCCGTTGGGATTATGTTACTACACAAAATTGTACATGTGCACACACAAAGAGGCCTCTCACTCAAGGGTACCCAGAAGATCTAAGGGTCAAAGGATCACTCAGGGATATCCAGTCTGAAAATAGTCACTGCCATGGGAGAGAGTGGTGAGGGGCACTCAGACTGGGGAAGTCTCCTTGGATGGAGGTCATGGTGCAGAAATGTCTCTGCCCTGTTGGCTGAGGACCCTGTCTGTGGACCAAGGGATTCTGCCTCTTCCCATTCCCACCTTTGGTTGTGAAAGGTTGGTTGTCCCCATCTATCAGCCAGGGAGAAGGTGAGTGCTACTACCACACATGTATGAAAAGAATTTTATAGGCTTGCATGAGCACGTGAATAGAAACTGATTTAGTTAAAATTTGGTTTTTAACTTTTCATCTTGGTTTTTCTCTTGAAAGTAGATAATTCAGATTGCTTCAATCAAAACTTCAATCAAAACTTTAATTCACATAAAGCAAAATATTCTTCAAATAATGAGGATCTAATCAGTGGTTTGCACCAACTTAAGTTAAAACGAAATGTTGCAAATTTTTCTTAAGGCACATTTATGAAATAAGTGATAAAATTCACTCCAGAGGTTTGCAGCCTTTAAGGACTTGGTGGACTAATAGGTCTAAATGCAAAATGTCTTGCAGAGGATGCAAGGGTCAGAGGGCAGCTGTTACCTGGAAGTCTTAATTTCTCAACTGCAGGCCTGAGAGAAGAGGCTTCAATGTTTATTGTTGAATCTTCCCACTATTAATAATCTAATAAATCAGCTAAATGACCTAGCAAATAATGACATCACTATTATTACTGTGCAATCCTGTAGTTCCCCACACTGTAGCAAGATCCAAGTTTATCACTCTTGGATCGTATTCATTACACACAACTACCACTGAATTACAACTCTATCAGCCCTCTCTTGACTGAGCCACGCTGCTTGTTATCAGGTTGCAGTACAGTCCATCTCTGGATGGCTTTTTTGAGGGAGATTTTTCTCCAAATTCTCCTTCAGTTATGTAGTTCTACTGTGTGTGTTGTTTACGTGGCACACTTTCTGAGACATACCATTCCATTTTGTTCCTTCCTTCACCTAGCTCCATTTACATCTAAGCACTTTATCCTGTCTGCAGACAATTGCCATACCAGAGCAAGGCTTATCCTGTTAATTTATTTTTTTCCTCACTATTTTTGTGCTCAGACAGCATCCTACTCTCGAGTGCTTAATTACAAGTCATTGCCCTTGACATGTTCTTTGGACAATCTCCTGGTCTCCTGAGGTAGTCTTGTCTCTTCCAAGGACCTGTACTCCAGCAGAACCTCTCACTCACAAATTTTAAGAGCTCTGAAAGTTGAAAACATCTATTCTGCTACTTAGGCCATGTTTGGACTTCATCACCCAGGAATGGTCACGCAAAGCAAGTCCCAGAATACCCAGAAATTCTTAATAAACAGCAGAATGGTGCTATATGAGATACTATACAAACAGTAAAAGGAAGTATAATTCTATTTGCTTCAAATTATGGGTCAGCGAGAAACAGACACTGCCACTTAATGAGAGGCTAAAAGACTGAAAATAAGGAAAAGTTACTTGTGATTAAAGTTCAAGAAGTACTTGTCATTGGAGTAAGACATGAAAGAGGAATGACAGCTCATCTTCAGTTATTGCAAACTAATTCTGCTTCAGTCCTGAAGTATGTACTTGGCATAGACATTAAAAAACTTAATTTATAGATGCTGATTTCACACATGGTTTGACTTAATAGTTCTTAATATGATGCTGTAGATAGTCCTGGAATATATGGCCCACCAGCTCCAGCTGCACATAGAAAGTTGAAAATAATGTCATGAGGGCCTGTTGAAATTTTGAGTCATCAGAGTGTACAAGAGCACAAGCTGCATAAATCATGGAGTGGAAAAATATTTTTGTACGATGATTTAGAAATAATTACGGAGAATTATGTTGAAAGTAATGCCAAATTTCCTGCTCATTACCTCTAAGTAAGTTTCCAGAATAACATACTAAAGATGATGACATCTTATAAATGACAAATTCTGCAGATAAGAAAGCTCTGAAATATCCAGTTGACAGTGTTTTCCAATATTCCTCCAGAGGATAAGCAACAGACTCCTCCTGACTTAAATCAGCTTGAGTAAATTCTCTGTACTGGTTTATTGAGCAACAGTATGTAACTCCAGCAGTGTTCAGCAGCAGTCAAGAATTGCCTCTCATTGCTGTGTAGAAAAAACAGGATATGCATAAGTCTGTGGAAACTTCAGAAACATTAATTGGGATAGAATTTCTTCCATCATATTTAGGGAACGCCTTAGCCATTATTAAGGTAAAGCCATATTTTTGGGTTGGAATTTCATCAATGAGTGTGTTCTAGATATTTGTAAAATGCCAACGGAATGTTCAGTCAACTTTTGTTTTTGCCAATTGATGTTAGTTTCTATGGTATAGTAATTACAGACTGATCCACGCAGGTCCAGAGGTTCATCTGTGCACTGCAGTTGATTTAAGTCTGTAAGTAATTGGTGAGCTGCCTATATATTCATGTTACTACTTCTTTTCTCACAGTGTGTTTATAACTTTAGATTTTTTTTTTACAATCTTTAAACTTTTTATATAATGTTCCATTTTCCTGTTCACCTATGCTATCAAGTCTTATTATATGTGTTGAAAGGCAATCACTGTAGACCTTGAATGTCAAACATTATTTTAGCAGAGAAGTTTAGCTCCTAGTGGATTCAGCATTATTTAGATTTAATAATTTCAAGTGTTTTCTCCTTCTGTAACCATTTCCCTCTTCGTGCTATTTCACTTTGGGCCTGCAGCTCCCTTACTTAATGCAGGAACTAGATCACCTCTTATTCCTAGCTCTGTGTTTTCTCAGGAACAAGAGGCAGCTTTTGGGAAACATCCTTCTCTGATGCACAAGTCTCCAATACTAAGTTTCAGATACCTTAATTAAAAATCAGTTAGTTTGTTAGAGAAAAAATTGTCAACATAATTAGAAAAGCAGTAAAACATTGTTTCCTCAGGCTAATACCCGCAGGCCGGTATAACCTTCTGTCATCCATTTTGTCAGTATTGGTGAAAGCATAGCAGCCTCTTGATGATTTTTTATGCATTTGCCTGTTGTTTTCTTACTTCTGCAATAGAGCTTTAGCTGCTGTCAGAGGCAAGATGCTGGGCTAGCAGGGTCTTTGTTCAGCACAGGCACTCATGTTTTTGAGGTGTTATTTTTTTGTAAACAAAGAGGAGTTCTTTTGTTTGGTTCCTTGTTTACGTCTGTGTAAGTATTTCTGCTCTAGTGCTTCTCTTTATGCAAACTAAGTTCAAAAGTGAAATGCAAAATATGTCTGGAACATGCTGCTGTACAATTTTTTTTTATTGTGTCTTGCTTTCAGTGATTTGTCAGACAGTGAGGTTTTGTTCAGTGTTACTGCCACTTTTTTTCTACCATGTAAACTTGTTTTCTTTCAGACTTGTTTCTCCCAAACTCTTATTTATGTAGTAGGACCCCGAGTCCTTGGCTTGCTTCCCCAGCCTGACTAATCCACATTGTTTATGGTTTTTCATTAAGACCTACTGCTCAAATATGGACAGATGAAGATGTTCTTTGTTGACACTGGTTTGTGATGTTTGATACTCTATTTCAGGTAATCATATTTGTTGTGATGCAGACCATGATCTTAGTAACGTTTGGTGAGTACTGATTCATATTCCAGGGAAGTAATTGGAAAACACCTGTTTCTTGGATTCACTGTCTATGTGATCCTGGATGTTTCAGCAAACAGTGCTCCGGTTTTTGTTAGCTGCCCTTTAGAAATACAAGATTAGGCTGTCAGAATGCTTCACCTGAAGCCTGCTCATGGTTCCTGAGCTGTGTGGGCACATTGTGAACATTGCTGAAGACAAAGGGCCTGTGCCAATCTACTTCTGTTCTTGAAAAGACAGGGCAGAGGGGATTTTTGGAAAGAGACTATTACTACATATCTCCATGGAAATCTTTAGTAAAAAGCAAAGTATTTATTTGAACTTAGTGTATAGATGGTGAGGAAAACAAGTTTTGGATAGCAGGTCTGCTGCTCTTTCTGCAGTAGTGCCTCTCCTTTCTTCAGTGGCAGTAGCACTGTCACAGCCTGCTCAGCTTTCCAGGGCTCTGATTGATGAAGGCAGGCAGTGGAGCCAGGCTGTTCTGCCATTCCCCTCAGGCTAGTGCCAGAAGCAATCTAATCTGCCTTTTGTTTTCAGATAACTGTGTTAATAAACACATTAATTAAATAGACACTGTTATTATTAACATAGTACATAACTTTAATTAGTAAATAGTTTTTTTCCCAGACATACTTTATTATTGCAATGAGTATGAGTCAACGAGAACAAGCAAGTCAGAGTTATTCACTTTCAATTTGGTATTTATTAAACTACAAAACTGGTGGCAAGTCACTTGGCTGCCTGAGAAGTAGAGCAGAGAGAACAGAGTTTTTTGATTGCCCCATTCAGCAGGCAGGGAGCTTCTCTTAGGTCCTTCACAACTGAAGTGAGTGAGGCTGGAAGAATGATGATATGGATGGAGCTCATGTATTTGAACCAGGTATCTCCAACATGTGCCAGGTGCAATGCCTTTGGTGGAATGTTCTTCGTGTCTTCTACACCAGACTTAGGCTGGTAGTTGTGGCAGAATTCCTGAAGGATGTCTATAATGCTCTCCAAGAATGAGATCATAGACAGGCTGTGTTTCTAAATTGCTTCTCACATAAGCACCTTCTTCCCAGAAATCCCAACAAGTGACAGAGGTTGCCTTCTACCCTTGCTGTAATTCCTGGCTCGGTAGGGGTGGAGGCTGGCCACCTTTGTGCTGTGTGCCTGGATGGATCCTGTGGGCCTCTTGCAGAGCCACTGTGGCTGAAATAATGCAAAGGCATGAAATAGCCCTCGTGAGTGCTCTTATGGCATGGAACTGAGGCTATATGTGTCCTGAGATGTGGTTTATGAGGTATTTGCAAACCTTGCTGCAATAATGTTGAAGGATGCTAGAGAATGCAGGGAGTTAATTGCAGAGCAAATGGGCATGGCAAACCCAGAGCAGTTTCAGCCAACTGGCTTTTGTGATCATTCCCTGGAGAAAATTTTTCCCAGCACTATGCTGAGAACATATATGTGAGAGAGAACAATTTACAACTGACAAAAATAGGGTAGTGATAAGGCAATTAAGCAATACTTGGATTTGTCTCATGGCCCTATGACATTTAACAGTACCAAAGAATCATATACCCAAAGAATCAGTTATACACACAGGGTCTCTTCCAGGTACACCTGGGATCTCTCTGCAGGTCTGACCTGTAGATTTGGTCTTTTGACCAACCTTGAATTTGCTCTCAGAAGATTGTATGTATTTTATAAGATTTCAAAAGGTATTGGTTTCATTTGAGTCCATGACAGTTCTGTCATTAGCAGTAGGAATCAAATCTTTTCCTTAGAGAATTCTTTTCCTCTTTTTGCAATAGTAATGTTCCATTCCTGGCAAATGCCTGTACCAGGAATATTTTTGGCAACTGAAGTGTTAGCCTGGAGTGAGGACGTGCTGAAGACATTGGTATGTGGTAACAGCTACCACTTGGTGGCATCCACACCATACTTTATTTAGCTGAAAACTCCACAGCCAGCAATCTGAGAAAACTTTGGGAGTACCTGGCTTGACATTCACTCCTTAAGGGCATTTAAAATAGTCAACCTTACACTGGACTGGATTGGTCAGGGTCTGACATGTATGACCCACTTTCTGTTTGTATTTTAGTGTGGGAATATACACATTTATTGACCTTGCAGTTGACTCAGATAATCAAAGTGATTAAACTCTATCTCGCTGCCCTTCTTTGGAAGACTGTTCAACTATTTTTCATTCACAGGAAACATGCTTAAGCTCTTGGACCCTTGGTCTTGACCTTGCTGCTTACCTTACCTGAGTTTAAAATAATGTTTGATTTTAGGCAAGTCAATTAGAAGCAAAAATATCATAGATCTGGTTAAGGGGAGAGTGTACTTAGAAAGACTTCTTGAATCTTCGATTTACACCTCAAAGGAAAAATATTCAGACTCATTCTGGAAAGTGTGAAACATTGGCATTACTAAAGAATGTTTATTAGGAGATATAAGCAACTACAGATTCACTTTACCTAAATTTTGACATTTAAATGAGACGTCAGAACTCACCTTGGCATATTTCACCTGCCAAAATCTTAATTTGAAGGCATTGGTCTGTCTCTGAAATGGCATATAGCACAACAGTCACATTCAGTTTGAATCTTATGAGTACCTAACTTCAGATTTAAATTTGCAAGCCGGTCCTGCTTGTATTTTTTGTCAAAGTGCTGAGAAGAGAAGCAAACACAGGGTAAATGTTTGGACTTGACAGCTTGGAAGAGTCTTTTCCAATGTAAACAGTTTGATGATTCTAAGACAATTTTTTTTTAATGGCTGCTAATTATGAATTGATTTTTGGTTGGTTAGTGCATATATCCTTAAGTGGGCAATTTTTCAGATAGTCAGGTGTAAGGAGAATCAAGAACTTTTCAGCTGTTCAAGACTTGGTCTGCAAGTCCTTTGTCACTTCAGGGAACATAATATAGCAATGAGCATGGTGTGAGATATAACTTAATGGCATTTGCCTGTTTGTGAACTGGTACTAGAACAATATTTCTATTTTTACTTATTTCACACATAAAATCCAATTGTGGTGGAAATGAAATAATAAATAAATGAATAAATCAAAGTCTAAGAAAACAGTATACTTGTAATCTAATTGCATTACACAATGATCATTGAATGATATATTGACATTTGAGTACTATTCATTCATTGCTTTTATGCTTGGATTCTTTAATGTCTTGGAGCTGAAGGTTGAAGGTTTTGGGGTTATCTCTTTTTTATTTTTTTTAAATTTAAAATAAATTTCATTCCTAATTTTCATTCATTGGGGAGTTTGTGAAAATCAGGCACTTTCCAGTGTTTTTTAGCCTTTTTCCCCCCTACTAATAAAACCGAAATAAAATTGAAAAAATTTCTAAACACTTGATAAATAATATTTATTAATAGATGAGATTGCTACTACTTTTGGAGGCAATAAAATATTTAACTATCAATTGAAACTCACTGAATTATTTTGTGTTTTTTTCATCATAACCTGATGAATCTCCCATGTCTCTCAGTGTCCTGTATCAGTGTGGTGAGGGTTGGGCTTTAAATAAAGCACTCATGAGTCTATTCTGTTAGTTTTCAGTTTTACTAAGCAGAATGAAGCAATAATTTGAATTAATTTCTTCTTGAAAGTTTGATAATCCCAGTAGCAATACATGACACTGTTATATATTTCAAACAGAATAAACCAGTGATGTTATCAACTGAATTTAGAGAACACATCAAAATTCTCAGTACCTTGTAGTTCCTCACATCCCTCTAGTCCTTTGACGTTGCTTGTCATTGTTGTTAGGTGCATTTTTAAAATTACAGCGAGAAGGCCTGAATTGAAGTAAAGTGTATGTGTCAGTCTGCTTCTAGAGGGCAGCAAATGACTGTGTTTTAGCCACAAGAGAAACAAAAAGTCACATACAGTTCTGCCAGCAAAACCAAAGGCACAGCCCAGCATCTTGTAGTCAATAGGAAAACTTCCCACTGTCTTTGATGGGAGCAGGATCAGGCCCCTGGTGCTTTCCTTGCTTTCTTCCCAACCCTCATTTTTCAGTGGATAAATAGTGTGCATAAAATGCATTGGACTCCTGTCATCAATTGTAAGTTTTTTAAACTATGAACTATGGATGCAAACATTATGGGTTTTATTAACATTCTAAGGCTACAGTTCATCGTATATAAAAAGTACATGACACAAATGTAATACTATTTATGTAAATATGAGCTCATCGGGGTTTTAATCTGTTTTGTTTTGTGGTATTTAAAGGAATGTGAATGAATTTTTTGCTCTGTCCACACATGGTAGAGAACAGTGGGGGAGTGCCCCTTTTTGAAAAAACTCCACCACTGGTAAATTCTCAAGTGTTGCTTAATACAATCAAAAGAAAGAAAGAAATATTGTAAGTAAAAGATTTATTTTAAACATATTTCACTTTTATTTACATAGGTTTACATAGCATAGGTTTTTCTATAGCCCTCCATATTACAGCCCTGGTATGTTCACAAAAGCTTATACCAGTGTAGTGTAATCTAAATGGTGAATGAATTGACTAAACATCTCATAACTACTGTATTTTTCTCAGTCAGTGATCTATCTCCACAGAAGCTGTTCTAACTTTGTAGCCCCCAGGATCCCTTCCTCTTCCTTTCTTTTTTCTCCAGAAAAAATACACAATTTCTTCTCAAAATTTCATTAGTTGAATTTGTGCAGAGCTAGAGGAATGGGAACAGGTCAGATAGCAGCTTCTTTAGACAGCCTGTTTTGACTCTTTATCTCTTTGGCTCTTTACTTAGAATGAGCTGAAGTTTTGTGCTCCACGTACCTAGGGGACAACCTGGCTCCAGATATAAGCTGATAAAACTGTTGAGCTTCTCTAAGGTGTAATTTATTCCTCATGACTACCTATGAATGTAGAAGACTGAAGCCAGCCACAGGTCACACATTCTGCAAATGCAAACTGTTGTTGGCTGGGAACATGGGTTGTATATCCTCTAGCCTAGAGGGCATTTTTGCCAAGTATCAGAGATCAGAAATAGCGGTGTAACAGAATCAGGCTCTGGCTGTCATCATTTCAGTGCTCTGCAGGTCAAGAAAGAGGATTGTTCCAACAGAGATGGAGAAACTCTCTTTCAGCTGGGAAACAGCCCAGAGCATTAGATCAGATGGCTCTGGTTGAGGGAGAACCACCGTGGGTTGTGTTTGCACCACTCTTGCCATTGGTGACCTTTCTGGGGAGAGCTGGTTCCCTTGAGGGTGCTCAGAGTCCAGAGCTGTGGCAGGAGGAAACACTTATCTTCTGGAGTCCAGTGAAGCCTGCAGCTATTATTTTTTGTCTCAGAGATAGCCCTTACTTCTTTCACTAGTGAATGATCCTGGTGCAAATCAGGTCTCTTTTCAGTTGCATTTTAAAACGTTGCACTGGAACTGCCTTTTCCAGGTCTGCATTAGTTTTTGCTCTGTTTCCAATGCTGGTCCTGGGTATCTGTGTCTGAAACCATTTACAGTTCTGATTCAATTTTCTAATAGAAAAATCTAAAGAGTGACTCACACCAGAGTTTCGATTTTTCTTTTCAATGGTTATGAATAAAACATAGCATAAAGGAAAAAAAAAGCTTTTGTTGTCTACTTCTGAGGGTACAAAGGAAACATAGAATATTCTGTGTGACTTAGTGCCTGAAAAAATCACAGCAAGGCTTCTAGAAAAGTCAAGAGGTGAAATACTTTAGCTAGATATGATATCTTTGAGATGCCTCAAACAGGGCACCGTAAAATTTTGCACCTATAAAAAGAGAGGGTTTGTTCTCCAAAGTTTAGGTTTAGTTTTTGACAGTTTGCATATCTAGAAATGATGATGTTAGCAGTTACATACTTGTTTCTCAGAATAGAATAGTTATTCATTACTCATTTCTGAAATATTTGCACAGATACTGGCCCACAGCATACTGTAGTTTAGGCCACTAAGTGTATTACTTCTTGCCTGCTGACTTCTCCAGCATATGGAACTTTATTTTGTTGGCCACAGAAATGTTCTATAGCCTTGCAGTAGCTTTGAGCGTGGTTCATGGCTTTCAACTTTAATTATGCTTAATAACATAATACATATACAGCAAATAACATTTCCCATATTTAAAGTGTGGTTCTACTCTGAAATGTGATGATTTAAAGATAATTCAACAAATAAGTTCCTTGTGCTAGTCAAATCATAACTTACTACTAACAACAATAAATTTCCATATCTGCATTTCCCTTATGTAGTGGGTTGACTCTGGCCAGACTCCAGGCACCCACCAAAGCCTCTCAATCCCTCCCCTCCACAGCTGGACAGGGGAGAGAAAATATAACGAAGGATTCATGATCTGAGATAAGGACTGGAAGACATCACTCACCAAATAGAAGCACAGGCAAAACAGGCTTGAATTAGAGGTATTAATTGAATTTATTACTAACAAAATCAGAGCAGGATAATGGTAAGTAAAATAAGACGTTAAAAACACCTTCCTCTCATCTCCTCCCTCTTTACCATCTCTGTCTCCTCCCCACTGCAGTGCAGGGGGACAGGGAATGGGGGTTATGGTCAGTTCATCACTTGTGGTTTCTCCTGCTGCTCAGGGAGAGGAGCCCTTCCCCTGCTCCACCGTGGGATCCCTCCCATGGGAGACAGTTCTCTGTGAGCTTCTCTGATGTGGCTCCATCTCATGAACAACAGCTCTCTGTGAACTGCTGCAGTGTCAGTCCATCCCATGGGCAACAGTTCCCCTCAAACTGCTGCAGTGTGGGTCACTCTCCCACGGGGTGCAGTCCTTCAAGGACAAGCTGCTCCATACTTTCTCAGGGTAGGCTTCTCTCGCCACACTCCCACAGCCTCCTCCAGGCATCCACCTTCTCTGGCGTGGGTCTTCTCCATGGGTTGTCTGTGGATGTCTGCACCCCCATGGACCTCCATGGTCTGCAGGGGCACAGCTTCACCATGGTCTTCCCCATGGTCTGCAGGGGAATCCCAGCTCCAATGCCTGGAGCATCTCTTTCCCTTTTTTTTTCACTGACCTTGGTATCTGCAGAGTTTTTCCTCTCGCGTGTTCTCACCCTGCTCTTCTCTGGCCTCAATTACAGCTGTGCAATAACTTGGGGTTTTTTTCTTCTCAAATATGTTATTGCAGAGGTGTTACCACCGTTTCTAATTGGCCCATCCTTTACCAGTGGCACATGCATCTTTGGAGCTACCAGGGATTGGCTCTGATGGACAAAGACAAAGCTTTTAGCAGCTTCTCATAGAAGCTGTCTCTGTAGGTCCCTGGCCACCAAAGCTTGGCCATGCAAACCAAATACACTGTAGCAGGGCAGAACCAGCAGAGTCAATGCCCATGCTGGTACTTTACTCTTCAACCTCCATGCAGAAATGCATCTGGTGTATTGAAGGGTGCGTTTACTGCCCTGTGGCAGCTTTGTGAACTTACTGTAAAGATACTCTTTAGGACCTTTGCCTCCACCCAGCTGGGTTTTTTATACAGTTATTATTGGTTAAGCTATCAGAAAAGTCTTGAATAGACCTCAGTAAATGGCTCAATCTTTTGTTCATATTTCAGCAAGGACATCAATAAGAATCAATAAAAATAATTTAAAAATCTGTGGACTGCTGTCACTTTTTTCTTTCTCATGCTGTTGAGAGATGATTATGCTGAGCTAGGGTTTTTGTTTTGTTTTGCTTTCTTTCATTTAGACTAGAGGATTTTGTTGTCAGCCCTTTTAAAATAGCCATGCTTTCATTTTGATACAGAAGAAGACAAGTAAGCCAGCTTGACAGGCACAAGCTCAAACACAAAGCGATCGGGAAGTTAAGGACTGAGATAACAAAAGAAAAGTTGAGACTTAGCTTAGAACTATCAATAACTTCTTAGTATATATCTTACCTTATATCAGGGCATAAATATGCTGTGGGCACAAGAGACAGCAGGGCTGCGTGCTGCCCTTGGAGCTGGAGGTGCAGTGAGGGATGGGAGGTTGGTGCTGGCTGCCAGAGCCATCCAGGCACAGTGTGTGCTGGCTGTGGGCTGATGGATGTGGGCTGGTGTCTCTGCACAGCAGTGTGCTGTGCACAGGGCAGCTCACCTGGAGTGCCCTGCAACAGGCTCCCTTCTCTGCACACGAGATGGCTTAATTTTCCTACAGAAATGGTTATGAACAGTTCCCAGGTTTTTGCACAAAACTGACAAAACCCAGGAATTTGGTCCTTTTACTTTAATAAACATGACCACCTTTACAAGCCAATAAAAAACCCCAAACCACCTCAGACTGACAGCAGTGAAATAAGCAAAATAAGCCTTTGTTGCTGCTTTGAATTTCCTAAAAATTCCATCCAATATCTCACTCAGCACATGTGGAGGCAGTCTTGCTGTAAAGTAACATGAACTGCAATAAACTCGTTCCAGTACATGCTGGATTTTCATGTACACACACACACACACGCACACACAGAGAGACGAAAAAAAAAAAGGAAATCCTTTAACTTAATCAGAAAGTATTTGAAAATGGAGATTTTTTTTCTTAATGACATTGAAAATAACTTTGTTTTAAATGGTCTACCAGTTTTCATTTCAAATTCTCCTAGAGACAGTGATATTGGATAAAGAATTTATGCTACACTTTTTCTACAGCTTCCTCAGTATAACAGTCTCTGGTTTGTTATATGAGTAAGGTGAAAGTTGATTTGAAAAGTAGCACTAAGCAGGGCAGCTGTTGCTTAAACTTTCTTTCAGAGATCAAGGCAGCCCAAGGAAACAAAATCTTTTGACAAAACCTAAACTCAAAGCTAAGAAGAAAATGCCATACCCTAAAAATAATTTCATAAAATATTTTCCTCGTGTCTCTAGGAAGGTTGCAATAAAGTTCACACAGAAAAAAGATAAATCATGGATCATTTTTGTCCTTCAAAAAATTGCATTAACCCTGGCTTCTCTGCAGTTTTAAACTTAGGTCAGACACTGGCACTCAAGAATACCCCTGGAAAGGTGTGCCAATGGCTTTTTGAGAAGGGATGTCCACTAGCTGCAGAGGTTCAGCTAGTGCTTGCCACAAGGCTTGGAAATGTAGTTCCAAGGGCTGTTTTGACTGGGCCTGGCCACCTCGAGGTCCTGCTCTTCCTGTGGAGCTTGTCATCCTGGCTGCACAGCTGCCATCTAGGGAGCACTTTGGCGTGTCACCTTCTTGCTGTGATACTGAATGTTCAACCCTTAACACGTTCCAGGTGGAAAGGAGAAATGGGATGCTTGCTTCAGTGAAGACAATAATGGAATGTGCCTCTTCAGACTTGCTGTAGCTTATGTAGAAATTTTGCAGTTAATCATAGTGGATTTCCAGGTACAAGGCAAAAGCAGGTCTGAAAAATTTCAGCAAGGCTTCAAATAAAACACAGAGAATTTTTTTCTAACGTCTATAAAAATAAAATTCTTTAAGAGTGAACAAAAAATGCACAATAGAATTTATGCTCACCTCCAAAGCTTGAGTAATGACAATGACAAATTAGTGTTGTTTTCTAAGGTTGTCTTTGCTAAAATGACAGAAGATATTATGTCTGTTAACAATATATTATATCCTTTTTTCATTTGAGAAATTGAAGACTTTTGAAATGGACATGTGTTTATTTCGGACTCAAATAATGGAAATACTAAAATGTTTCCCATAATTGTTTTTAGCTACACAGTTTTAAGCAGAATAATCCACCATATGCATGATTATTTTCAAGACATTAATAATACCCCTATTACTACTGTCTCCAGCTCTAAGAGACTCCAGCTTTGAACTTTGATAATGCATCATCATGATATTGTATCATTCATAACAGATAATGCAGAAGGAGAGTGTCTGCAACTTAAATAAAAATGGAAAAGTTGTTTTCAACTAATTGTATAGTTCCTGTACTACATAATACATGAATAAATGTAATAGCTATTTTATTATTTCTTCTTGAGGTTGTGTGTAGACACTGCATCCTGTCTGTCAAAGAGCTTAAAAATTATAAGGGAGATTTAATGTTGTCAGCCTTGAAGATGAGAAAATAATGAAGCATGTTCCCACAAGGTGGTTAATTCTATATTGTTTATTTGAAAGAAACTTAAAATGTTCTTTATCTCATATAAATTACTGTTAGGTATGAACTGCACAAGTGCAATTTTGTATTCTACTAGGAAAATGAAAATATAGAAAACAGAGAGATATTTCCAGTGACAGTTTACAATGTGCTAGAAGATTTCTATGGATACACTTTTAAAATTAAAACAGTTTGGGTTTGTGTGTACTGAAGCTTAAAACATAATTTGTTAATTGAATGGTGAATTACCACAAAATACTTGTGACAATTTTTGGCCATAGGCATTTGTACGTAAAGCATGCTTCACAGAAAAAGAGGAGAAAAATGGAAAGTGATGGTGAAAAATTTGCTGGTATTCTAGTAAATTAGAAGCATGGTTGGAAAACTAGGCTGACTGAAACTAGGCTGACTGAAAACTGTATCTGAGGGATTCAGTTGAGTGTTTGGTCTTGTTTTGTAAGTCAGAAAGTCCTTTCCTATCTCTAATATGGCAGCAGGAGGATTCCTGGTGCGAACATACTTGGACAGTTTGCAGAAATTTGCTGAAGACTGAGCTAAAGGTGAACTTCAATTAAATTTATTTCAGTTTTATATGCAAAGAGGTCTAAGAAATTATTAGAAAACAAAAAGAGAGTGAATGATATTACAAATGTTAAATACGATTTAAATAATAAAATGACATCACTTATTGTTAATTTTAACCTTTTATTTCATAGTAACAGAAATGCGTACTTAACAGGAAAGTGAATGATATGCTAAAAATAACCATGTTTTTATAATATTTTCTTTAAAGTAAAATATTATTCCTTATATTTTAAAAGAGCTAATACTGGTTTATTTGGTTGAGTGGTTTTTTTTAGCATCTCTGTTCACAAGTTCTTGTTTTTCCTTCTAAAAATTCAATAACTTGTTTCAGGGTAACAGCAAATAAAAGAAGAGAGGACACATGCCTGAATAATTAAATTATAATAAATTACACTTGTTGCACTGGTTCTACACTTCTGCTAGAGAAAATGCAAACAGAACTAAACAGAATTTTCTCTTCTGTCAACCTTGTGCTCTCTGAGTAGGAGCTTGATATTTTTACTCAGATTTTGAATTAAACTAACTGCCAGTTTCATCACCACGTTTGGTTTGTTGGGGGCACAGTGTTTTTGTTTTGAAATTGCAGCTATATGACCACTTACAGATATTTGCCTTTGTGGATGGAAAGCAACTTCAATGAGAAGGTTCAATGAAGTGCTTGTGAGTTAGGCTGTAGTGGAGCGAGGGGCTTGGATAGGAAAGAGAGGTTAAAGTCTTAGCTGGATGTAGAGGTCTGGAGGCATTGGAGAGTTCCAGTAAACAGCTTGGTCCTTGCTGAGCCATGTACTGTGCAAGGCTGGGAAAATTCCACCAGCTGCCTTTCAGTCAAGGAGTCACCTGATACTCCTTTTTTTCTTCTGCTCCGTAGGCAGTCAGTCGCCCCCTTTCTGAGAAGGCTCATTAAGCTGCTAGCCACAAGGCTGCAGCCCCAGCTGGCCAGGGGGTGCAGCAGGAGAGCTTTGCCCAGCTGCTTGTGGGGCTCCTCTTGGTTCCTTCAAGGTCCCTGGCTAGGCCTCAGAGTGTTGCACCTTCTGAGCATTGGCTTTGTGCAGGGATGACTTTCCAGAGGAGAGGCACAGCTGTGAATATTGTTCTCATGGGTTATAAGTTGTCTGTGCAGGCACAAACTGAAGCCACTGGCTTTGCATCACCTGAGTGAAGTACAGGGCAAGCATGCTGGGTAGCAAAAGAAGGCTGATGGTTGAAATTACAGCAGGAAGCATTCAGGGAAATACATCCAGCTCCTGGGAACTCTTTTGAAGGCAACAAGGTGAAGGATAGCTTTGAAATTTAAAGTTGGCACTTTGCTTTTCATTGAGTTCCTGGCGTATCACCGGTGTCGGTCACAGTTTTGCAGCAGTGAGAAGGTGTGACCAGAGACCCCACACCTGAGCTTGTCTCCCTGGAGACTGAGACTTGTCTCCCTGGCATCCTACTGAGGCACACAGGTCCTGTGAGATATGATGTCCGTAGCAGGCTTTTAAGTTTGCAGGAAACCCCCATGGCTTTCATGAGATGCAGGTAGAGCAGCAAGCCTGGTTGCTACTAGTGACAGAATCAGGCCTTTATGTGGTTAATAATATGCTCGGTGCAGCTTTAGTAATCATTTGAGGGAAATTTTAGTTTCTTTTGAAAAATCAAAGTGATCATTAACTTACACTGAGCTGACACCAGAAATGAGTCAGAAAAGATCTTGATCTGAAAGCTTCCCTGTAGGGCACATACATGCATCCTCAAGCTTTTCTCTTCTTTCCCTAGGAGGGCTTGCCCTCATCCAGTTCATAACTCTTTGACTTTCTGCCTGATATTGGTAACTTTTGAAAAGTTGCCGAGGGGCAGAATTATCTGATTCACAGAAACATTTGCACGTTCTCCAAAAACCCATTTTATTTCTCAATAGAGAAAGATTTTTGTGAAATCTCATAGGAGAGTGATCATCATTTCTTGCTCAGACCCATGGGGAAAGAGGCAATTGAATCACTTAGCCTGTCTATAATCATAATTTGTCATACCGTCTGGAATCTTTTGTTGAAGTGGATGAATGGAGCAATACTGAATAAACAAAGATTTGATTATAGGGCTTTTGAATCTGGATTGATCTGTTTATGTTCACACTTCATAGACTCTAACCAATATGCTAGGCCAATATTTGCTTCCCCACAGTTCTACAGGACTTTTGTATCTAGTAATAACCCAGGCTGAGGGCCGAAAAAAATATGAGGCCATAATGCAGTGGAAGTTATTTTGCTGCAATGATTATTAACAAGAAGGAGAGCAAAATGGATCAAATAAATTGCTGATTTCTCTCATAAATGCCAGTGTTACTTCTAACATCATCAGGAGCTGTAAGGAACAAAAGTTACATTTGAAGACCCTCCTTGGTTTCCAGAATAAGCACTGTGGCATGGGGGGAGGGATAGTTCATGCTTCGTGCTCCTCTCCATATCTGACCTGTGAAATATTTGAGTGAAAAAGGAACTTTGCAGGCAATATGGAAATAAATAACAGGAAGGCAGGACTTCACCTTTTATTTCAGTTTGTGAGGTGCTAGAACCAGATCTTTGATTCTTCCTGTGTAAATGGGCTCTCAGCTCCCTGAGAAGGGATAGTGTACAGTTCTCCGTCTCACTTCCTCGGAAGGAAGAACCTGAGTTGTATCACCCCGTGGGAGCTTCTCTCTTCATGACGTCCTGGTTGTCAGTGTCTGTGAGCAGATGTCAGAGGCTCTCCCCAGGGTGGGCAGCCTCACTGCTCCTGTCCTTTCACAAGAGAGTACTTCCCGACCCTGTGTTTCTGCATGTGTGTGCACATGCCTTCTCTCTAAACTCTCCCCAGAACTATTAAAAAGCAGTTAAATAAAGTTCTCCAGCTGAGACCAAACAGATCTGTTGCTGAATAGAATTCCATAGCATTGCCTTCGCAGACAGAAAGAGAGGAACAAGTTCAGGGCAGACAAAGACAACAGCAACTTTGAATAGATCTATAGCCCTAAAGCTAATATCCATCTTGTTTTGAATCTTTTGTATCTTTGTGTAATCTTTTATGGGAGTGCTTTTCCACTCACTATCTAGTTTCTGCGATTTTAGAGATTTATTATTTGCTGAGGCCTCTTTTTGAGACCAGTACCTCCAGCAGAAACCTGTTTGGCTGCTAAACAGTGTAAAGTTTTGGTTTTTGTGATAAAGGGACAAGGTGCTAGGCTGTCCCCAGCTGGAAAAGGTGGTTGCTCTTGGGAACCATCCAAGTAAGTCTGCACGATCTAGGAGAGACTGAGCAATTTTTAATAACTGACTGAACATTAAATCCTCCTGTAGCAACCCACTGCCCTCTTTCTTCTGGTTCTGGTCTTCAATTTCTGATGTAAATTTATTCATGGCCATTTGCCTTGGTGTTTTGCTTTGATTTATATAGCTCTTTTCAGCCCTGATGTTGCTCCTTTTATATTCCTAGAGACAAATTGTATCTCATCTGAGACTTTCTTTTGCTGGGTTAATAACCTGAGCTCTTTGACTCTTCCTCCTCCCCCCACTCCCACTGCCCCCCCAAGAATTCTTTTAGACCATTCCAGCATTTTTTCCCTTTCTTTTTTTTTGTGGAAATTGGTCACCAAGCTGATGAACAGCATTCCAAATTAGAATTTACTGTTGACAGTACTGCCAATGGCAGTAATGACAATCCTCTTTTTGCATTACCCAGTTAATCCTAAATTGCATGATTTGTCATGCCAAAATCACCTCCAGTGTTGACACCTTTGCTTGGGATCAACCATATAATCAGTTAAAAAAACCCTATTTTTTTTAATCTCTGGGTATTAGTAAACCAACTGGTAACAAATTTTCTTGTTATTAGCCCCAAAGTGCAGTAATTCACATTTAATACTATACCTGCTATTCTCATTCCTGCCTATTAGGCCTGCAGGATGCTCAGGAGTATTATGGGCACATGATAATAAAATAGAAGACATGCTCATTGTCATGAGAAACGTGTAAACTTATTCAAAACCTGACACTACATAAAGGTATCAAAACTGAAAGAGGGTAGTCTTTCATTAGATATAAGGAAGAAATTCTTTACTGTGAGGGTGCTGAGGCACTGGAACAGGTTGCCCAGAAAAGTTGTGGATGCCCCATCCCAGGAGGTGTTCAAGGCCAGGCTGGATGGAGCTCTGAGAAACCTGGTCTAGTGGAAGGTATCCCTGCCCATGGCAGAAGGGTTGGAACTAGGTGATCTTTAAGGTCCTTTTCAATCCAAACCATCCTATGAATTTATGACTGAGGCTGAGGTAAATAAATGAGCTCACAGTGTAGCTCAGAAAGACTAATGCATGGCATGATGGTATTAATAATTTTTAATTTCATCACTAAACCAAACAGAATTTTTTATTGATGTGAAGCAGCAAACATAGCTGACAGAATGCTAGAAATCATCAGAAAGGGTATTCAGAATAAGGCAGGGGATTCTGAATGCCATTTTTGTCTCTGCATATCAAGGACAGTGTGGAGAAGGTACAAAGACAGCTAAGATGATTAAGAGGATGGAGCAGTTTCCTTATGAGGAGAAACTATAAAGGCTGATACACTTCAAACAGGAGACAAGAAGGTTGGGGTTGCTGTATGATTAAGCTTTTTGAAATTGTGGATATACTGGATAAGCTGAACTCAGAATGGCTTTTTAGCAAATTTCTTTATATTAGTTATATAGGGAGCTTGGTGAAGCCAGTTGGGGACTGGTTTAAAACGTGAAACAATACTCTTTTTACTTCAAAGACAGGGAACTTCTGGATTTAGCTACTACAGAAGTCTGCATACACAGTGTCAGCAGGCTCAAAACAGATGAGTTTGTGGACATCAGCTCCAACCAGATCAAATGACTTAGAGCCATATACACTCAAATTGTGAACAGCTCAAAATACAGAGGATCCATAAGTTCTCAGGGCTCCCTGGTCCTCTGCTTGGCCACCCTTGCAGTAAAAGAGATTTTTCTAATCTTTAATGGAAATTTTGCATGTTTCAGCTTGTGTCTTTTGTCTCTGGCTGCATCCCTGTGCACCTCTGAGAAGAGAGTGACTCCATCTTCTCAGTACTCTTCCATCAGGTAGCTGAAGACAGAAGTACAATGGTCCACTGAGCCTTCTTTCTGCAGGTAGAACAAATTCAGGTTTCTCATCCTGTCTCTATACCAGCTCCCAACCATACTGATGGCTCTTCATTGGTCTTGCTGCAGTTTGTCCATGTTTTTCCATTGTTTATTTCAAAGAAACGTGTTAATTTGAATCAATAGCATTTTGAACTGATATCTTCCTTTTTAAAACTTTTATAAAACTCATCTCAAGGAGGTTTTAAATCTGCAGAGACACTAATATCATACCCATCCCCAGCACTGAAGTATATGACATCTGGTCACTGATATTGCTGATCCTACAATTTGGGTTTTCAACTTGAGAGTGCTATAAACCTCCAAATATTCAAAGTGACATTTGCAAAAATATTCTTCTTCCACCTTCTAGAAATAATATCATAAACATTGTCAAAATTCATTAGGTCTAAAGGGCAGAAAGGTCTAATCTCTGCATAAGGGACAGGATGAAAGCCATATACTCCAGAATTTAGATGAGAATTCTCCAGCTGACTTAAGATGGCTGTTCCAGTAATGGTAAAGTTCCAGGTATTATCTGCATCTCCTGGAGAGAATTTCCTCCTTTTACTTCTGAGGTAGAAATCCATTTTGTAGCTTGAACAATGAAGTGAGAGACACTTCTGGGATTAAGGCTGCAATAATAATGGTGCAGTCAGTCCACTGAAGAAAAAACCATTTATTTGTCCTATGAAATCTAAGAGCCAAATGTAGTTCCTAAGGTGCATATCTGTATTGTATATACCTAAAAGAATCTAGCAACTTACAGGTTTTCCTCCCTGAAAACCAGCAATAAAATTCAGATATCTGCTATGTATTGATTTACTCCACCGCTCCTAGACTGAATTGGGTAATAGCTTGCCATTAGCTCGCAGTTCATCATCTTGTGGCATCTAATCAATAGATCAAGTGGTAGCTGCAGTTAATCTTATTTCTACATATCAATGTACAGATCAGCAGAGACTTTTGTTTGTTTCTCTTCATCCTCTTCAAGACTGATCCTCTTCAAGACTGATCCAGGAATTCCCATTCTTGATGGCAGGATGGATCAAAAAACCTACTGCATTCCCTCCTTCCCCTTCTGTAATTTCCCCATAACCAGACCAGAGCAATTCACATCACTATCTAAACTCAAATTTAATCTTAATCTAAATTTAGACACTCAATCTTCTCTTTCTTCCATCCTTTCCATCTTTGCACATTTCAGGCATATCATCAGCTCTTTCTGTATGTGATTGGCACTTGGTTTCCTCTGCCCAGCTCTTTCCTGGAGCCCCCTTTCAAGTCCTCTCTCTTATAGTTTCCCACAAACGTTTACTTGGGCAGTTTCTTTGTCCTTCCTTGCATGAAAACAGCAGGCTTTCTCTTACAATAATTTTTGTTTTGGACTGCTTTTTGATGTTCCTGACTTTCTGGTTGCAATACCTGTACCAGACTTAATCCATAGAATCACGGAATCATAGAATGGTTTGGGTTAGAAGAGACTTTAAAGATCATCTAGTTGAAACCCACCCTGACAGGAAGGGCAGGGACACATTCCCCTAGACCAGGTTGCTCAGAGCCCCCAAACCTGGCCTTCAACACTTTCAGGGATGGCACATCCACAGCTTCTCTGGTCAGCCTCACCACACTCACAGTAATGAATTTTCATGGAACAGATCCTCTTAGAAGCTGTGCTAAGGCACATGGAGAACAGGGAGGTGACTCGAGACACCCAGCATGGCTGCACCAAGGGCAAGTCCTGTCTGACCAAACCACTGGCCTTCTGTGATGGGGTGACTACATCAGTGGGCATGGGAATGGCTATGGATGTCATCTATCTGGACTTCTGTAAAACCATTGACACAGTCCCCCACAACATCCTTCTCTCTGAATTGCAGAGGAATGGCTTTGGTGGGTTGACAGTTTGGTGGATGAGGAAGTGTAGTGGTCAACAGCTCAAATTCCAGTGGATATCAGTGACAAGTGGTGACCCTCAGGAGACCAAGTTAGGAAAAGTGCTATTTAATATCATTATTAATGACATAGACAAAGGGATTAAGTGTAGCCTCAGCAAATTTGCAGATGACACCTAGCTGAGTGGTGCAGCTGACACACCTGAAGGAGGAGATGCCGTCCAGAGGGACCTGGACAAGCTCTAGAAGTGAGTCCATGGGAATCTCATGAGGTTTAACAAGACTAAGAGCAAGGGTCTGGGGATGAACAGATGGAGAGCAGTCCTGCTGAGGAGGACTTGGGGTTGCTGGAGGATTGGAGGCTGGATGTACCCGGCAATGTGCTCTTGCAGCCTAGAAAGGCAAACGTGTCCTGGCTGCAGCAGAAGAGGTGTGTGCATGAGGTCGAGGGAGGGGATTCTGCCCCTCTACTCTGTGCTGGTGAAACCTCACTTGGAGTGCTGCATCCAGCTCTGGGTCCCAGCACAGGAAAGACATTGATCTGTTGGAGCAAGTCCAGAGGAGGCCACCAAGATGATTGGAAAGATGGAGCACCTCTGCTATGAGGAAAGGCTGAGAGAATTGGGATTTTTCAGCCTGGTTAAGTGACAGCTTCAAATTGGCCTAAACCCAGCCTTCTAGTACATGAAGGAGGCCTACAAGAAAGACAGAGAGGGCCTTTTTACAAGAGTATGTAGTGGTAGGACAAGGGGGAATATCTCATATGGTCCAATAATTTTGTTTATTTTTCTAATGCTATGTGTAAATGAATTGGTGCACGTGGTATAGCAGCATCCCTGCAGTCACAGTCCCCTGAAGGGTCAGGTCATGGGTAGCTCTGACTCATGTGTTCTGGCTTTCACTCCAGGGAAAAAAGGCAATGTCAGGGTGAAGGAGCTGGTGTGTGCCTGCCTTTTGCCCAAGTCCAAATTTCTGGAGTGCATATTACAGCCCAAGGAGATTGGAAGTGCTCCAAGGTGCCCCAGCTTGGACACAGTCTTAAAGACAAGAACACTCAGGGATTTTTGTTATTTTGTTTTCATTACTTATCTATATTTGGACCCAATTCAGACAGAAATAGAAAGAAAACACAAGGCTGTATTTGTGTTGCCTGCTTTGCAAGTCACCGCTTTTAATAAAAATATATTCAGATGTATTACACAAAGCAAAGAAATAATGTTCCCAGAAATAACTGTAAGGCCTCTTTTTGAGAATATCAATAAAAATAGAAACAAATCAAAATTAAAACAAAGACTTATCTGATCTAAATTTGACATTTATGAGCCATTGGCTTCAGATGCACATTTGACAGGTCTATATGGATCCATCATAAAAAAAAGTTCCTTCACTCTAGAGGAATAGAGAGTAAAAAGTATTATAAGAGAGTGTGTGAGTCACATTAAATGGCACTTAGACCCAGAAATGAGTAGTGTGGGCAAATTAACTGAGGACATTTGGCACAAGTTATGAAATACCATCAACAAAAAAAGGATGAGATGAGAGGGATGCAGTGAAAAGAAGGAACTGAACAGCAATGGTTATGCTTGCTTTGGATGGGATGCTAGCTGGTGGGAAAAATAATGGATAGAGCTGGATAATTACTGAGTTTTGGATGAATTTTGCAGCTGGGGTGGTGGCACTACCTACTTGTCATCACAGCTATTTTCCTTCATTTATAACCTGGTCACCCATCCATCTCCAAACATCACTTTCTTTATAGTGTACACTCCTGAAATTGTGCCCCTCAAAACCGGGGAAGTCATTGGAACAATAAAGAAAAATATAGAGTTCTTTCAAGAACTAATAGTTTTGTTATCTTGTGTGAGTCAGCTTGTGTGGGAGTTGAAGAGCTTTGTAGCACATTTGTTAACTCTGTGCAGCTAGTGAAGTTTAGTGTTTAAATGAATGCCTGTGAAAGTTGTCTCATCCAACTAAATCAATTTATTTTAAGTCTTTGCAACAAATCTGTTCTTACAATCTCTTTGGTATTGGGTTAAATTCCTCAGTGTAAAATGAATTGCATATCAGATTTTGCATATTATGAAAGCTGTACCCACAGTGTTTCCAGGCTTGAGAATATTAATTGGTGGAATTTAAAGATGAATACAGATGGCAAGCCTATTAATAAATGATGGGTAGGGAAGTACACACCAATTCTTAGAAAAATATTGTGTGTGGAGTGTATGGTGTAGTTTAAGATAAGCACGATTTTCATCCCCAAAGAATTTTATATATATTTGCAAATTAGATCTAATATATGTATGTAATAGAAAAGGATAACTCTGCAGCAGGTTGAAATTGCTCTCTTCTAGTGAAAAATAGAAATATTCTCATTAAGACAGGATATTAAACAACAGGCAGAGTGAACACCTCTTGGCTGAGTATAAGGAAAAAAAGATCAAATAGAGCATCTCTCTGTGCAGCGTAACACTGTGAAGAGGCAGTCCTGTAACATCCAAGCGTGTACTCAGAGCTCAGGGCAGATGTGCATGTGCTTTGCAAGAATTTACAGGCTGTGACAGAGACAGTGCAACATTTTATGAGAACATTGTGGGTGCCAGGATCACTGACCAGCCTAAGGCTACTGCTGCAGTCCTGCCTGGTGGTAACCTTGGTCGTGGCTGGGGTGCATGTGGATGAGAAGCTGATAGCAAAATGGCACCCAGTGAAGTCTGCTTTGGGGTACAATATGTGTGTGTAGTCCAGGGAAAGTAAAAAGCTGCTGCGTCACTGAGGTGATGCAAGTATGTGCAGAGGCTCCTGGCACCACAGCCTCAAGAGAAGAGCACCCTGTGGGTGACTTGGTGTTGACCTGTATTGCTCTCCAGGCACTACTGGGAACACTTAAGAGTTATGCAGTGACTTTTGCTTCTGTGACACAGACAACAGTAAGGACTTGAGTTTAGCTGCTTGAAAAGAAGCCTTTCCTTACTGAAATGTCCTGCAGAAGTTAATCCGGGAAATGAATTAATAAATTCAAACTAGTCCAACTAGTTTTATAAAAGTGGTTCTTAAGTTTTCACCAATAACTTGGATGAAGGAGCAGAGGCCTCCTCAGCAATCTCCCTGACAACACAAAGCTGGGAGGAGTGGCTGATACCCCAGAGTGCTGTGCAGCCCTTCAGAAGGACCTCGACAGGCTGGAGAGATGGGCAGAGAACAACAATCTGAAATTCAACAAAGGTGAATGCAGGGTCCTGCACCTGGGGAGGAATAACCTGCACCAGTACAGGATGGGGGGACCAGCTGGAAGCAGCTCTGCAGAGAAGGTCCTGGAGGGCAACAAGCTGTCCATAAGCCAGCAGTGCTCTTGTGGTCAATCAGGCCAAAGGCAACCTGGGGTGCACTAGGGAGAGCACTGGCAGCAGGTCCAGGGAGATGGTCCTGCTCCTCTGCTCAGCCCAAGTGAGGCCACATCTGGAGTGCTGTGTCCAGTTCTGGGCTCCTCAGGACAAGGGAGACATGGAGCTACTGGAGTGGGTCCAGAGGAGGGCTACAAATTGGAGCATCTCTCTTCTGAGGAAAGGCTGAGGGAGCTGGGCTTGTTCAGCCTTGAGAAGAGATGACTGAGAGGAGACCTCATCAACCTCCTATCACTCTGTCAGTCTCTGAAGGGAGGGTGTGAAGAGGATGGACCAGGCTCTTCACGGTGGTGCTGAGCACTAGGACAGGAGGCAATGGAAAGAAAATGGTGAACAGGAAATTCCACCTGAGGAATATGAGGAAGAACTTTACTGTGCAGGTGACCGAGTACTGGAACAGATTGCCCAGAGAGGCTGTGGAGTCTCCTTTACTGGAGATGCTCAAGAACCATCTGGACACAATGCTGTGCCATGTGCTATGGGGTGGCCCTGCTTGAGCAGGGAGGTTGGACCAGATGACCAATGTAGTCTTTTCCCATCTGACCATTCAGTGATTTTGTGAAATTTTGGTATTGACTTGAGGGGGAGGGAGCTAATGGATAGAAGGAAGGTGGGACAGAAAACACCCTTCATGCTATGAAATTACAGAAAAACAGATAAGTTAAATTTGATATATACTTCTTTCATCCTGAATGCCAGTGTGCAAATTTCCCTGTATATTATAAATGTAGAACACTTCTTACAACACTTAAGTTACCAAGCTCCCATTGGCATAACTTCAGCCTAAATTCTACTCATTTTCTTTACAGGTTTAAAATCTCTTGATCAAATCCAAATCACTTTTTTAAGACTCTGGGATAATCCTTCAGGAATACTTTCAGTAGTTCAGGGCTTTAGTTTGTGCTGCTTTATGATCAGTCTTTTGTATTTCCTGTACCTAATTATGCATTTTAATGAAGCTTGCCTCTATAACTTTCATCTCCCATAGAGATGATAATTTTCACTTAGAATAATTTTAGAATTCTTTCAGATGATTAGTACTCTTTAGAATATATAATTTTTTTACTCTGGCAGTTGGAAAGATCATACTAGTAATTTATGCTTGTTCTAGGCTCAAAACCTACCTGAGTTTAACCAAGCCAATTTTAAGTCACACTGTGGAAATCTGCCTGCAAATATCCTTTCACATTGACTGAATCTTGAGTTGGATTGATATCAGCACAAAAAAAGAGATGCAGCCTGGGTTTAAGTGGGTCTGACAGCGTCTGCAGTACATATTTGCCGTGATTCCCCTGTATTGGTTTGTACATCAGTTTAAGTTTTACTACTGGAATGGGCTTCAGGACCTTCAGCTTTTTCCATTTCACACAGAGAAGAAGCTAGCCTTTCAGCAGCAGTAAGTGTGGTTCATAGGGATGTCACTACCCACAGTCTCCACTGAGTGAAGGTGGATGGTCCTGTGGTACCAGCAGCAAAAAGTCAGGGCAGCAAGCAGGTGGTGGAGAGGATGTGGTGGTGCCTGGGTCTGATGGGCTGCTTATTTTCACAGGAACAGAGGAGACTGGAAATTACTGAGTAAAAACACAGCCAGCTTAAGAAACCTCCCATGAATTTTTGACATAGAGCTGTCAATGTTTCCAGCTATTTTTAATACTTGCCTTGTGGGCAGAGATAGAAGTATGAGTTTGATAGCAGGCACAGGTGGTGCCATGGCCTATCCTTTATTGTCCTTGGTCATGGAGGTAGAGGAGGATATTGCCACCTGAAGTTCTCTTCAGCTAGGTGGGGAGCTGAAAGTGGGGGTGATTGTTAGGAACATTCCTTAATTGAGACTCTATATGTCTGTTCGGGAGGGCTGGAACAGCTGGAAGTGTTGACACAGACCCTTTGTAATCCTGCTGGGATCATCATCCCTGAAATGGATTTTCATAATTGGAAGAGTATGAATAGCAAAAATAAAAGGTAGTGATTTACCTTGTTTTTCTAATTTTTTTTTCCTAGAGTTTTATACTATAGTTGTGAGCCATCTCTGTTAGTAGTTGGTTCGTAGTCTGCTCTAATGAATTATTAATAATTACTCTTTAATCATTGCTCAAAAAAAAAAAACTTTTATAATGAATGTACTGAGGATAAGTGTTATTCTTGGGGCTTTTTTTTTTTTTTGCTTTTTTCTGTGAAGACATTTTTATTCTGCTGCTTAAGGAAATAAGACTTAATGTGGTAATGGGAATATACATGTATGTGAATTATGTTTGTGAAGGTGTATGAATACAGCTACCTTAGTGCCTTAATGTTTGTCTGACCAATTTCTAGAAAATTTAATGAAGGGATGCAAGTCTTACATTCACTGTGTTCTTAAACATTCTGTGAAAAAATAGAAATCCTTGTAGAGGAAAGAAGTCCTTTTAAGGACCTTGCCAAAGGGAAGTCTGCTGTCTTTAAAAAACATAAAAGAATCCCAGTGGTAGGCTTCCCTCTTGAGAGGTAAATCAGCAGGGTGTTGTTGGCTCCACTGCAGAGAAAGCTACTTGTTTTCTCTATTTGGATAACTTCTGTCTCTTCTTCAAGTCAGGAGACAATTTTTTAGTTGATTGGGATGTTAACTTAAAGGGGACTTGAGGAAATGATTTTTTGTTTTGTTTTGTTTTGTTTTGGACAAGGCAGAAATCTAAGTATAAATGGGAAATCTACTTCTTTCTCTTCAAAAGTGTAGCTGAATTAACAGGTGTTGTGTTAATATAATTTATTCTGAAGAAAAACCTCCCAGCCCAACTTGTGCAAATAATAGGGGCTACATAGTGTTGCTGTCTCCTCTCATAAAAGCAGAGGGAGAGGAGAAAAACCTCCCAGTCCAACTTGTGTAAATAATAGGGGCTATGTAGTGTTTCTGTCTCCTCTCATAAAAGCAGAGGGAGAATGGATGGAACACAACAGTCAATGTTCTCAGTTACCAGAGTGGAAATTCAGTCATTCAGCAGTCATGCTGGGCTGCCTGAGAGAAAAATTTCAAACAAGAGAAAATCTGAATGGGATCTGATCTGTGGGAAGGAGAACTCCTAAAACTATGTCACTATCTCACTACCCTAAGAGTGGATTATCTCTACTAATTCTTCTACTGATTACTAATAATGGGAGAGAATACAGGTTAAGCTTAAATATCAGCTATGAAATATGATTGTTTTAGAGAAGACATACCTGAACCATCTTTACCTTAGGTACCATATATACAGGTGCTATATATGACAACCAGCTGCTGAGAAGTGCCCAGATTCTGACTCAGAGAAATTATCTGATTCACAGAAGCTGTTGCATCTTATTAATGGGGTGCCCCCTCTCAGATCTTCCAGTTTATTTCTAGCACAGCTGTCAATGCAAAAAAAAAATCATGTTGGAGGAATAGGAGTCGTTTGGGAACTTTTGATTGCAAAGAAAATTTTCAGAGAAAGTGGTAAGTCTGGGACTTACCAAGGTGCGTGTATAATATTTACAGATGGAGGCTGGAATGAAGTCTTGAAGGAGGCCCAAATATACCAACATATTTAGCAATGTCTAGTTAAGTTTTAAACAGCTCCAAAGATTGAGGATCCATAAACCCTTAGGGTCCAGTATTTGATGGTCCTTGTAGTAGAAGAGGTTATCCTAATATTTAGTGGGAATTTTGTATGTTCCAACTTGTGTCTGCTGCCTTTGGTCACCTCTCTGTTCACCTCTGGCAAGAGAGTTTCTGCATCTCCTCTGTACTCTCCCATCAGGCAGCTGAAGATAGCCTTTGTTCAGGGAGATTTAAGTCAGGTTTCTCATCCTGTTCTCATGTGTCTTGTGCTCCAGCCCTGAGCATATTGACTGCCCTTTACTGGCCTTGCTCACTACGTCCATGTTTTTCTTGGACTGGCAACACCTCCTGGGCATAGTCCTCCAGACTCACTAGCGCCAAGCAGAGGAAGAACCACTGGGTTCAACCTGCTGGCTACACTCCTGTTAGAACAGACTGATGTGCTAATGGTGTTCATTGTACTGCTTACAAAACACCAAAGTCCTTTTTGGCAAAACTTCAATTTTTTTACCACATTCTTTATTTACCCAGATTGTACTATTGCTTAGTATTGTTACATCTGCATTGAAAGATTCGGCATTTGGCTTCTATGCACTTCACAAGATTTCTGCCAGCCCTTTTCTCAAAGCTGTTGAAGTCTCTGCATAGCAGCTCTACCTGCAGCACATTAACTGCTCCACTCAGTCTGATCATCTCTGCATTTACTGAGAGTCTTCTGGGTCTTTCACGAGCAGTATTGGCCCCAGTATCAATGTCTAAGGGATGACACTGGTAATGAGCTGCTGGCTGGGCTTTGTACCACCAACCACAACCCTTTCAGCCTGGTGATCCAGACTGTTTTCTCCTCATCATCTGCTTATCCAGCCAATATCTCACCAACTTGGCCACACATGAGCATAAGAGAAAGACT
The DNA here is from genome assembly GCA_013399835.1 of Leptocoma aspasia. Lineage (NCBI taxonomy): Eukaryota > Metazoa > Chordata > Aves > Passeriformes > Nectariniidae > Leptocoma > Leptocoma aspasia. The sequence continues at coordinate 159,557 of VXAX01002076.1, forward strand.
TTGGTAAAGTCATTGTATGGATTATCCTACTGCTTTCTTCTTGCCCACTGTGCCAATCATTTCACCATACAAAGCTACCATGTGAGGCAGAATTTACCTTTGGTAAATCCATACCAACTGTTTCTAATCATGTTCCTTTTTCCCATATTTTTTTAACATGTGTTGACATATTTGAATTGTTTCCTTGTGTTGTCTGGAGTACATACTAATTAAAGTCTCATTTTTTTTCTCCTGATTAAATGGGGTATTTTGAATCACTCTATGGAGACATTAGCACAAACAACAAGAAACTTTAAAGTGTATCAAGAACAGCAAACCCATAAAGGAAGTGATAGTTTTTGCCAACTTTTGAAGAATAACAAATGGTTATGATGGATGCACAGGCTGCCAAAAGTCTGAATAATTTCTTTGTATAGGTCCCCTCTTCAGAAGGTGTTGGGGAGTGCACCACATTGCTCTTACTTGTGTTTGCTGCCTTTGGTCACCTCTCTGTTCACCTCTGGCAAGAGAGTTTCTGCATCTCCTCTGTACTCTCCCATCAGGCAGCTGAAGATAGCCTTACTTGTGTCAGGTAAAGATGGAATGGTGACAAGGAACAATTTTTTTAACAGCAATGGCAAAATACCTCCAGGACTCTGGGGGAGCACCCAGGAAATGCCAAGATACCCAGTAATGAGGATATGGTTAAAGCTTCCTGCAATAACACATGCACCTGGATTGAAACTGTGACTGATTAAAACCACCACATTATGAAAGAGAATAGTAGCAAATTTGGGGATGATCCTAGAAAAGTCAATAAAACTCATAGTAGTTAAACTGGAAGAAATAGCTAGAAATAGTTATAAAACAGATGACATGACATGACAGAGCATGAATGACAGTTATATAAAGGAAAATCTTGCATCTGTAGAGCAAGAATATTTTAAATACTTCAACAGAAAAACAGATAAGCAGAATTCATAGCCACCATTTACTTGGATTTTAAAAGGCATTGATATCTGTTGAAATACTGAAGAAGTAAAGAATTATTAGTGATGATTTAGTGTGACTAGATTGAAACAATTAAAAGCTAAATTTGAATTACTCTATAATTTACTTTAAGTCAGTAGACTGCAGGCCAAGTAGCCTGTAGCCAGTACAAGTAACAGCTGACATAATCGTTTTATGGTTGAACCCTCCTTCCTCCCTCTCTCCTCAGGAACAAGAATAGCTGTTGCCACTGCATTATCTAAGACTCCATAAGCAAAACAGGAGATAAGGAAAGCAAAAAAAAAAAAAAGCCTCCTTGGAAAGATAAAGAAAGGAATGCAACAGCTCAGGGAGGAAAAGTGACTGCTGAGGTAAGATAAGTCATTACCAGCTTTAAAGAAAGAAGTGGAAAAAAAATGTAAAAGGTGAACAGAACAGAGGAGTTGTGGATGCTTTGAACTTGTGAATGCTTTGAACTTTAAGGAGTTGAATCTGCACGATCTCTGCTGTAGAGCATCTCCAGCCCCATGACTCACAGGACATCTGGCCAACAGACTGGTGAGAGTTTATTAACAGAGGCTACATGTCACTGCTCAGTTGCATGTTTACTGTATGTTCCAGTAAATAACATGGACTGTTAGAAGATGGACTTTTATTTCTCAGCTCTTGATTACCCACTACCCACATTTATCACTCTGGCATCAGATTTGGCATTTCTGGGTGGGCTTGAAAGTTAAGTGAAGTGAGAAAGATAGGCTCCCAGGCAGGACTAGGGGTTTGAAGGATCACTGTTCCCTTCTCTGAATGCAAGGAAGGTGGAAGTGCCAAGATAACTTTGTTTTGAAACAGGAGCAGTTGTCTCATAGATTACTCATAGATTACTATAAAATAGATTGGAAATAACTGGAAGTTAGCAATGCACGCTTCAAATGTACATGCCTCCCACCCAGTCAGCTATGGCATACTAAGAGGCATGTGTGACACACCTGGTGATGCATCTGCTGTCAGGAAAGGCTTGTAAGAGTCACATCTAACCCTGGGATAACCAAGTGGCCACTGCCTCAGCTGAACAAAGTGGAGGAGGTCAGGATCTGTCTCCATTGCTGTCTCTGTCTTTGATTTGTTAATAGATGAAGAAAAAGCGATATAAGGCTATGTGGGCTTCCTGCCCAAACCAAAACCACAGAAACTACTCTTTTTGGATGGTACTGTAAAAGTGATAAAGCCAAAAAATTGGGTATTTTGGTTGGTTTGTAGATGGCCCAGATTTCGATGGGGGAGAAACACCACACATGGGGTGTGTGATGGGGACTGTAAGTATTAGCAAAATGATCCAGGAAAAATTGCTGTTACTTTATGTTCAGGTGGACAGATGGCAGCATTAAAACACACCTTGGTGGATCAGCCACTGCTAGGATCCTGTTTCAGACTGTGTAGTGAGGCACTAGCCCTTGCTCTGCAGGAAAAGGGCATGCAGTCAGCAAATAGCACACCTCCTTCAGCTTCAGCATTCAAGGCTGTAAGTCTTTAAGAGATGGCCTGCTCTATCATCTTGAGGAAGGACAGAGAGATTTGGCAGGGTAGTATTGCAAGCACCAGATCTAACCCTCTCTGATTTAGTGGGATAGTTTGGGGTGGAAAGTGGTATGGTGTCACAAGCATATTGACCTAGATAAAAACTTGACAGTGCCTAAACACACAAATCGGGTTGTTAACATATGCTAACCCTCAGGGAAATTCAGGAAAGAATAAAACCTTGAGAAGATTATGAAGTGGTGCCTGATGGTCTAAGGTAAGTGAAGATGTAGTGATGTGTGTTAGGAATATAACATTTATGACCACCAGTTACATGCAAAAATAATAAACTCACAAGAAGATGTCTAGACTATAGAGCAGGTTGTGAAATGGACACTTCTTATCCCAAACTTATAATATTTGCAGGAATTGACTGAAGTATTTCCAACTTACAGGAAGAGAGCCAGCACAGCTGCTCAGACAACGAAAGGACAGATGTTTCTCTGACAGAAGCTGGCTATGACTTGGGCCTGTATGTCACATGAAAAATTATAAATGATTGTGTCTGGCATTAGGGTTTGGACAAAGGCTTTGCATTGCTGGACATCCCCAGGGAGGACTGCTGAATGCTGAGGATGGCTCTGAAAGAGGTTGTAAAGCAGCAAGGGAAAGTCTGAGAAATGAATCTCCCAATAATCCTAATGCTGGAATGAGGAACTACTGCATCTCCTGGAATAGAAGAGACTTGAGGATGCTCCATTTGTGATTAGGAGCGTGGCTGCCAAATAAATTACAACCATATGGTCCAGCAGACAGATGGATTCAAGGCATGTTAGAGACAGTGTCAGCTACACACCACCAGGTAGCCCAGCATACATTAGAAACAAATGTTCAAAAGATGGATAAAGTAGCATGCTTGTTGCACCTGGCAGAATGAAATATTGGAGACTGAGTAACAGAGAGTCAAAGGAAAAAAAGCACATGCTGACACTTCAGGGAATGAGTCTTATAAGTGTCAAGTAGGCCAGCCCCACCAGCTAAATCTAAAAAGGCCAGAAAAACATGTTCAATTTTTCAAATTCAAATGCATGGAAAAGATCATGAAGCTGAGGATTTGACTTTCATTTTGCAGAAAAATCAAAATGTAGCCTGACTGGGACAGAGAAAATGATAAATATCACAACATCTCTGGCCTTGTTTGAGTGCAAGTACTTGCAAATTTGTGATTTCAGGATTTTCTCTGGTTGCTGGTACATGTATACCTGGAAAAACTAATGCACCTATGAGAAGTTTGGCAGGAAAGGTAACTGTTCCCAGCTGAAGAGGCACTCTAACAAAGGAGTTGGATCCAGAACATATTTAAATAAAAGACATAAAGAGTAGCAATATTGGTCAAGGTATAAAGGCAACATGAAAAGATATAGAAAATATGAAAATAAAATTTTAAAAAGTGCGCTTAAACTTGTCCAGTATTTAACACTCAGGCTACATGACACATCTTTTCTGTCTACCCTGGACACAGCTGCTTCATATACAAAGTCTGGCTGATCCTGCTTGTTGGCCATGGCAGTGAGAGGAGCAGGAAACAAGGAACTCAGGCAGATCAGTAGCATGAATGCTGGAGCCCCTATGGTGTTGTACAAGATCTCTAAGTCCTCCTAACTGAACAGAAGCCAAGCCACAGTACTGGAACAGTGATTCACAGGAGATGTGTTGCCTGTCTGGAAAAAAAAAAATCAATCCACAAATGAAAAGATCTAATGGTATCGAAAGTACTGAAAGGATAGAAAGTAAAAACAAAAACACAAACCAAAGTCTCTTGTTCTTGGTTGCAAAACAGCACTTGCAGCAGATGCACTGAGATGGAGACTGTCCTCCCCACTGAGATCAGAAGGATTGTGTTGGATTCAGCTATAGATAAAGAGTGGCAAGCAGAGACTTGATGGAAACTCTTCACTTTTATCCAGGATCACGTTCTCAGTTAAATGATTGCCTGGTGTGTCATTTTAAGATCACTCTGCAGAAGTATAAGAAAACAGCATTAGCTTGTGTATGAAAAGGATGTGTGTGAAAAAGATGTGCGTGTTTCAGAACAATGTGTGAATCTGATTTAATTAATGACACTTCCAATCAAACTGTGTTTATTGACTCAAATGTAGCAGTTATTGGATGCTTTTTTGTATAAACCACCTGTGTTTTCTGGTGGATTAGTCATTAAATACTGTACCCAGCATCAAAATATAACCCCAAATGCAACTGATATGAAATTGTCTGATGTAAAAGAAATGTTAAAACACACAGCTTTTCAATAACTATCAGAAATGCTATGGAAGCAGCCAGAATGGCCTTGATAGTTGTGTACCACAGTGTTAGATACTGGAATGAATTGGAAGAAGGAAGAATATCAATGGTATGATTTTCTTTGGTTGGTCAGTCATCCACAGTTGCTGGAGTCTTGAATGCCTCTGTCTTGGCCACCAAGAAGTGTTGGCTGCATAACTGGGCACCTCCCAGTAAGCCTCAAATGCCATAGACACCTGCCATGACAGGCCTTGATGCTGATAATAGTCTCATTTATTAAAGGAGGGCCTCCAAGGAATGTGGGACAAACAGATGGTGGCTGACATGGGTTGCAGTTAGTGTAATGACATTTTTCTAGAGAATTTTTCTCTTGCAAAGTCAAGCATAGGTGCTGCCACGTGCTGCATTTGTGACGCAAGGAACAGAACAGGAAATTGTGGGAAAATGTCCCTAGAAAGACAGAGAAAGTAGTGTAACAGCTGAGAGAGAAAAAACAACACTAAAGCAAGCCTCAAAAACAAACACGGGAACAAAGTCAAAAGATCCAGAAGAAAGAAGCAGTGAACACTTTGAACTCAAAGGAGCTGAATCCACTTAGATCCCTGCTGGTGACTGCTGCCAGACCCCCAGGCCTCCCAAGATGTTTGAATAAGAGATTGGTGAGATCTGCTACAAAACAGTGCTTGGGTTATTACAGTTGTGGAGTTGTGAAATGAATCTGTCTCTGTCTCAGGTGTGTAGTGCCTGCTATGCAGATTTACCATTTTAGCAACAAAGGCTGATTCTGCTCTCAAAGCCACTTGACTCTCTGGAATAATACAAAGACAAAGGAGAGTAATTAATATCAGAACCTATGCTGCATCAGTTCTTCTAACTTCTGTGAAATAAAAAGGATATTGAAAGTGTCATGAGTTTTCAGCACAGAATGTGTTCATTTCAATTGATGTACTGAGAATGGACAATTTATACCAAGAAACAGCTTATTAATTATTGGATGCAAAAATTACCTATTGTATTGTGTTGTATTTAATTCTCTTCTGTCTATCAGTTTCAAAGTCTCTGAATAACTCTTAGGGTTATGCCTCTTCTCAAATACCTTCGATATTATTCCATGACTATGTATTCTTCTCTTTGTTTAACTCATTAACTTTCTGTTTTGCCTTTTAGACCAATTTTTTCCCCTCAGATTGTTCCAGTGTGGCTTTTCTGCAAGTTTTGTCTTTGGAAGCTTATTTAGGGTTTTCAGAGTGAAAATTCAGTTTCATTGCTTGAAGAAGCCTTGTTATATAAGAACAAAAAATGACTGATATACTAACCCTTTTTTCATCTACTTTGGTTATTAAACAAGTCTTCTGGTGATTATATAAATTCAGAGATTCTTGAACTTCTGCCAGAACCATGGTACACTTCCAGTGGGTATATATAACTCTTTAATGCCTAGAATGCAGCTGGATGTGTTGGGTTTACACATACCCAGAGTCTAATGCACAGTGTCTGCTCCTACACCGATTTGTTCTTTTGCCATAACTCCTACTAGATTGTTATACGATAAAGAGCCAGGTGCCAACAATCTTAGCAATGATGCCCCAGCTAAATCTGCTTTAGATGAAAGTGCACCTGCTAGAAGTATTTCCCAGGACATGCAATCATTTAGCCTATAAATTCAAATAATGCTTATTCTCTTTGTTAAATTACACCTAGCAGTTTAGTCTGATACATAAAGTTGGTACGCATGCCAAAAATGAATAAATTTGAGTCTCTGATCACTGATACACATTTTACAGCCCTGAAACCCCATGAATTCCAGTGGAGTTACTTCAGATTTATACCATTTAAGCATGAGAAGGTTTGGAATCACTTGTAAGGATTTTCTATTATTATCTGGAAAAATATTTACAAAGATGTGTTCTCCTGCTGATTTATTGAATTGTATGCAGTAGTAATGGGTACGTGACTTCTGTCTCAAGTCCTAGTTTTCAGATTTTAGAGCTGGATAGCTTTCTAACCGTGAACTGTTTCAGAGCTAACCAAGTGAAAGGCTTTTGGTGTAGGGAAATTTTATTGCCTTTAATGGATGCAGAATTTCCCCACTGACTTCACTGAGGAACAGCACAGGGTACAAATCACCAAAGGTAGTCTACCTTTTGTAAGTCCAAATGCTTCTTCTTGTGACCTGGTATAACTCATATGTTGTTCTTTAGAAATCACCCCCTTGAAAAGTTTGTTTCTTTCCACTGGATATACAGTGCTAAACTAAGTTTAGGTGGTGAAAGTACACACTTGTGTTAAAAGTGGCTGGGGGTGTAGGTGCCTTAGAGAATTTAAGGATTACAAAGGACTTTGTTTGCAGATCTGTTCAAATCCATATTCTGGATGACTAAAACTTATTGTTGTCACACACCCATAAGCATTATATCATCTTGTGTCATTGCCTGCAAAGTCTTATGCTAACCAGGGTTACTTAACTAGTACTCCTGCTGGGATGTCCAGGAGAAAAGAGGAGCTGGATGGCTGACAGACTGGTTTATTGTCTCAAGTCTTATTGCCATCACAATGTCTGTGATTAAAAGGACATTTATAGTCCCATTCTCAGAGGCAGTCCTTTTCTATCTGAATTTGATGGTTTTGTTTTTAGGCTGAAATCCAGTTTTATGCTGTGTGCACAGTAGGTAATAATAGGTCTTCTGGAATGGTCTTAAGTTATCTAATGGCAAAATTAGAATTTTAAATACAAAGGTTCCTTTTTCAAACCATTATAGAGTCTTCAAAAGTTGCTCCTTGCTTTATTACGAGTAAAACTGTGTGAGGATGAAATAACAGCACATTTTCAGAAGCTGTGAACACAGTTTTTGCATGAAAGGGAATATAAGTATAATAGTATTTTTTGATGATACAGAACTAATTAAAAAATTAATAAATGGTTTTATTCACATAATTTCAAGTGAGTGTAGCATGGCTTGCTCTATAAGTCAGCAGAGGCTGTGCTATAGCGACATACAACCTCTTCTGCTGAGGAGTTCTTTCTGCTGAGGACCAGTCTGGCTTCTAACTAGTTTTACCATGCTTTTTGTTTCCAATGTCTGCAGGATTATGGGGGTTTGCTGTGCCTAAGGAGGCTTTTCTATGCAGGGGTTGTCCTTAAAGAGCAGATGTTCCTTTAGATTTCAGGCCAGCAAATATAAAATCTGAGTGGCCCAAAGTGTCCTTTTAACAGTACTGGAGATGGAAGTGGAGAAGAAGTAGATCTGGAGTCATGGAGTCAAACTTGGCTCTGTGCAGCAGCTTTTCCTTAGCTACGTCCAGTGGATCCTGGGCATGGTCGAGAATAAAAAAAAAAAGCGATAAACATGTTAATACTGGTAATATTGCCTGTTCTTTTGGCACTTAGCTTTCCTCTTGGAAAAAAGCCAGCTCATCTTCTGGTTTTTTCAGTGATATAGATTCTCTTGAGATGCTACATACTCAGGTCAGGCTTTGTGATTTGTGTTAAAGTGGTGGAGCTGAGAGTAAATCTATTAATTTATTTCAATGTAGGAAGTAAGAATCTGAACACTTACTGCTGCTGCTGAATCAGTAAACAGAGATTAATAAATGGTGCTGCTCTGCAGATCTGTTTTTTGCAGACAGCACCTGGAATAATCTTACTGGTATTTGTAGGACATTAAGTATGAGTGAATTCAATGTAATTTTAAACTTGCAGACTTTCAGGTAACAGTGTGGAAGAAAACAGATATTACAGGGGTTTTTATTGTAGTTCTGAGGCTGGAGACTTGAAACCATTTTGGAGTGACTAAGTTTTGCTGTGAAAATAAACATGTTTCAGTTGCAGATCAGGGTGATTTTGAGAAACAAGTTTAGCTGCTGCACAAAGGTTATATCTGCAAGAGTTATAAAAAATACATCATCTACAGGAGACCAGAAGTGAAGTGTTACAAAGACAAGAAATAAAATGAGTAAGCCAGGAATGAAAAAGGTTATAGTCTGGCTGGAAGGTAAGTGTTGAGTGGTCTAGGCATCTGCACAGTGCAGATGGGACTAATGTATTGTAAGCTTTTGTACATATTGAGAACTACTTAAGATTACAAAGTTTATTGCTATATAATTTTTTTTTCTGTGAGTACTGTTAGCAAAATTCACAGATGGATTCAAGAGAAAAGCAGATATGTTCAGAGAGATAGATGTATGATGGTGATGGGCTGAAAATTGTCAGTAAGGGAAGAACTGGGAGGAGAGACAGCTTACTGAGTGGCACAGTGCTGCAGGAGAGACTAGTAGTGGGAAGGTTTTCAGTGACCAAGAGTTAGAAGAATGAAGCTAAGCACAGTACAACTTTTTGGAAGAAGTGGTAGTGACACCATTCCAGATCAAAGCCTGGGAGACTTCAACAGTGTCCATCAGAGCAAGTGCTAATTAACAGATCCCACCTTGCTCTAACTGGAGCAATGTAGAATTCACCCATTTCTTGTCTCCTGAGCCTGAACACCAAGCAGGTGACTGTGACTGCAGTGATATTTGTTATTAGCTGGTATAGCCTTTGGACAGTAGCTCTGGTGCATGTGATGAGTCCTGATTAGGTCATGCACAAAAGAGGTGATGAGGGAAAGAACCTGGGTACTATTACCTATTTTCTCTAATAAAATAAAGCTGATATAAGTGCAATCTGTCTTGACTCACGTAATCTGAGTCTTGTATGATTTGATTTGGAAAGCAGAAAAGGAAGCAGAAATGATAGAAGAACAGGAAAAACTAAAGGGGAAAAGCATGAACATTTCAAAATATCCCTCTAGCATTTTTACTGCAAAATGAAGCAAATGAAATTTCAGTCTGGATTTTTGAAGGGATTCAGAGACCTCACAAAGTTACAGAAAGGAAGGGTTTTTATTAAGGTAGTAGGAATCATTATAGTGTGGCTTTGGGAAGCATTGTTGAGTTTGCTTAAGTGCAAAATAGATAAGAGAGGATGTATATAAGAGTTTAAAGAGAGCAAGCAGTGATATAGTTGGGGGATTTGGCTATCACAATTATTTAGGATTGTCCAGCTTTTCCAAATACTCCTTGTGACTAAAAAGAAAATGAGGAGGAGCAATACAGCCAGTTAGTATGATCTAATTAGTCAAATCATGAAAACTAGAAGCATCTGTTTGAAATGGGAAATACACTTGGAGTGACAGAGTTTTGCTTTAATAATACATCAGCTGGAAGGTGGAGTTATCATGGCTGAGGGTTAGCAGGTGGAAAGACAAAACAAGGGGGGAAAAGTGGCTGTTCTACACCAATAGGTCTGAATGAAATTGCATTAGGATGTTATTTAACTAAAATAAAAAACAACCCATAGGTTGCTTCGTAATTCTGTCTGGCCTGTTTCAGGATTTTGTTACCAAAACCAGAAGCTAATCTCTTTGAGCTACTGTTTTTCATCCTGGATTATAGACAAGCAAACAAAAAATTTTGTGTTAGTGGCTCCCTTGTCCAAAGGTGAACAAAACTGCAACAACTAACTTAAATGCAGAAGAAACAGGAACTTTGTTGTGCAGGAACATTATTTATATTTATTTCTTTGTTAAAAATACCTTAAATGTATGACAAATTGTCAATATCAAAAACCACTAAGGGAATTAGCAAGTTATGTATCTGTTCTGTATAGAAATCTGTCTCTTTGGTTGTCACCATGCTTTAGGATGGTCTAGACACCAGAGAAATCTTTTACCTCTCAAACATTACCTGACCCAGTAGGAAACATGGAGACAGAAAATTCTCAGTGTTTGGATAGTGTTTGCTGCTTGAACTTCCATTGCTGTCTTGTCTAGGAAAGATACAGCATGTTGGATGGAAAACACCTGTGGACAGGACCTGAGCCACAGGCCACTAATTGGAGCTTGGGAGCTTGGGGACTGGATTATTGAGAATGGCAAGTGATGTGAAGTGAAGAATGTAGATAATTTCAGGAGAGTGCTTGGTGGGACAGAGGAAAGTTAAATTTAATGGTGAAGGTGTAATGATGTTGAACAGTGTGAGGTCGTGTGAAGACACCTGGTGTTCTTGTCCTCAAAAAGGCAACATTTCCTGAAGCATTCTCACTTAGATAAGCTCTTTATTAAGTGTGGTGTATGCAGCTTGGGAAATACACTGTAAGAAATACTTCTGTACTTCGTAGGATCAGTCTCTTATTGTTCACTAACCTGTTGTCATTACTACAAGCTCTGACCTAGACCTCTCATTAATCATAGCTGAAGAGTTTTGTAGATCTCACACCAGGGAAGAAAGTCAGGGTTTTAGTTCCCAGCAATCTTCTCTTGTCATAAATATTTTTGTTACTCTTGTGGGGAAAAGGAAAATTAACTTTCTGCTCCTCTCTCCTTGACTAAACTTGTTCCTTTTGGTGGAGTGCAATAGTAATGGGAAAAGAAAGTTCAACAACTGTGTTACTCAAATTTCTTTTGTAAAAAAAATTAAAACCAAATGTTTGCAAAACAGAACAGTACAAAAATGCTAAAAAAATCATCAATCATGAGACAAGGTAAGATGCAGAACTAGGTACATTCTGCTTTTGGTTGCACTGAAAATTCTGGATGATGAAACTAATTCCAGGTTACTCCAGATTTTTCTTTTTTGCAAGAAAGAATAAACTTTAGCACATTTATTAAATCAGTTGCCTTCCTTATGATATCAAAATTCGAAGACTAAAATGCTCTGTTTTTAGGTCTTATAAATTCCTGATTGTGCAGAATTCAACACACTGAGCTGGAACTTAGAGCATTATAGGTGCAGATTTATAAATCTAATAGTATTGTGATCTTAGATTTAGCTTTTTTGCTGTTGATTGAACTAAATACTATTAAAATATTGTATTGTTACGTATATAAGAATGCTTCTTTAAACTATTTTGCGCTGCTGAGCTGACAGGTACTTAGCATATCGAAGCAGCAGTATGGTTGTAATACCCCGTTTAATTAAACTGGGACATAAACAGAAAAGAAAATAACCCATGTATTTTTCTTGAAAGGTCTGCATTTTTTTAACCTCAGATCTATAAAATATTTCCAAAGCCAATGGTAAATTGAGGATATTCTGTGCTATAAGAGGTAATTTTTTCGGTTGCATGACTCTTCATCCAAAAAACTTTTTAAAGTTTCACAACGAACTCCATCAAGAGGTTTTTCTATTGAAATCTAATGCATTCTGTCACATCTTTTGCCTAAAGAATGAGAACTTGGCTAACCATAGCTGGAGGCAGGGTAGCAGAAGACATGTACAGTGACTGTAAATGGAAATGAATGACTACTGACTGCCCAGGCATGGGATGGGAAGGGGAGCTCAGCTCAGGCTGAGGCACGCTAGCAGGGTTGTCTCATTCCCTGAAGATGTCCTTTATGACCCTTCTCCTTTCCTCTCCCTTTTCCTGGGGCAAGAGGCCACAGCAAGCAGGAGCAAGAACAGGGGAAGATGGCAGGTCTGGAGGCAGGGGCTTAAACAGGGCTGTCTGTGCTTTCCCAGCAGCGATGGGCGACAGAGCAAAAGCCTCATCTTGCCTCTGCTCTTGAAAGGGGGCTGCTGTTGGGCACACCCCTGTGCATGCTGAGGAAAGAAATGCCCTCATGTGCAGATGAAAATGGCAGAGAGCACTTCTGCCGTGGTCCCTGGATCCTCTGCCAGTCCACACAAACAACACAATTTTTTTGCTCTCCAGACATTTATTTTTTGAGTGGAGAGGAGGGCTGAGCACTCACAGGAGAGCAAAACAGAGAAATTAACAGGATGCTTAGAGAACTAATAATGTCATGGGGAACTACTCCTGATTTAGTTACCAGATAAAAAGTGGCTGAATCAATTAAACAGCTACCCAACCATCCAGTGCCTGGCTGGCCTCAGTGACTGCAGTTTGCATGAAATCTAGTTTTGAATACACAGACATCACTCTTGTTAAGATCATTTACCCAGTTAGTGCAAGCTGGAGCTCATGTTGTCCCTCTTAAGAAACAGACTAACAATGAAATAGCACCAAAGATTTTCTACCCAGGCATCCTCCCATTAGTTCAGCTTTTGGATTTGAGTCCTTTCTAAAAATTCTGGAAGATGTCTACATTTTAATGCTATACATTTCTTCCTGAAAGGAGAGATGGGGATTTGCAGGTGCACATTGTGTGTGCATGTCAGCGAGACAGAGGCGGCTGGTTCATTGCACAGGTGTCTGTGCAATGCAGCAAACCTCTCAAGTTGGTGGAATCAAATTACATTCAGCATTGTGCAGTGCAAATGAGCTTTCTTTTCTGGGCAAATGAGAGGTTTTTTAGTACATAGATATCTAAGTGGGATTTTTTTGGAAGTCAAACCAACAGGCTGTGAGAGAACAGTCTGAAAAAGGGATGTGAGGTGCAGGCGGCAGCTGCATCTGTACTGTTGTCATTGCTCAGCCTTTCACCTTGCATGTGCTTACTATATTGTAAAAATAATTGTAAAATAGTAACAATTTCTTCCATCTCTCTTCCCCTGTAAAATGCTGAGTGACAAAGTAGTGTCTGGAGAACAGTCATTTTTGTGGTTGAGAAGAAGAAAGGAAGGTAAGACCCGGGAAAACACTGATGAAGGGGCATTATCCTTATTTCACCTTGGTGTTAACAAAAGCCTTAACAAGCCTGGAGCCTGAGTGCAGAAAATGTGCTGGTAAGTGTGTGACCAGCTCATGCACACCTGCTGCTGCAGCTGGGTGGGAAAACCTGAGCTGTTGTGTGTTCCAGTGTTTCCCCTGTAATGGTTGGCATTGCTGAGGCTGTTGCACTCAGCAGTAGCAGAGCACGGCTGGGGGAGAAAGCAGGGCACCAGCAAGGAGCAAAGCCCTGGGGTGGTTCTGTGGCTTAACCCGAGTAGACAGCAAAACAGCACACAACTGCTTGCTCACTCCCCAGCCCCGTGGGATGTAGGGGAGAATTAAAAGGGTAAAGTGAGAAAACTTGTGGATTGAGACAAAGGCAGTTTAATAATATTTAACACCACTCCACCCCCACTGCCCCCATAATAAAACAAAGGAAGTAAAAAACAACAAAGAGGAAGGGAGCCCCTCCCCTCCCTTTGCCCACCACCAAGGAACTCAAATGATGCTAAAGGAAACAATTTCTCACCACAAGCTAGTTGGTGCCCAGAGCAACATCAGTCTTCACCAACCTCCACCTCTGCCCAGGTTTATTGCTGAGCATGATTCTATATGGTTTGGAATTTTTCTCTGGTCAGCTGGGGACAGCTGTCCTAGCTGTATCCCCTCCCAGCCCTTGTGCATCCCCATGCTCCTGACTGGGGAGGTGGGGTGAGAAGCAGAAAAGGCCCTGCCTGTGTGCAAGCCCTGCTCTGCCATAGCTAAAACATCCCTGTGTTGTCAACATTTTCATCACCTATCCAAAACACCACCTTACACCAGCCACTATTAATTAACTCTACCCCAGCAAAAACCAGTGCAAATTGTTAGGGATGCAGAACCATTGCATGGGGCACAATCAGTGTTCCTGTGTTCGAGGGATAGGTTTCAATCTCTGGTGCTTCGTTGTGTAGGAGAACGAATGAATCAGTGCTCGCTCCAACACTGGTCCTGATCCTTCATCCGAGGCTTGCACAAACCTCTCCCCTGCAGGTGGTGACATTTTTTGATGTACACAGGCAAGGGGAGGGGAGCCAGTGTAATTAGAAGAAAAAAAAGCTGAAGGAGAACTAATTAATGTAGTAATTTTTTTTCTGGCTTTGTTAATGAGGAAATGGAATTGGGAAACAGAGATATGTATATGAAACACTTTGACAGTTTTAAAACTGTTAGCTGCATCTAGTGAGACTGCTTAATTTTTAGTACTAATAGCAAAGCAATTCCCAGAATAACAGTTCTCTGAGCTGCAGTGGTGCTCTGGGGATGCTGCTGCTGTTTGTAACAATATTACTCCTCTTTGTCTTTTTTTTTTTTTTTTAATCTCATCACTCCCCATTTATTGTGATACTTGCTGTTTGTGATGAGAACAAGGAAGGTTCCCATTTGGAGCAGCTCCTGGATGTCTCGCCACATCTCAGCCAGCTCTGCCAAGGAACAGCTGCCTCCTCCAGCCCCTCTCGTGCCCATAATTCAGCAGTCACCAGCTTTCACCCAGCATCAAAGGCAGGTGAGGAGCAGATCACTGATGACTTCTTATGCAATGAAAAACACTGAAGAAAGAAATGTGTATAAATGAGTATCCGTTCCCAGGATTTTACTCAATGCTTCACACAATAGTTGATAGCATTAGGTGAAAGTAGCACAATTTGAAAGGAAAACACCTAGTTTCATAGCATTGACCTTTTTTTGCTGTAGTACAGGCTTTTGTAGAAAGTTGGTTGAAGAAAACCATATATGTGCCTCTTACCCTGAAGCAAGAATGAACAGACAGAAGAGTTGGTACATTACTTTTCTTTTACCTTTATACTTTGTTATCAAAATGATAAAATACTTTGTTATCAAAAATAGAGCATGCACTCATTTTTAATGCAGGCATCTTGGCATGGATCCATTTATAAACATTTTTTGTTTATGTTACAAACATTGTTTGTAAACGCCAAGCTCACAATGAAGGCAATGGAGTTTGAGATGTCTAGGATCAAGCACACTCAGTTCTTGAGTAGATTTGCTGATTTGCGTGAGAACTCACATTTGTGTGTCTGACCACTGCATTTTTTGTACAAAAATAAATTGTTTCTTAAGGACATATTTTATCTTCTCTCATAAATCTATAGCTGTCAAAATCCAGGTTGCACTCTAATGTGGTCCTCACTATGTCAGTCTTTCCTGTGGGCTAACATGCACATAAGTATCCACAGAAGGGGAAACCCCAGAATTTTCTGTTCTCCCACATTTACTTGCTACAACTGAGTATTTACCCCAATAGGTTCTGTACCTTTTGTATGGATTGCTTCGATTACAAACATGAACATTTGAATCTCTTCCACACTGGGCCAAATTCAGAACTGGTATTAACTCCAGTTTGTCTGTTGGGTTTGGGAAGAAGGTGATTTCTTCCTTTTCTGGAGAGAAGTGGATTTGCTTTCAATGTAAAAATGTGCAGTGGTACAAATATTGCTTGAGCTGGGCTTCTTGCAACAGATCTGAACTTGGGCTAATGTGCAAACACAGTTTTAGGCTGAATGGGAAACCCTTGATTACTGTATGCAATTCCTTGCTTTCAGATGCAAACAGGTTATAGAATGTATTTAATAAACTTCAATTTACCCCACTTATGCAACTTTCCCCCCACTCTAATATTAATTAGAGGACTCTTCAGGAACCCTTTCTTCCTATGGCTCAAAATGTTCTTCTAAATCCAATCTTACATGTTCAGGAACAATTTATACTCCTTTGTTCACATGCCACCATTTTCCTTTATCTTAAATAGCTCTTTCTTCTCTGTGTGTTTACCTCCCCACAACATATTTATAGGCAGCAATCATAACCTTCATTGTTTATCACATCTCTATTTGCTACTTTAATTAGAAATAGCAGCCCTAATTTCTTCCTTTCTCTTTTCTTTATAAAACAAAAGATTGATTATTGGATATTTGATGCCACCAATTTCCTTTCTTTTTTTCCCCGTTAATTTTAAATGGCATCAATTTGTTTAACTTGCTGCTCATATGGAAAAAAGAATTTTATGCCTAATTGGCTGCATTTTCATAGCTACACAAAGGGGACATTGCATAAAGGCAAAGCAATTGGATTCCCTGTCAAAACAAATTAGAAAGTATATTTTTGGTTCTTGTTAGGGTAGCAAAAATACTTGAATCCTTCACAAGCTGTATAATCATTTGACCTATTTATGACCTCAGGTGCACTTGGTTCACCTCCAAAGACCAAATGAAGTGATAACTGTAGCCAGTCAATAATCCAGGACTTAGCTGGCCCAGGAGACATCAGTATTAGTGTCCTATGGGTGATGTCTAAATTAGATGGCAGTCAGGTATGTGTACACTAGAGTGGTCATTAGAGTGGGCAGATGTGCACAGCTAATGGCTTACAGTGGGGATTGCTGCAGGGGGAATTCCTTGAGAAAAAAGTGAGTTAATGTGAGACAATAGGCTATACAAAAGGGTGCTTTTCTGTGACAAATATTTTTAACATACAGACTAGTTATGAGTCATTGATGGACAAAATATGTGAATTATTAATTTAGCATAAAACATGGAACTAATTGGGTGCATGAACACCAAAACCATACAAATGAAGCTTTTAATTCTAAATATGTAAAAAGCAGGAATGCAGCACAGAGCCTTATGCATAACAGAATAAAGCTCTACACATGTAAGCAAAAAAATGTCTGTGATCTCACTGCAGCATTGAGTGCTAACCAGCATTAGTCCCAGATCACAGAGAAAACTAAGTGCACAAGTGACCTATGTTCCAGCATCTATGCAAATCTCAGGCAGATGCAGAGATTTATATACACTTTACACACCCCTGAGGAAATACCCATTTTATACCACTGATGGAGCAGATGTGTTTTCCTCTGTGAAATGTGCATAGAATCTGATCAGAACAAAATGTTTAATGCATTCAACACAAGCACACATCATCCCTTAACTTTACCAGTAAACTGGAATAGAGAGCAATGTTGTACCAGAACTAATTAGAGGGTTTATTGTTTGCTATGACTGTACATTTCCAGGAGTGCTTTAGAAGAATCCTGTGCCATTCCAACTGCACTGGAAATTCTTATCCAGGCACAAATAAATTTTATATTGATCAAAATTGGCATTATGATGAAAAAGTGGTCAATGAGAGGTATTTCAATCCCTTGAAAATTTTGATGTGAGTTTCCAGTATTTTCTCCTCCTCCCCGCCCACTTCTTTCACTTTGCGGATATGGAAGATAGAAAAGTGAAAAACTCTGGGCAAAAGTCATTCCCAAAAAGAGCCTCCTAGAGTAACCAGTCCAGTCTTCCATCTGGATATTTTTGTAACAGGAAAGTGAGTATTATGCTGCAAAATTTGAATTGTATACTTTTAGTTGTTTTGGTGTTGTACCATCAGAATAAAAAACACAGTCAAGTTATGGTCTGTGTAATCCTAAACTATAAAATGAGATGTATATTTGAAATGTCAAGGCATTTGAATGTGTCTTGTGCCATGGTCATGGAAGATTATGTAAGGATCCCTGAATAAAACATTTTTAGTACATAAACAGAGTAGAAACATAAGAAAAAAGGAACAAAACATGCAATAATGAATCAAGAAGGAGATTAATCCTTTAATCTTTTTCTGACTTTGGATCATAGCACTCCAAGTAAAGCAGAATTACTCCTAGTAGTGTCCAGAGAAATACATAATTTACAACCTATCCACTGCAAAAATTTTAATCCTCAGGATTTTGAACCCTACAGATGGAGAAATTATTGTTAGCCCTTCTAAGCCTTTGATACTTCAGTGAGGAGATCCAAAAAGGGGTGCATTAGTGCCTGTAGATTTAAATGCAGGATTAGCAAGATGTTAGTGTTGAATTCAGGACAATGAAAGCCAGCCTCAAAAAGCAAACAAATCACTCATCCTGCTTCTGCCATCAGCTGGCAATAACATTGCAAGGAACACTGCTTGTTCCAAGGAACTTGTAGCTCACATAATGACACAGATATTTGTCAGTCTAATGAAAGCCTAGGAGAAGGGAACATATAATTTGGAAATGACTTAGGTAGCTGAGTTATTGAGGGGTTAAATATAATACAATTATTTCTTCATGCCAAGTGATATGGGAGCTGATTTTGAGATATGACGTTGTAATGATAAATGAGTTCCTGCGATTATTCAGGACGTTATTGCTCATTGCCAGTGAGACAGGTTTTGGTGCTTGTTAGCTGAAAACCCAGGATCTGTCAGAAGCAGGGTACTAAGGAGATCATTTATACTGACTAATAAAAATGAAATGCTCTCATTCTAGAACTGATTCTTACTAATATCATTTTGCAACCGGTGAAGTGATATGAGGAACACCTAAAATAAAGACTATATTTCCAGACTCTTGCTAAGAACAACCCAGCCCTTCTCAAAGTGTGACTTTTCTGCTTTTGAATTAAAAATTAAGCTTTATTTTGCTAATTTTGCTTCCTTTAGATAATAATCTGGAGATGCAGTAACTACAAACTAGGTTTTCTGCTGGCTCATAGGTTGGCATTGGTCCAGTGAGTAAGCGAAACTACAGGGAGCTTCACATCTGAGAATCTCCATCCCAAGCTGTATCTGTCTGAGTTTAAATGGTTTTAGAGCTTTAAGAGCTTATGATTCTCCAAACTGTCTCCATGGATTTAATGCAGCGTAGAGAAATTCAGCAGAATTTCTGAAATACCACAGAAATGCTGTAGAAACTGTGACTGATGGTGAAACAGGGAAGGGTTAATTAGCTGATCAGATTAATTCTGACTCTTTGCCATCTTTGAGAAATTCCATGATGTGGAAAAATAAATAAGTTGGTTTGGGGGATAGAAAGAGGGACTCTGAGTGTTTCCTACTTTGGGAAATTATGAAGAGTTTGTTTAAGCAAGAATAGAAATATTTTATTTAAAAAATTGGAAATCCTGCAGAGATCATAGTTGAGTACAAAGGCTTGGTGTCTCCCTACAGGTAAGAAGGCAGTTTTGAAAGACTTTTGAGTTGTCATCTGCATTAACTGTCCTTCTACATTTTCTGATGGTGGCACTTTCTATCTGAAAACTTCTGCCTGCTCTCAGAATTGACATAACACTAAGGACAGTCAAATAAACCGGACTGATGGCACAGTGTGCTCATGTGCAGAGCCCCTATGGTGAGGAGGTGTGGCAATGGTTTGGATGAAAAAAATAGGCAGAGGCAAGATGAGCATTTTGAGAATTCGGAATTTCTGGCAGAGGAGGAGGAGGTGTGCTTTAAAAACTTGAGCATGGACAGACAAGCATTACTAATTTTCACCCTTTTCTTCATTTAAAATGACTTTTTTAGGAGTTAAATTTTGCATGTTTACAAAAGTTCACCAGCCTGTATGTTACCTGACCACTGTTCACCTAGAGAAGGAGTGCTGACTTAACATTGGCCTACCTTAGCAGTGAGAACAAGGCCAATGCTACATGCTGGTATCTCTTCAGGAAATAGTTCTAGTTTAACACCAATGATTTCTACATTGCAGCAACATTTTAACATCACTCTTCCTCCAGATTCCTTGTACCAATGTGATAAACAGGAGAGACACTGTGCCTGAGAGAACAGCATGAACCAAAGCTGAAGGGAATAGCTGGGGCAGGGTGGATGAGGGTCCTGCTCAGCTCTGGTCCCTTGGAGATGGAAAGAGCTGTGGCAGAAGCTCAGGATGCCAAAGGGCTCCTTTCTCCAGCAGGCCTGGCCAGTGGTAGCCCAGGGGAAATGGTGATGCTCATCCTTCACCTGCTGTGCATTAGAGCTGATGAAAACATCAAACAGCAAGAAGGAGAAGCACAGAAGTGAAAAGAGCATGGTGGAAAGAAGATGCAAGCATGCCAAGAGGAAGAATCTCCTGGTGGAGCAGGAGTTGAGAAGGGACACCCATGTCTGTGACCTCCTTGGTTGTCTTCCTTGGCCTGAAAGACCTCTGCAGATAAAAGGAGCTTGCTGCTCTGTTCTGGAAGCAACAAAAACTTTTCAAGTTTTTTTCTTCTGGGAACAAGAGAGATGTATGTATGTGGCTGTGAAAGATGTTTAAGGCACTGTACCTGCCTGGGAGAAGCTCACCTTCATCCATGTGTGGTGCCAGGTTACTGGCTGAGAGCCTTGGCCACGTGGCTGTGCCTCCTGTGCCAGTTCAAGGAGTATTTCACATTTCTGAATATTCAGCTATGTTATAGAGATCAAAGCATCTTCAGAAAGGCAAGCAGAGGCTTTCAATTCCTGGAGATGCTTCTGAAAATTCAACTCTAAGCTCTTTTAAGTGGTCGTGTTTTTTCTGAGTCAGACAAAGCAGGTCTGGAAGCTGGAATTTTGCACAATTCTTGGCATCCCCTTTACAAGTGCAGAGCCAACATCCTTTTTCCAGTTTGACCAGAAACTTTATCCTGCTGCTGGAAAAGATTTTCTGGCAGAAGTTTGCTGATACTCAGATAAACCCCATGAAAACTTTTTCTGTAGATGAAGTAGTGTGTTCCAACTTCTTTGACATAGAATTTGCTGTTAAAACATTATTTCACAGAAATGCATCCTGTACTGGAGACTTACAGGGGAATTATTGCAGATTTCTACCTGTGATTTCTACCTCCTAGAAAAGACTGGATTCAAAACCTAGGAAAAGCAATGAGAGTATTCCCTATCTTCCCCTCAGTGGGTCTTTCAGTGCACTCATGCAGCACCAGTTTGGTGGGAACCCAGAAATTCCTGGTTGGTCTTTAAAATCTCCTTCCCACAATAGGCTTAATTTACTTTGAATGAGTCAATTAAATTAGCAGTTTATCTCAGCTAACTGACTTCTAAACTTCTCAACTGTCTTTGCAGTCCTGAGGGCAGCTTCATAGATACTGATCACTCTGGACAGGAGATAGTGGTGTTGGGTTGATGGGCAGCTCATGCCAAAAGAGAGCACCTAGCTCAACTTGTCAGTGATTTCAGCCTTCAGGATGGATATCATTGCTGCAAGTGCAGCAGCTCCTCTGGGAAGAGTTAGACACACATTATCCACCGGAGGCTTTTTAAAAATTAAAATTCATTTTCCAGGGAGACTCTAACAGCCCACAAGGATGCTGGGGTGGATAAAAACTATAAAGAAATGCAATTGGTCTGAGAGGAACTATTTTACTATTGCACACTCCTTTCTTTCTTCTATGGCTGCAGCCTGGGCTCACTGTCCAGGGCTGGAACTGACCATGGGGCTGTCACTGAAATTTTGTGGGTCTCTGGGTAAAAAGCCTGCAAAGACTTTTCTTCCTAGGGAGAAGTACATTCTCAGCACAGAGTTTCTATAACCAATCTCTGAGCTGTGTTCTGTTCAAGGATATTGTCTCTCTGGCCTGTCTGTGGGAGGAAGCTGGTCTTGGTTATCAGTTCTCACTTTGTAGTATCACACGGGTGGGGGAGAGGGAGAGAAGGATTTTGCCACAGGCAGAGTCACAGCATTCTAAGATTCTTGTACAGGGCAGCAAGAAGAAAGCATCTGAGCTCTGTACATGGACACGATATAGCCCGAGCCTTTGAACTTTGGAGTCATTGTTAATAAAATCATATTTAAGCCTTCTGATATATGGAGTCAAAGAGTCCTGATTCATCGTGTCGGGCCATTCACAATAATGGGGCTGTAGGGTCTGAGGTGCTGTTTGACCACATTGACCAAGGGGGCTCAGCCAGGAGCTCAGCAGCCACCAGCTCTCCCTCCAGCTGGCTTTCTGTGGGGTGGGAACTCCAGCATGTGGCCTCTGTGAGCACTGCTGTGTGCTTTGGCACCAAAGGAGACACAAACACATGTCTGGAGTGTAAGCAGGGCTTTACTGCCTGCTTTGTCCCACCTTTCCATTAAGAATGGGAATGAAGAAATTGAGCTCTCTGACTCAGGCTTGAATTTCTGATCTAACACCAGCTTCCTCTCTGTTTCTCTTCTAATTAGTCTCACGGAGAGGTTCTGGAATTGTTGAGAGGGTCCTGGAGGGAATAACGGTGTACATATGCCTTTTGCCCAAAGCATGAGGGAAAAAACCCCTCCTGTTTTGGCATTCCTGGAAACGTGCAAATAATTCTTTTATTGGTGTTTAGACACAAATGATCTTTTGAAGCTTAGAACATACAAGGCTACTGCCATTTTTGGGGGGTGGGGAGGACAGTGGGGGTAGGCCTGTGGACAAAGAATGACAGGGTAACTAAAGAGAGGGCATTTGGAACTGAATGCACTCCTGGGATCTCTGGGAGTATGTTGGCACGAGGGACTTTGCAGTTCTGCAGCTTTTATCTGTTTTCAGCACAATTACAGTGGATCTGCAGGGACTTTGAAAATTCCCCTTTAGGCTTGATTTGAGGAGCCCTCTGATTGCAGAATTGATTTCTGCCTTTCTAAAATTTCTGGCTGATCGTCCCATTAGTTAAAGTGTGTGGAGGGTGTGACAAGGGAAGCTACAGAAAACTAGGCAAGCCATGTTTATTTTTTTGTTCCCTCTGATGGCTCATTCTGCACCCTTTGTGCACACAGAGCTTTTATGCTGGCCAGTTGCAATCTAAAAAGTGACAACAATAATTCTGGTCACAGCCTAATAAAGCATCTATAAACATTCATATCTCTGGCACGTGAATAGCTCTTTTGAACATCAGGAGTTTTATTACCTTGCTGTTTTTGTGAATAAGAGATTTTCCATGTGTCTCAGCAGATATAGTGATTAAGTAAACTAATAAGAGAAGAGAAGACCAGTTTTGAAAAGTTTTTTGTTTTACCAAGTGGGTAAAAGATCCTAGAACCATAGCATAATTTGAGTTGGAAGAGACCTATAAAGGTCACCTAGTCCAACATACCAGCAATGAGCAGGGATATGTTCAACTAGACCAGGTTGCTCATAGACATCTATCCATTTGATTTTTATGTTTTAAACTTATTAGGAATCAATATAAAATATTAGATATATTTATATTAAATATCTTTATTTTACACACTTTCAACAGAAACCTAAGGGGAGTGTTTTGATCAATATTTCCATATGAATTTCATTAGTCATGGAAACCAATTAGTTCCTAGCAGTATCTGTAATACAGATGCTTTCCACTGGGAACTCAGATGAAATTTAGCTCATTTCTCATAGGTCCCTTGACGCCCATGAGAACAGCAATATCTTTCAGGGCCACTACTGGCCCAGAGTGGCAAGGTCATGATGAAAGTTGCCACCTCCTTCTTTGTCCTATTTTTGTCACATGAAAAAGAATGAAGGAATAAAGATTCAAACCTCTGGATTCTGCAGTCTCTAGAAATCCCCAGTTTTCCCATTATGATGTGCTGTAGATAGAACACAATTTACTAAGACGAAAGGATATTAGACGTAAATACATTTTCAGCCAGCACTTCCTCACAAACCCGATTTCTTGGAAATTGTGATTGACTGATAATGTTGCTCATTTTCTCTAGTACCATTTGAGGTTCTTTTTTAGCAACTGTATGTTTTTATTTGAACTACAAATAATTTCTTGCCAATTATGCTGATGAAGTGTGAAGCTCATTCACAATTCCTCTTTCAGATTCCAGTTCAGTACACAATAATCTTCAAACTACCTACGGTTGGATTGTCAAGGTAGAAGTAGGTTATTTGTTGCTGACATGATTTGACCTACATTAGAAGGAGAAAAAAATAATTTCCCCTTTTTGCTGGTTCTGTAACCTGTATTTACAAAAATGTGTGAAGTCCATCCTTAAGGAAAGAATTTTGTATCTCAGGCACCATAGTGTCACCATAACTTCAGTTAGCTGACTTTACTGCAGAATGTAAGAGGAAATAATTTACTCTCCTATTGGCAGAAACATGTTTTGATTTGAAATTTGTATGTGCATATATGTCTGTCAGAGTAGTTGATTGAAAAAAAAGGGTGAAGACTAGTTAGCAGCCTGAAGGATAGGGAATTCCCTTGGGCTCATAGCAGCCATGATTTGAGCACTATAGACCGGAAAAAGACTTAAAACACAAATCTCTTACTATTCAAGCAAACGCTTTAACCATGCCTAAGGTGGCTGGTGTTGGCACTACTTACTCCAGCATTTTTTTCAGTGTACATGCCCAGGGCTGATGTGTCCAGAGATGCACCCGTGTTGCTGCTTCTCTCTGTCAGGTGTGGTCTGTGTGCCCGAGGGAGAGGAAGCCATGGCACCCCTTGTACCGTCCTACTAAATTGCAGCAGTGCTTAGGCAGGACATAGGAATGAGTCTGTTCAGACTTTGTTCTTCTGAGTAAGAGCAAATGTCTGTGTTTAGGGGTCAGGTTCAAAAAAACCAACCCACCAACCAACCAAAAAGTGTGGACAGGGCTAGAGAGCGCTGGGACACAAGACATTTAGTCACCTTCCCAGGCTTGCAGCTGCCTACATCCCAAGATTAGCTGAGAGTTTATTCTTTTTTTATCTACACTCTACAAGTGAGTGTTATTGCACTTGGCTTTGTGCATTTGTCATACATTTACACTATGAACTGTCTGAAAATAACCCTCCAGTAAAAAGCTGTTCTCACTAGCAGAAAAGTTACTCTGGGTGGACATTGGTGTGACCAAGGTCAAAATTTATCCTTTGGGAATTTAGAAGCAGACTTGTTTTTGCAGTGAAAGTCAGAGTCAGTTTGTATTCTGGAAAGTCAGAAGCTGGTGTAGAGTTGGGGCTTTAGCAATGAGGTTTTTTTGGCTGGTAACCAGCCAGTTACTTAACACTAATAAAGCCACATGAAAGAGTTTTTGCTGAAGTTCTTGTTACAGTTGTCTTTGAATAGTATTTAACTCCAAAGATAAGCCCCTTGCAAGTGCAGACTAAGGTACTCCTCAACATCAGTATGAGGAAATTGGTCTCTACTATAACTCTGAGTGTGATTCCAAGACAGGAATAATTCAAGAACATAAATAATTAAACCTCCTAAAACTGCAGTTCCACTTTCTCAGTCATATTGTGCCTTGCATGATTTTTGAGGACTTTCACCAGACAAATGAAGCTACTTGATGTGCTAAGGGGTTAATCAGTTTGGTTTCTTAACAATTCTTAACCACAATGAAAATATTTTAGCACCTAAGAGGAGAGATTGTGGGTGAAAAACGGAAGATACATGATTTATCACTCCCCTCACAAATAAAATTTATTCATTGCATCCACCAGCCATCACACAGATGGTCAGAAAATTGGCTTTGTGTAGGGATGTGGATTCAGGCATGAATATTAATATGAGACAGATGTAAACGCATATTAATATGCATTTGCTTTGCATGGACTGACATTACAATATTTTCATTAAAGAAACCGCATTTGAAATGGAAAGTATAGGTCACCTTTTTAAAACATAAAATAGTGGGGTACAATGTATTTACATCTTCCTGGAACAACAGAAATAATGGACTGAATTTTTTATTTTAAAAAGAAAGAAGAGCACGTGACTTTTCTTGTAGAAAAATATGTTGGATGCAGCACAACATTTAATAAATCAGGAAAACATCTTTCACTTTGTGGTTAAAACACATTTCCTCCCTTTTGCCTGCCTTGTTATGCTGGCAGTAATGCATGTCGTAAAGTGGGGGTGATAGATACCGGCCTTCAGATCAGCATACGGTGAAGTTCAGCTAAGTTAGGTAGACTGACTAAACTCATTCTGTCTCAAAATGCACCACTCAATATGTTGTTGTTTTTCCAATGACAGCAATGCGTAAAACCCATAAGATTTATGAAGATACAGTATTTCATGTAGGGTTTTTTTTTTTTTTTTTGTAAGGGACAGCATTGATGTTCACCATTCACATCTGTGCATTGTTAGTATTTGCTCAATGTTAGCATTGTGCCTTTGCCCAAAGAGGAACATAGTGTCATTATATATGTCACATTATAAAAGACAATTTCACAGATATCTGCTAAGCTTTTTTTTTTTTTTTCCAAATGTTTTGTAATGGAAATAAAATTTCAAAGGGAAAATTAGATTTATTTTATTCTTATATGAAACATTCAGGTGCATTCTAGCTGGTAGTTGTAACACTTGAGTGTTTGAGAAAACAGTTTTATAGCTACACACTCTTGCAAGGAGAGGTTGTTGAAGTTAAGACGAAAGGTATCAGCAGGCTTGTCCAGTGTCTTGTCAGATTCCATGCACCCTTTGAATGCAACTATGTGGTCATAAATCTGTGGAAGCACCTGACTGGCTTCTGCTTGCATTGTAAAGCAAGTAGGTAGCCCTCTGCACCCTGCACGTGCAGTTGTGAGCTCAGGTAACCTCTGCAACTGTGTACTCAAAGATGGCACAAGTGCTGGTGCAAACAAGACATCCCTGTTCAGTCCCTGTGGCTGGCAATGAAAACCCTGTCTGTAAGATGGAGATAATAATTACCCTGCTCTAAGTTGTTCTGAGTGTATTTTATTGGCCAAGCCCCACTGCTTGCTAAGGGCAGGATGCAGCACAGAAGCCACAGCCCAATGGGCTCCTTGTGCTCTTCCCTTTGGTGAGGCTCAGGGCGTGGCAGAGGAGCCTCCTGCTCTGCTTTGGACGTGGCACCTGCCCCCAAAGGAAATGGGTTTGGAAAAGGCTCTGTAGAGACAGCTGTGACATCTTTGTGCTGCCTGTGGATTGCCCTGGGGAGGTGGCATTTTTGATTAGCTTTTTAGAGCAACCAATCATTCTGGCTGGCACAGTGAGAGGGGGGTGGTATGTGGTGCTCCAGTGTTTTGGAAACCTCTATGAAAACAGTAGCCTATTAGCTCTTCATTCTGCCAGATGCCCATGGAGCTTTTCTGTATTTCTTGCAGGAAATGCTGGGTAAATAAATGTGGCCTCTGTGACCTTTGCTCCAGCCCTCCCAGGTGCTTGAATGACTCTGAGGCTGCTCTGGACGTGTGTGCTCCTATGTCAGTTTAATGATGGAAGGGGAGAAGGAAAGTTTATGGTTGTTTTACTTCTCCCCCTCCTCCCTTTTCAACTTCCTAAGTTTCAGGAAGTTTCACAGAGAAGACTGCTGTGCAGCTCCTGGAAGTGTGCTGCCCTTGTTTTCCCTGTGGGTGGCTGGCTCCAGCTCAGCTGTCAGTCACACAGAGCATCTCCAGAAAGGCAGTGCAGGGAGGACCGGCTCCTGGCTCATTATCCCGGCTTCTGTCGATAGAACAGAGGAGATCTCATTCACACAACGTGTTTTGTATCACAGGTAACTTCCTCAAATTCCCAGTCATAAATCTTACTAATTCAATATTCTGTGGTCTGATTCATCTGGAAAGCTAGCAGAGGTGTCAGCAAATCTGGCAGCTCCCAGCAATGTTTTTCTCTCATGACTTCCCTCTCCAGCCCCATTTTCAATGTGACTCTTTTCTCTCTCCCTCTTCTTTTTTTCCCCCCTCAAAAAATCCCAGAAAACCAGTATCTTATTCAGCAAGTTTTCAGAAATTATTTTCTGGAATGAAAATGAAATGAAAAATGAATGAAATGAAAAAATATAGATTTGAAAAAAAATTGGTTTATTTTAAAATCAAAATATTTCAGTTTGTTGAAGAAGCCTAGCTTATTTATGTCTCACATCAGCTGAGCATTCAATTGGATCTCCCTGGGATACCAAGCTGTCATCCGGGAGTCTGATTCCTTGTGTCTCACACATGGCAAGGCTCTGGCCAGGTGGACTGTGAGAAAATAAGGATGGTCTCTCGTTGTTTGCATTGTTTGCTTTCTG
Organism: Leptocoma aspasia; assembly: GCA_013399835.1. Taxonomy (NCBI): domain Eukaryota; kingdom Metazoa; phylum Chordata; class Aves; order Passeriformes; family Nectariniidae; genus Leptocoma; species Leptocoma aspasia. The sequence goes on from VXAX01002076.1 coordinate 187,673, forward strand.
AAAGTGTTTGATGTTCACATTTCCTATTCAAGTGCCAGTTTTCATTTAAGTGTAGCACAGGTCACTGGTTGGGCAATGGAAGGTAGGAGATGGCACAAGTGTGACAGGGCCCTGTTACCAGAGAAGATCTCACCCTCTAAGTGACAGGAGGCTTCTGTAAGAAGTGAGGCTGTGCTTAGCTCATTAATCCCCCCTGTATATACATGTTAATAGACCATACACTGCATGTCATATGCTGGAAAGCTTAATGGTGATGACTAGTCATCATGAGAGGCATATTTGCACAGTTAAATGTGTTTTGATATTTTGAAAACAAAAAATAGGAGTGTGGTATGTCTAGGTTGTGGTACCTGTAGTACTTCCTCTGGGGAAAAAAAGAAGCTGGCTGAAGGCCAAAAATTAAGTCTCCTCATAAATGAAATAATTTAAAAAATATATTTCTCTATTTATTTTTCATTAGTAGACAATCAGTGAAGAAGAGAGCTGGGATCTGCATCTGCTTGTGATTACTTGCTTTGCTTTTTATACTACGTGAAGATCTCCCATAAGATGGTTTTCAAGACAATGGTATTGGAGGTTCCTTGGGCCCCATTGGATCAAACTTCAGTTATCCTCATCAAGATATTTTCTTTCTGTCCTAGCAGCAGTGGGGACTGCAGTATTCACCTCCATCCAGAGTGACTGTTCAGGCTCTTCCAGGCAGTTTGTTGGCTTTGCCCCTGACTGAGCAACTTTACCTTGCCCTGCTCAACAGCCTGCATATCTTTCAGCTTCTGTTCCTTGCTGTTTTCTACTTATATGTTGTTCTTTGCAGTATTAAGAAGTCAAACTCTGACTCTGTCTTTGTGGAAAATACAGATTTTTACAAACAGTATCATTGTAAGCAATGCCTTGGAGAGCTTTTTTGGGTGCCAATGACTCCCTGGCATGCTAGTGAAGGCCAAAGAGCCTGATGGGGCTGTCCCTGGCCACCAGAGGACATGGATCTCAGTGCCAGGCTCCGTGGGACTCTGGGTTGTTTCCCTCTGGATACTGTGAGGAGTGTGCTGGCAAGATAGGACACTTGTACAGAGCTTTAGCCTTTCCTTCTATTTTATTGCCTTGAAATTACTCTCAAGACAGTTAAGCATAAATAAAATATTCGCAATGCCAAAAATGGATAACATTTCCAAAAATGTATAAAGTTTATAAAGTATTGGTGTACAATTGAGAAATGGGAAACTATGTTACCTCTGTGGGGTTTGTGTGGGAAGAGCCTGCCTGTGGGTGAGCCCTGGTGTGGTGTCTGGCACAGGGTCTGCCTTTCTGCAGGTGGGTGCTGCCAAGCCCTGTTAGCCAGTGTCTTTCCCCTTCACCTCCAGGCATTGCTCTTTAGCTTGTTAGTAGGATCAGGATTATTAATTTCCCAGACTCCCTTCTTTCTGAGAAGACAAACAGACTATTTCTCTGAGTTAATGCAGCTGCTGCTTCCCTACCTAAGATGTCAAGGCTGCCTAACTGGTCACAACCATTCCTGAGTCAGTGGAAGTGGAGCCTCCCTTGCTCCTTTGCACACCCTCCTGGGCAGTAATAGTTAAATTTTGATATAAAATACGACTTTCACTCAACCTTACATTTTAACTGCATCTGTACTTTGTCAGACACACCCTTACAAATGTCTAAATGGTTGTGTAGTCATTTCATGGTGAAATAGTCTTGGGATGATTTGACCTCAACACTTTTTTTTGTTGATGCATACTGAAATAACCATGTATTTGTGGTTCAAGTCAGTCAGGATTGTTTTCTGTCTGCATTGGATTTTCAAGGACAGATGGCTTCCAACGTCTAGAGCTCAATTCAAGAGAAAACTGGAAAGGAAGTAGTTTGATTCTTTGCAGGAATTACTGTCTAAACAGAACCTGACTTCAACAGATTTCTGTGCAAAACCCTTTGATTCCCATTTTCCATCTGTGATAAATTTGGGTTGTTATTGTTGGATTTGTATCTTTCCTTTGATAAACATATTAAAATATGGTCCAAATAGCTTTTTATCTTCTGAAAGATATACTGTGAATGAAACCCCCTCTGACTTCTATGGGTTTGGAAGCAGTTTTCCTGCTTTTATTATAGTTGCACCAGGTTTGCAATTCTTTGCTTGTGGTTTGCTCACAATGCTAATGCAGAATTTGTGTTTGGCTCAGAAAGCAGCTGTAAAATGGAATTATTAATTGGAGATATATTAATATTTCCCTCACCTTGATGCTTTCCCCATTTTTTGCCATTGATTATTACCTCCACCAGAGTGAAACTAGGAGTCTTGGGAATCAGTTTTGGGAGGGATGCTGAATACCACACTTCTGATGTCAGGCTTGAGACTGTTCCCATGATCCTTTTGCTTTCTCAGCATGGGACTTAACTCCCAGACAGTGTGAACTCAGAGCTTTCAATCTTTAAGCTTCTGTTTTGCATCTTCCCTCACTGAGCAAGCCATAGCTGCAAAAAGAGACATCACAGCGGTCAAGACCTTATGGTTCCTGTGGTGATGGTCAGTCATGGTTACACTGCTCTTCCCAGAGGAGCTTGGGTGACCTAAGACAGTTTCAGGCAAAAAAAAAAAGGAACACTTCAACTCTGATTCACACTGGCTTGAACTGTGGTCATCTGCTCCTCGTTATTTCCTTGTGAAAATATCCCACTTTTTAGCCTCTTTACTGGTATTATTATCAGAAGGACTTGGGGATGTTGGTTGATGAAGAAGCTTGACATGACCTGACAATGTGCACTCCCAGCTCAGAAAGCCAGTGGTGCCCTGGGCTGCATCCAAAGCAGGGTGGCCAGCAGGGCGAGGGAGGGGATTCTGCCCCTCTGCTCTGCCCTTGTGAGACCCCACCTGCACTGCTGTGCACAGTTCTGGGGCCCCCAGCAGGAGAAGGACATGGACCCATTAAATTGTGTCCAGAGGAGGGCTACAGAAATGCTCGGAGGGCTCTAACAGCTCTCCTGTGAAGACAGGCTGAGAGTCCTGGGGTTGTTCAGCCAGGAGAAGAGAAGGCTCCAGGGAGACCTTACAGCAACATTCAATTACTTGAAGAGGACCTACAAAAAGGCTGGAGATGGACTTTTGACAAGGCACGTAGTGGTAGGACAAAGGGCATTGGCTTTAAAGTGGAAGAGGGTAGGTTTAGGTTCCATATTAGGAAGAAATTCTTCACTGTGAGGGTGGTGAGACACTGGAACAGGTGGCCCAGAGAATCTGTGGATGCCAGGCTGGATGGAGCTTTAAGCAACCTGGTCTAGTGGAAGGTGTTCCTGCCCACAGCAGGGGGGTTGGAACTAGATAATCTTTAAGATTCTTTCCAACCCAAGCCATTCTATGATCTTCATTATCTGTAATAGTATTATTACAATTTGCCATCATCTGTGTCATTGACGAGTCCAGCAATCTGAGCTGTTGGTCTGTAGCTGACAATGACACTCTCTTTGACTGGGGCACCTGTGGGCATCTAGCTTCTTGAAGGACCTCTCTGCAGCAGCACTGCCCCTCACTGCTGCAGCTGGGCCAGACCTGGGCAGTGTGCCCGAGTGCTCAGGGGAATTTATTCTCTGAGAGACCCTATCATTCACCAGATACTGATACCTACATTTTCCTAAGGTCACCTGGCTGACTGAGGAAGGCAAAATGTAACAATAATTTTCTTCTATCTGCCTGTCCTACTGGATATTATTTGATAGGACAGGAGATTATTGTTTTAAACCCAAAAAAGGTAGATTCAGACTAAATATAAGGAAGATATTTTTTGTGATGAGGGTGATGGCACAAGTTGCCCAAAGAGGTGGTAGATGCCCCATCCCTGGGAACATTCAAGGCCAGGTTGGATGGGATTCTGAGCAACCTGATCTAGTTGAAGATTTCTCTGCCCATGGCAGCGAGGTTGGTCTAGACAGCCTTTAGAGGTTCCTTCCAACCCAAACTATTCTACAATTCTTTGATTCTATGACTCTATTATTCTATTATTTTCTTTCAGTCTTCCTTCTCAGGCTGTGGCATTGAGACCCTGGAGTCAAAAGTCTTATTATATTCTCTTGATTTGAAAAGCAGCATTCCTTCCTTCAGCAAATAAGAATATGACCCTAAAACAACTAATTTAACTGACAATATTTCACTTTCAAGATATTTTAACCCATATCAAATACTGAATAGTTTGTCCCCTGGAAAGGTGAATTTCTCACACCTTTCTTGAGAATCAGAAAGATCCCCCAGAGCAGTTGCCTCTCCCTGGTGTAGACAAGGAAACCTTGGCATGATGAGGATAAAATGGTGCCAGTGCAGCCTCAAAATCAGCCCCAAGACTGTGCTGGGCTCAGTGAGATTACACAATGCAATTGGATCATTTAGATTGTTTGATGTCTTGCCAAGTTTGAGGTTGACAGTCAGATTCAAACCCAAGTTCAGGAAGTTTCCATCTTGCTAAGCTTTTGCTCGGTGGGACACACTGTGTATTTTTGCTTCAGTTAATGGGTTATTTCTGTTGCACAGGGAGGATTAATTGTACCGTGATCATTTTGCAGTTAGTATGTCATGGATATTAATCAATCTGAGTCTGGAAAAAGATGAGTATTGATCTGTGTTATTTACTAGAATTACACTGCCACATTTTTGCTTGAGAGCTCCCTTGCGAAATATAATTTGTTTGTGTAAGCTTGAAACAAAAATTCAGTCACAAGGAGAGCTAATTAAAATAATGGCTTGCTACTATTTTAATATTAATTCACTTTTCAGTCATTCATATTGCTGCATGCTTTCCTGTGATGACTGCAGGCCCACATAATTAGGTAATGATGTGGACTGGACGAGCATTGTGGCCCAACACGGTGCCTTGAGAGCCCAGGGAAGTGGCAGGTTACCACAGCCTGAGCACTCATCTGTGCCTGCATGGCAGAAGAGCTTGGGACTTTGACTCTGAATGAGTTGTCAGGGAGTAGGATGCAAATATCTGCATTCCTCCATGCACCCTCCATCCCCACACCCCAGGATCCACTCTCCCAATCTACCATCAGGGAGTAGCTCCGGCTTCTCTCTTGGGCACCTCTGTTGGGTGGAAGAGCCTGGTGGAGCTGTTGTGTGGTCCAGGGTCCTCTGCTCTCTTGCAGAGGCTCCTTGTGACCTTCCTGTGAGTGAAAAGGAGGCTTCTTGCAGAAAAAAAACCATGCTGATGATGTGACTGAGGCCACCAACTGTTATCACAAAGGCGACAGTAGACTATGAGCTATTTGGAACAGCTTTTGGGCAACACCAATCTGGACTGAATTTAAAAAGAAATCTGTCTCAGTGGTTTCTCTCCCTCCCTTTAAATTCCTGATTTTTTTTTTTTGGTTGTTGTTTTTTTAAATCTTAGACACTTTAAAGACTGTTTTCTGGTCTTTAGTTTTAGACAGATGAACAACAGAACTTTATAAGCTGATTGTGTTCAGATGTACATCTGCAGCAATAATTGGGATACACGAGGACAAGGGAATGTGTCACTCTAACATTTCACAATCAATGTTGGAATGCAACCACAAACAGAAACCACATTCTGTTGTTAATTGTTTGATTTAAACCCATAAACCCTGTAAAACTCAAAGACATAAGAACAATAAAAATCACATAATGCTGATGAAAGCCATGCAAGTTTTGAGACCAGATTCCTGTCCCCAGATTCACGTCAGCTCATGCACAGATCTTGTGAACCAAGTTAAGACGTAAAGTTCCTTTTTTAAGTCTCCTGCAAGAAGTGCTGCAGGGGGACACTGGGATGACCTGAATGGTTCAGGAATACAGACACATCCTACTGTCTCTTCTCCCCCTTTCCCCCTCTCCATTCTCTTTCACACCCCTTCTCCCATGGTAGACCTTGCTATGATTCAGGCTTTTCCCTAAACTACTGTGTTCTCCCAAAGAAGCAGCATTAAGGAGGTTTTCAGCTTGCCATGCAGCTTTGTTGTAGTTTCCTTAAAACTCAGTGGAAATGCAGTTCTAGTAGGAAAGTTACTGCATTAATTACCAAAAAATAATAATAAAAAAAGTTTAGTACACCGCCTTCCACAAATCCCAAACCTTCAAAACCTCTTAGCCAACAGGATCTGGACTTTTTAAGTAAAACTTTCCAAGCTTTAATCACAAACAAATATTCCCTGTGATTGTGTACTCAAATAAAATAATTATGCTCTTTCATATAAAAAAAGTAATTGAAATATTTCAGTGACCCCTAACTAATAAATTGTCCTAGAGTTGACCCTTTTCTTTGGAGAAAAAAATAGATAATTCACCTTTGGTTCAGCATTGTCTAAAGTTACCTGAACATGGTCCTACTTTTCCTATTCTGACCATGATGGTGAAAATAAAAGGTTCTTCTCCCAGGAAGGAGCAATGAAGCACCATAGGAGCTGATACCTTTGGACCTTTGGCACTGAGACAGACTTTCTGTCAGTCATGGGTTAGGAAAAGGAGGTGAATTTCCACAGTTCTGCACAAAATAGGAGTAAAACTAGTCTCAAGTCTGAAACAACCTTGACTAGTACCGATGAATCTGCTACAACAAAGATAAGACCATATACACTTGATCCAACCCTCATCTGAACCATTTTCTGGAGAACATGGTGTTTACAGGCATATATACACAGGATGGCATGTGATAGTTAGAGAATTTGATTATGTGAACACATATTTGCATTCCATGGTAGGAAAGTGGAAAGATGGGATCATAGCAATTCTAAATCATCTGAAAGACAAATGAGAAACTACCATGATGAAAAATGTAGAAATCAGGCTAGGTAATCTAAGTAAACCCCCCATGTCTCTGAGTTTTCAGGTAAAAAGCATATATATAATGCCCACACCTTTCCTTATATGGAATTTAGCCATTTGTGTTCTACTCAGGCTCCTGTTCCCCATTCAATTCTTTGTTTCCAAGCTTGTCCATTTTCATTTATCACCTTCTCTACTCCTCTCTAAAATCATATTCTGGTAGTTCACTTGCCTGGAAAAAGTTCCCTGCTGCTTCTCTAGAACCAGATCTACTTCTGCTATGGCTTAGTGTAGGCAGAGATGCTTTTGGGGCTTGATCATTTGTGGACAAACTGCAAAGCAGGCAGTGGTGACTGAATGATGAATATCAGTGTAAGGTGAATTGACACAGACAGGCTTTTATTGCCAAGAATAGGAGGAAACCATTTTATTCCCTAATTTGCTGACAGCTCTGGCAGGTTAAAGAACCAAGTGTCATATCAGAACATTGTTTGTACATGGAGAGGTTGGTGAATACTTCTAGATTCAGCAAATTAAAAAAAAAGGGAAGGAAAAATGTAGGATAGATTGGTGTCAGTTTTGCTGGAGTGGGATTTTGTCAGTAATATGTTGCTATGAAAGGTTACAAATTGTTTTCTCTATGCTTTTACATTGCTAAAGTCCCTTTAGTGTGCAAGAATATGTTTTATTATGAGAAATTAATGGAAAGTAACCATCATACCACAGGAAAATGTACAGTAAACAGAAAACACATATTATGAATTTGGTATCATTTGTTTGAGGAAGAATATGCATATAGAAATAAATAGTACTCAGAAAGAAAAACATATAAATGACAATGTCCTTCCACTTAACTCTACTTCACAGGAAGAAAACCATTTTATGAGTACTATCAGCATCCAAAAAAGACTGTTATGTGAAAAGCATGGCAACATTGCACAGTGTCTTCTTCAGGTGTGAAAAAATACTCTGCATAGAATAAGATAAATCTGCATAGAATAAGATTTAACACCTTATTCTGAGCTACACTTTTGGCGGACTACTCTTACATTTCCAGGTTTGTCACTGGTATTTAGTGAACCTGAGAAAGCTTTCCCTAAACTTGCTCTGTGTGTGTGTTTTCAATCATCCCTTCTGAGCTTGTAGGATGAAAGTTCCTGAAAGATTTCCAACCAGCTCTACTTTAAAATTGATTACTTAATGTACATCACTTTTTCTTTCTGAAGAAGTAGCCCAGAAAACAGAAGGAAAGAGCAAGATGACATAGCAAATATGAGCCCTGTTTTAAAATTTCTTGAAATAAGTAGATTGAATCAGGAGAGAGCACAATTCAAAAGAACTGCCTTCTTTCCTTGATACTAAATTTAGGGTGTTGGTCAGCAGGCAGGCTCAGTTTTACTCTGGAAATGAGAGAAGCCCATATTTTACTGGGTATTTCCCTGTGCTTTGCATAGGGTGGGTACCAGAATCAGTGTATGCCTGTGAGAGTATGGGCTCATGCTTTGCAATAACTGAGCCACTGGCATCAAGCAGCTACACAGTCGTTTATCCACCTGGGTTCTTTCAGGCTACCACTTTTCAGAACCTGCACAACAATATTGAAAATTAAACCCAGTTAATAGAAAAAAATGTTAAATCAGTGGCCATAAAATTTAATGGGTTTATAGCAGTCTTAACACAGTAGGACTGAATTATCGTGTTAATTTAATTTCCATTTCTAAATGAACCAGAAGGCACAATAAAGGTCAATTAACTACTATATTCCTGGTCTTCTTTTATTCTTCTACTGTCTCTTTTAAATCACGGTCACCTCCAAAGCACTCAAACATTTTCTGGAAGTTCATGTGTTTCTCTTAGAGACTCTGTATGAATATATACAGCTAACAACACATCAGGTGCTCAAATACATGGATTGCTTTACTATATTCTACCTGTATCTGTAGATAAGTCTGTGTCAGAGCTAAATAAACATTGCAGAGAGGTTTATTTGCTGGTATTCATTGCCCTGTCCTTGTTTTTGGATGATTTTTGGGCTCTGGAAGATTAACATTAGCTCTGATCTATGTCCTTACAAGCAAATGGTGTGTGTGCATCCTTCCCTTCTTCCTTCCTATGCTCACAATACTCTCCATCACTGCTGGTGAAGCAGCTTCAAAGTCTTCCCTAAAATTAGCATATACCATGATGCCCCCCCAAAATTCACAGCAGTTAGGCTAAGAGACTGCTTAGCACATTGCCCAGGCTTATCTCTTTTTAATTGCTTCCCTCTGCAGTCAGTGATTTCCTCCTACCTTACATCTGGAGTGCAAGGTCTCAGTTGCACATGACAAGCTCATCTGGGTCATTATCTGTAGAAACAGACTGGGCACTTTAAAAGGACTACAGTAATTAATGCTCTAGGTTTCTTCAGAGGCACCTGTGATTTCCATTGAGATGAGCATGTCATCCGTGTAGTTTATACTATTTGGGATCATGTCACTTGCCAAATTTATTGGTATGTTGTTTGTGTGTGCTCAGGAGGGGCTGTGACACCTGAGTAGAGCTGCCAGTAAACTGCAGGATGGCTGAAACACAAAAGGTAAATCTCTGCAAATTCTGGAGCTAATGGGAATTCTGCCTGTTGATTTTAATAGGGCCAAGGTTGTACTGGAGATGTTTAAATTCCCAGGGTCACACAGAGTCTTAGTGATCCTGCTGGGGATGTAGTCGGATGTCTGGGATTGCACCTCAGCTACGCAGCAAACCTCCCCTCCCTTCTGAGGAGTCAAGTCTGCCCATGTCTTAAAGCTTCCTCTGGAATACATTCCTTGTCTGTTCTTGATTATTTCCTTTCTTCAAAAGACCGTTTACAGACAAAATTATTTCCTTATTTCTCTTTCTGTGATGAAATGGGATCCAGTGACTCATGATTAGAGCAACATATGTATCAGAGTGGTTTATTTATTTTTTTATTTGTAAAGTTTTTTTGTTAAGGAATCGACAAGATTTACCAATTCATATTTAAACAGCCTTGAAATAGTGATCTAAAGAGATGTTAAAAAAAAAGATAAATCTTTAATTTTGCATATTCTGTGGGCTGGAATTGCACAAGGCCTGAAATGTTGCCATATAAAACAGTGCTCTTTGTATGGTCATATGTGCAGCATGAGCTGTACAGGACTGACAGAGCCTGAGGCAACTTTGACTTCTGTATCCAAGCAGTACTATTTTTGAAGTCCACAAATCAATTTAAACCTCCCCCTGCCCCCCCCAAACACAGGAAAACCCTTGTTATGTACTGGTGCAAAGTGTCTGTTGTGGGACCTGGAGCAAGAAATGGAGAGGTACCTCCTGTCCAGTCAAGTGGGCATGCAAGACCTATCCCCTCTGGCATGTGAGCACAGACCAGCTGCATCTTCTATGTATTTAATAAATCTGCCCCAGGTCTTGCTAAGCAATGTGTGTTCTGCTGGGCTTTTAAAGGACATGGCAAGTGAGAAAGGTTATATGTTACTTGGGTGTTGTTCGAAAATTCAGCGTAGTTTCCTGAAAGTTCAAACTTTTTTCTACTTTGGGAAATGAAATAAATCATGCCCAGTGGGTTTCTTACAGCAAAATGCAGGCTGCTGTTTTGGCAATGTAAAAGAAGAGCAAAAATAAAGATAGAGAACTAAAGTTTAAAGAGATTTCTGCAATTGTCGATTTCAAATGCAGAAGCCCCTTAGGCAAGTGTCAGGCGAAGCTGGTAGGAGGGAAACCAAGAATAGTCTGTAGAAATAACTCCAAAATGTCATTGAAAAATAGAAGGAATGAATCAATTATATAGAGCTTTTAAAGCCATCCATTAGAGAACAACAGTTCTTTGCTATAGGAGGAGGGAAAAAATCTGCAGAAGTTTATTCCTATTAAACCATAGTTTGTATTCTAAAAGACAGTAATGCTGTCTGTTGGCATGTGTGAATTCTTTAAGATGTATTTATAAATAGTTGTTCTGCTGAAACAATTACAACTTGTATTGATGGTATTCTAGGTAGGCTCATATTGGTCGGGTTTTTTATTTTTTGCTTTTTAACTTTCAGTGTGTCAGATCCAGACACGCTGATCTTGATATTTTTTTTTGTGTGAAGGCTTGTGCTGGACATGCCTTTGTGGCTATCACTTAGGTTTCAATTTGCAAAGCCTTGTCAGCCATCTGGAATTGATAGCTTATGATCTGACACAAGCAGTCCTGTGCCACCCCTAACCACGAGCAGCCAGTAGCCAAAGGGAATAACCCAGGGCCTGAACTCTGCACAAGGTGTGCTTAGCTCAGTGGACAATTCTGAATAATCCTGTGAGTATCAGACCTGTCCTGCAATTTCCTGAGCAGAAGAAAGATGGTGGAGAAGTTATTTGGTCTGTAGTTCTAAGTTTTCATTTGGAAGAAATCACTGTGGAATTGGATGAACTGAATATGTGATTATAATAATAAAATGTGTAGTGGGGAAATCTTGGATCCTGAAACTGGTGGGCATCATTTAGCACCCTTGGTCTCTATGTGTACCTCTTAATTCTAGACAAGAGTCAGGAAAATTAAAATGTGGAATTGGGAATTTTAGCCAGCACTGTGTACATCAAGATCTTCAAAGTGATTTTGGATGTGCCGATCTGAGATATTTATTGTTTTATCTACCTTAAAAGATGCCTATTCTCATGAAGTGCACAGAGCATGCAGTGGCCACCTGCTCCCTTTCCCCAGCAAAGGTCATACTTGTTCGATTTTTGTGTGAGGCAGATTATTGATGGGGTTTTTTCTGCATTTAAAAATAAACATGCTTTAGGTTTCTTTCCCCATTTTTATATGAATATTTATTAGTTTATTTGTATGACTGGAATGACTTCCTCTGACTGATGTACTTTGTATTAGAGATCATACAGTATGAAAACTAGTATCTATTTTCCTTGTTCCTCAGACTGAAATGGCTATTGGATTAAGCTGGTGACGGCTTGAGCTGCTTTTTTGGGGATTGTTATTGAGTTTTAGCCAATTAAAAGAGAAAATTAGATACTGAATCATAGAATCATTGGATCAGTTAGGTTGGAAAAGACCATTAAGATCATCTAGTTCGTTGTATGAAATGCAGTGAAGAAATAATTTTCTTTGACCAGCTTGGCCACTGAAAGGAAACTGCCAGTAACATTATTTCTCTGAGAGGAATGTAACCTATGTGTGCATATGTATTTGTTGCCTGCTGCATCTGCCAGGAAAGCTGGAGAAAGATGTTACTCATTACCTACTAGGAAACATCTGTCCATTTTCAGAGCATAGCTTTTACAAGGCATGATATTAAATATTACATTTACACATCCTGAAAAGATTTAGAAAAGGAACAAAACTGTTACAAACAGTGAACGGAATGTGGTTAGACTTAGCAGTCAGAAATGAATGAACATGTTTTTGCAGAGGCTGCTGCTGGAGAGCAGGGGAGCTGCTCGCCTGGCTTGGAGACAGCCCCATCCAGGGTCTTCTGTCTCTCTCCCTGATGCCCTCCTTCTCTTTATCCCAGCCAGCCAGAGTACTGCCTATATGGCATGGCTGTCCTGGTCATCAAAAGTACAAAAGAAACCCAAGACCTGTGTTGAGTGTGCACAAACCTACCTTCCTTTGCCCTAGTGGTGTGCTTAGAGCTTGATGGGCTCCTGTTTGGAGCACTGGCACCTAGATTGGTTGGTAGAAACTTAAAGAAAAGGATTATGATAAGATTTGAAGTTCACATACCAAATTCATCAATTACCTCAACCCTTATTGTTCCTTTAATAGTTGAGTACTCTTCTGTTTTTTGCTCTTTTAGTCATGAAAGTGGAACTAAATGTCCATTTTACAAGTCAGTGTCGCAAGGCACTGAGGAGCAAGAAGTCTTATTGACTGAAAAACAGATGGTAAAATATCATAATATACTTTTGCACAGGGAGGTGAGCCAGTCCAATGCATCTTTCCCTTACCTCACACCCTACGTCTCTCCCTCACAAACCCTTCACAGACACAGAGAGGAGGGACACAGATGACATCTCTGGGGACAATGGCCCTTCTTCTATTTATATTTCTCAATTGGGGATTGACCGATTACATTTTTATAGTCACTTGTCCTTTTCAACTCATAGAAGGATTTCTTTTTCCTCCTCCTGGTTTGTTTTTTTTGGTTTTTTTTTTTTGTTTTTTTTTTTTTAATTAAGGCTAACAGTCATCCCATGGAAAGCTTTCTCCTTTCAGGAAATCTTTAACAGGATTGCACACATTGTCTCTCTGTTGGTTGTGCTGCTTTTAGCGTCGCACAACTGCATTTGTCTGAAGGAGATGTTTATTAAATGCAGATGCACATTACACAAGCACCATATTCATGCTATAATTTTGACCATAGCATCTTGAAATCCACTAGGGCATGATTTGGTAGAGAAATTATGATTTCTCTGGAAGTCCATGTATTACTCAATGCATGGATTCATTCTCCAGAGATTCCACACAGGTTTATACAATGTCAGAATCAGATGCCTTTTTCTTAAGGTTTAAATTAGGCTCTAAAACCAGTGAGATATTTTAAAATTATCTACACTAAAAGTATTCATAAGTCTGCAAGTCTGTATCTAAGCAGCTTCTGATACAGTTAAGTTACAGGAAACAGTTTCTAGGATTTTAATGTTTGCTCAATTCATTCAAATATTATGTGGGAGAACAAAATAAATGTCAGTAATCTTTGCAATTTGTAAGTTAACAATATATTATTATTGCAATATAGTTTAAATGTGCTTATTTAATTACAAATGCAAATATTCTTAAAATCAGTATTAGACAAATTTGGAGGAGAATTAGTCCTAAATCTCTAATGTGTTATAGTGAAATATAAGTCTATTTAATTTAGCTGAAGTTTTAAATTAACAAAATTATGCAAATTCAACTTGCTTGAATAGGTGGGGCAGACAAGGCAGGGGGTTGGCATTGTATGTAATGGAGGGGCTGGAATGTATGGAGCTCACAGTTGGCAGTGGCACACCTGAGAGACTCTGGGTAAGGATTAAGGGACAAACGAATAATGCAGATGTTGTCACTGGAGTCTGCTGTAAACCTCTCAGGCAGGATGATGATGCTGATGAATTATTCCTCAAGGAACTAAGGGGCACCTCCAGGTCAACTGCCATTGTGCTTTATGGGGGACTTCAGCTGGCTGAAAATTAACTGGGAGCATCACACAGCTATAACAAACAGGTCCAAGAGATTCCTAAAACATCTGGATGATAACTTCATGGTACAGGTGCCAAGGGAGATGACTCAGAAAGATCCCCTCCTTTGTCTGCTGCTTGCCAACAGAGTGATGTTCTCGTGAGTGATGTGGTGATCGGCACTGTCTTGGCCATGGCCACCATGAAGTGATTGAGTTTAAAATCTTTGTTGACAGGAGGAAAAGTGCAGGAAAACCTCAACTCTGGACATGAGGAGAGCAGACATCAGCCTGCTCAGGGAACTAGTTAGAAAAGTCCCCTGGAAAAATGCTTTTGAAGGTGCTGTGGTCCATTGTGCTGGCCTCTTTTTGAGCACCACCTCCTAATGGCATAAGAATGGGCAATTCCAAGCTGTTGGAAGTCAAGCAAATAAGGCAGAAGGCTGGCTTGGCTGAAAGGCCAAAGGGATCTTCTTTTGGGTCTAAGGCAAAAAAAGGAAGGTGTGTGCCCAGTGTAAGCAAGGTCAGGTGACATGGGAAGAATACAGAGATGCAGCTTGCCACTGTAGGAGAAAATTCGTGCAGCCAAAGACCAATTGGATTTGAAGCTGGCCAGAAATGTGGGGGACAATAAAAATTTATTTTAAATATGTATATGGCAAAAGGCAGCATAGAAATAACATCTGCCTGTTACGGGATGAGGCACCTCACAAACAGGGACGTGGACAAGGCAGAGGTGTTTAATGCATTCTTTGTCTCTGATGATGGACCAAGGGGATCTCAGTGCTCTGAGCTCGAGGGCCATGGCTGTGAGAATAATAAACTCTCAGTCGACCCTGAACTTGAGCGGGATTTGCTGCTCCAGCTGGATCCCTGTAAGTCCATGAGTCCTAGTAGGATTAATCCAAGAATACTCAAAGAGCTGACAGATATCATTGTGAGGCCTCTCTCAGTGATTTTTGAATGGTCTTGGTGATCTGGAGAGGTCCCAGCTGCCTAGTGGTGTCCCAGTTTTCAGGAGGGGCAAGGAAAATGACCCTGTAACTGGCTCCTGCAATGAGCACAAAAGGTTATAATAAATGGGGTGACGTCAGGCTGGTGACTGGTCTCTAGTGGGGTTTAACAGGGGCAATTCTCTTTACCATCTTCGTAAATGACTTGGATGCAGAACTTGAAGGCATACTAAGTAAGTTTGTCGGTGATACTAAATTGGGAGGGGCTGTGGACTCCCTTGAAAGCAGAGAGGCCCTGAAGAGACACCTAGGCAAGTTAGAGGGCTGGGCAATCACCAACCATATGAAGTTTAACAAAGGCAAATGCAGGATTCTGCACCTGGGATGGGGCAATCCTGGATCTACGGACAGCCTGGGGAACGAGAGCCTGGAGAGCAGTGCCACAGAAAGGGACCTGGGGGTCCTGGTTGATGGCAAATTGAATATGAACCAGCAGTGCCCTGGCAGCCAGGAGGGCCAGCCGTGTCCTGGGGGTCCAGCCAGGCAAGGGAGGGGATTGTCCTGCTCTGCTCCCTGCTGGCGTGGCCTCACCTCAAGAGCTGGGGGCAGTTTCAGGCACCACAACATAAAAAATATATTAAGTTATTAGAGAGAGTCCAAAGGGGGGCCATGAGGCTGGTGAAGGGTCTGGAGGGTAAGCTACCCACTAGTTCCTCATCTGGGGAACTCTGTCTCTCACAGGCAGACTTCACTCTGCCTGTGAAGTCTGTAGCAGTCTGTGGATATTTTGTACACCTCTTGTTTTTTTTAAGTTTGGACTTTAAGAGAATTCGTGGCTAACCACTTATGGTTTTCTTCAGACATTTAATGAGGACATACTAGATGTTTTTTTCACTACAGTTGTTTCCATTTTAGATGGATTCAGGTATGTGATAACATTCTAGATGACTATAGTGCTTCCTTTTCCAGTTTCCATGCTGTGTTTATTACAGCAATTCTCAGTGTTTATTGCAGCAGTTTCCTATTCACAGTGGTATCTGGGTATTATTTAGATACTGGAATTTAATATGAAACCAAAAACATACCAGGCAGCCTGATTCATATCTTTTTCACCTTCAACAAATGGAATCCTTGTAGTAAGAACTGTACAACTGGGAAAGTTATATTTAAGAGATCTCACTCTGTGGCCCAAAGCTGGACAGATATGGACTTTGTGAGGTCTCAGCTGAAACCTGTTCTAAAGATAAGGCAGTTATATATGACTGCCCTGACTTCATATCCCATGAATTAATGTCTGTGAGTCAGTAATAGAAACATCTCAGAATATTCCAGCTACCATACTGACACGAGGAAACACCTGGGTATCGTATTAGGTGATCTAGAAAAAGCTAGTCTGGACAGATGTGGTAAAAGTGGTTGAGGGAAAGTAGTTTCTAAGATGCTTATTTATATGGTGTTCAGTAACAGCATCCAAAGAGATTTCCACCCTGAAGATTCTGAGGATGCCTTACAGATGACATACTGTCTTGTAAATCCATGTGTCTTGTTTTTGGGTCACGCCATCTCTGGGATAAGGTTTGGGATTCTATTTCCTTCCTAACACTCCATTTCGTCTGATTTCTTTTAACAGAACAGGGACTGTGCTAATGGGCTTGTCTGATTTCCAAAAGCCTTTGAGACACATGTAAGTAGTGATGGCCCTTTTTATTCAGAACCTGATCTCTCCTGAGCAGCACCCCTGAGAAATGGGGTGGAGATTGGTCTCCTGAATCCAGTTACTGAGGAGTTTCAACCACTGCCTGCAGTGAACTAAGCTGCATCTTATTAAAGAGACCTTGTGAATGCAACTATAGATTTTACTTGCAAGATGAGGTATGGACCATTAGGACCGAGCCTGGGAAATTCTGAAATTCTGCTTTCCTGTTAAGACCAACAGGAATTTCCCACTGCAGACCAGTTCTCAGCTTTTCCAATCAATCACTTGTGTGTTTGATGAAAAATTCTCCTGTAATAAGTGACAATAAAAAGGCCATATGTATTTTTACTGTACATGCAGTGATCCTGTTTTGTGGAGTTCCACTGGTCCTATGGCTCCACAGCACTGAAGAGATAAAATAATTTTACTCAGAAAAGGTGCAGGGTAAACTAAAGTTGTTTTATGAAAACAGCCATGTTAATTTTACCTTTGAAGGAAACACACACACAAATAAAATCAATGGTTGCCAGGAACCATAACAGAGTGTTGCAAAAAAATGCATAGGAAAAGCCCCTGAAGCAGTTAAAGCAGAACAGAAAAACACAGTCAAAATATTTGTTCCTCCTCTAAAAAAACCCCAAACTTCTACAAATAGAAGCTGTTCTGTCTTATCTTCCAACCCAACATGATCATGATTGAAAAGACATTTTTTTTATAAATTAATACTATGTGGTTGTTAAATACACCTTGTTCCTCATAGAGACTGTTGTTATTTTTATTTTTTCTAGTGCAAATTGCATCATAAGGCAGCTAATGTTAGGCACTGCGTCTGGGTAATGACTTGATAAATTATTTGACTCAGTGATTGCTGACCTCGAGTTTATAATGTGATTTCACAAAAAATCTGCATAGAAACCTAATGGAGATAGACATGTTTTTTTCCTAAATATAGCAGCAACCTAGAGAACAGTAAAAAAAATAAGTACAAAAGTTAACAAGCACAGTTCATTAGCTTCTCATTGACTTGAAGACACCCAGTTGTGACAAACTTCTGCTGCTGTCATTGACAACTGTTTTAATGTGTTGGATTATTTTAAAGTGCTTGTCTGAAAAGCTACATTGATAATAGGATAGCAGTATGGGCCAAAACAGGAAAAAATGTTCTTTATACTTCTGGTATCTATCTTACATTTCTGCTATTGCATATTAAAAAGGTTAATAAAGCTGTGACCTGTTGCTTATGGGCTGGCATGTAGGCTTGGAGCACACACAGTTTGTTTGCCAGCTCTTTTGTTCTTACACTTTGAGGGTCTGATTCCCCCCTCCCCACCTTTGTTACTGAAGGCAAAAGAAAGAAAAGTATAGGAATGCATGAAGCACTGTATGAAAGGCATTTGAGAGAGCTGCCTTTGTGGTGTGATTGGTCTTTGATATGGACATTGCAGCCACTTGGGGTTAATGCTGGAGAGGCTTCCTACAACTTGGCTGCTCTTGCAGTGAAGCCATCTGTCTATTTCTTGAATGTTTTGTGGAGTCCATGAGACAGCATGTAAAGTTTCTGAACACTGAAAGGGGAAGAGGAGCAAACTGTGTTAGCTGGAGTTGTGGCAGGCTTGGACCCGTGGCCCTTCAAACACATACAGTTGGTTTATTTCTCAATTCAGCTAAATACAAAAAGAGTTACTTTATTTTTAGGGGTTTTTAAATGTTTGAATTGCATATTGTGGAACCATCATCCAATGAATATTTTCTGCTAAAAATGAGATAGATTTCTTTCAAAGACATGAGTCTTCAATAAACATGTTTAGACTGTAGAAATGTGGAATTTTAATCCTGATTATAAACCTGGCAGTTTAAAACTTCATATGATTCCTCTGTAATTAAAATAATTTCCAAATGCCTGTCATCTCTCAACCTATTTAGTAACAGTGGGATCTATGTCACTGAATCAGGGCAAATGTTGACATGTTCATGGGCGTGGAATCTGAGTCTTCCTCTCATCATTGAAACGACATGCCTGCAGGAAGGCTAAGGAAATTTGCTTGGCCACTAGTGAGTAGTATCAAGCGTGTTTCTTGATTTTTGGAGAAGAGGAATTTAAATTCTACAAATTTTGTTAGTTTTATAAAAACTTGAAACCCAAGAAAATCTAAAAATCTACTCCAAAGCTAAAACACTGCCAGCTCCTGCTGGATGCACATCAGCAACTGCACTCCAATAACAATGGCCAAACAATCACAAAATTGGAAACATCCACAAGAAATCTGAAATCTTAAAAACTTCATTAATGTACCTCGAAGTCCAGTCTTGGACTGACTTGTGACTGTTATTGTGCAGAATGGATTTAAGGTTTATTAAATTAGAATGTCTCTATAGATTAAAAAGAAGTTAATGTAGATATTCTAGTACAGGCATAATGATATTCTCAGAGTATGTGTATGATCGACACCAGTACTAGCTACATTTTTATTTGTTCCTCTGGTAAATCAATTATTATTCCTTAAATATCCTCAAGTCTCTCTCAGATAAAGATATCTCTCTGTTCTTACATGGGAAGTATATTTTAATTAAGAGTTCTGCTTTTTTTCTAATTTTGATGGACATTGCAGCTAAATTTTTACATGGCAATTGTTCACAGCCTGGGCACACCAGACCTGCTCAGACAGACTCAGAACACATGAGAGATACAATTTCATTGTTAGCACTATTGAACTTTCTGACTATCAAGCTTTTGAGATCTAATTTATATATGGTAAGTGTAATATAAAAAAAGCAAACCAACACTCACACTCAATAATCCTCTGCACTTCTTTCCTTCTTTACAAAAGCTCAGAATTCATTACTGAAGTTAAGGTATTATAATTAAGGTATTATAACTCTCAGCATCATTATGGGAAGTATTATTCATCATACCTTACATCTGAAGAAACAGGTGTGGAGAGAATTGAAGACAAATCCATAGAAGGATGATCCTTCTCTGGACTTTCAGCATAGCCCTTCTTTCAGTCTTAAATGTTTTTTATCTACTTCTACCCACTAAAGTGAGAATAGAAAGAAGATTTATTTTGTTATCACTTTACACCACATCATAAGGAAGCAAAAGGACCCAGCCAACACAAAACATCTATTGACATCTAATTATTTGTGGTACTGCTCTTCATTGATTGATTTGATGCTGTCAGGGCCAGTAGCTCTTTTAAAGCTCTACAGGTTTTGAAGTCCAGCTAGGCTAAGTATGACTAAATTTAGCAGATTTGACTCTTTTTGGAGGGTTTGTGATAGCAGTGCAGGAGAAGGATTTTCTAATGGTGTGGGCCCTCAGCAAAGCAGCTGGTGCATCATCAAACCAGAGAGTGTTCAGGGGTCTCCAACTGGTCTAGCTCTCCCCTCAGCCAGACTTCAATTTTGGGTTAAAAGCAGCATCTACATCACTTTTGAAAATTCTTCAGTGGACTTTAAACTTGGTTGGATCTTGGCTGATTGCAGTCACCTCTCTGCAGTTCCCCAATACTTCACAAAGCCAATTAGCTGTGGCCTTCAGTCCTTCTTCCCATCTGTGGGCTAAGGGAGGGAGCTGAAGTCCATTTTGAGCTCTGAGATGACACCTGAGTCCTGCAGCCAGCTAACAGACATGCTCCAAGGGCAAACATGTCACAATGCCCTTCCATTCACTTCACAGTTCCCTTTTTCCTCGAAAACAACTGATCTGTGAGCAGGAAAACCATTTACTCAAAAATAAAGAGTAAAATGTTTTTCCTCTTCGATAATGTTCCCTCTTCTTTCAGTAGGTATTATGTTCTGTAATGTGCTGTGTGTGCACCCATTTTGTCATCGCTTTGGGTCATCCTTGCTCACAATTGGTTATTTACTCAGGGGCTTTTGAAATTATTGAGTTGACACATCTGTCAGACAGCAAAGGCAGAAATGCTAAAAGGTCACTTGGAGAGAAACCAGCTGCCTCAGACAAACCTTTCTGCCTTCAAATAGCACAATCATTATAGTCTAACAGATGGGGCCTCTGCTTTCATTTCTGCTTTTCTCCTTCACTTCAGGTATTTAGATACACTACCTCATTGCCAGGTCAACACAGGCCTTCTGGTAATTACCTACACAATAGGCAGCTCTCCGCTTAGGAGAAAACAGCTCCATTTTCTGTCTGCAAATGGGGAACCTGTTTCCTCACAGATATGAGTTACAGAAGGTTGGCCACAAACTTTCCTATTAACAGATTAATTTGGACACCAGTCATTACACTAGGAAGCATGCATTTAGTACTGATCTAACACTTGGGAGAGCCTGGGGGCTTTTGGCAAAGATGGTGATAAGTAGAAGTGAGTGAATAATTCTTAGCAAATAATTAAGTCAACAAATTTGGACTCCCTCCCTGTTTGGTGAATATTAACCAAGCAATTGTGATTTCCTCTGATTTATTCAATATCCGTGTTTTTGAAGAAGCATCCATTCAGATGATTTACATTGCAGCTGGTGAGTGATGATGATTCTGATTTGTGCTGTTGGGCTGGTGAGAGCCGTAAACCATGTGATACTGTTTCTGTGCTGTGACTGGGCACAGCAGAGGGATTGCTTCTGACATAATTGCTCTCCTGTTTTAAACTTTCTTTCAGGGGAAAATAT
The DNA here is from genome assembly GCA_013399835.1 of Leptocoma aspasia. NCBI lineage: Eukaryota > Metazoa > Chordata > Aves > Passeriformes > Nectariniidae > Leptocoma > Leptocoma aspasia. The sequence continues at coordinate 208,895 of VXAX01002076.1, forward strand.
GTCAAAAGCTTGATTGCTCATCAAGCATGTGGAAAAGGAACAATGAGAAGCTGCTGAAGTATTCAGGTGAATGGAAAAGAAAGGTCCTCACCAAGTTTCCTTAAAAAAAGATATTTTCAGAAACATCATGTGCATTTACACAAATTCTTGGACAAGAAAAAGGCTGATTTTCAATAGGAAAAAAAATCCCACAACAAAATCAAAAGTGTTAAAATGGCAGTCATTGTTTCAAGAAATCCAATTCCATTTCAAATCAAATCAATGTCCATGAGGAAAGCTATGTGTTTTGACAGAGAACACATATTTGAACTGTGTGAAAATTCTTGATTCTCAATAGACATAGTGGAACATTTTTTAAAATAAAATTCATGCACTGTGGGCAATAACACAAAACTGAAAACTGTGCTTTTGGAAGGTCAGTGCTCTACAAATTGAGCAGTATTGGAAGTGGTGCTTTCAAAGTATATATCCATTATGGAATCCATCTTAGAGAGCTTTTAACACCAAGTGTCACCAGGACACAGAGATTTCAAAGCAACTGAACTCATTGTAAATTTGCTATTCTTTGGAAAAATAGAAGGAGGTAAAGGAAGGTCTTTACTCTGTGTTACTGATCAGCTGGCACAAAGAAATAATGAACAATTCAGAAAGCATCTTTTGGTTTTGGTGTTGGTTGATTATGGTGGCTCACTTCACTTAATTTCAGGTAACCTATCCTGTTGATAGGATAGACTAACCCTCAAGCTGTGGTTAATAAATCTGGATAATACTGCAAACTGTATGAAAACGAACTACAGGAAGGAAATCTTTTAATCACAAGGATTGTGATGTAAGAGATCATAAAATTCTCTATGAGGTCAAATCTTGAAAATAAATCTTACAGTCTTTAAAAGACATCTGGTAAAAAAAAGGACCACGACTGTACTCCAAGTCAAGGCATTTAGGAAACAGTAATTGCTAACATTTGAACTTGCAAAAAAGCAGAAACAGCTCAGTCAAGGATGAAGCATTGGAAAGGGAAGACAGTGCTTCCCAGCAGGATTGTGTAATACTAAATGATGCAAAAAAAAGTCATCATAAGTGAAGATCTGCAAACTCTATAACCTAAGCAGCAAAGATTCCTGCTGTGCATCCTGTTCGAGCTAAACTAAACCGGGAGAATCTCTGCAGTAGAAATAGTCCAGAACAGGGTATCCCAAGTTTGTTCAGATCCATGTGGAATCTTGACAGAGACTGAGGGATTTGCTTTGCTAGAAAGCAAAGGCTGCTAGTGCAGGGAGGTCAAGATCTGTGCTCCAAACTCTTGTTCCACAAATTGAGGAACCCATAGGCTAGAAGTGCCAGGGTGTCATTCCCTAAAATGGTACTGAAAAATATATTTGCATGGATACACAGAAGTTGTTCAGGGACAAAAAGATCCAAGGTAGAGCCAGTACTTGTCCCAAATGATTAGTGACACCGAGGAAGTTGTCAAGGCTTGGAACTTATGCCAAAAACACAGGCCAAGTCAAGCAGGAGAGTCCATGTTGGCACAGGAAAAATTGTTCTCCTGGAGCAAAGTATGCACAGAATTGTTTAGAGTGACTGGAAAACATTATGTACTTGTCCTAGACTATTATTCTCATGTCAGTAGAACAGCTTTACTAGAAGATACTAGAGCTAAACTGTGATTATGCTTGTCAAATGTGTTTACACTAGACGCAGAATACCTGGCATAGCGATGCTTGGCAATGAAGCACAGCTTAATAGGCACAAGTGCTGGCTGCTAGTGGTGAGTTTGGGGTTTGGATCTGTAATCCCTTGCCTTTTATTTACACCAGTCCAATGGGCAGGTTGAAAACTATGTCAGTGTAATAGATTTGCTCTTAAAAACAGATTGTTAATCCATAGTGAGGATAATTCCTACATGAAAAAGATACTGATTTTAGCTCTGAGCAGAACTAAGGGTTGAAATTAGCAGTGGTATCCTAGGAATTGTCAGCCTGATTACATTGTCAGCAGACTGAAGGGATATACGTAGTCCCAGCACTTTACAGCTTGCAAGGTGACTTAACTATTTTTTTCTTTCAGAGAGGATGTTATGTGAGTAAAATTCCTGGCAGGTTAAAAGAGAAAAGCACGAGGATACCGTATTTTAAAAAAAGAGCAGACTATGTGGTAGCTGCTGCTGTTAGGAAGGTGGCAGAGTGCTGTGTGTGGCAGTGAGAGCCCTCCTTCCTGTGCAGCTGCTTTGTTAAAAGATGTCCTCTTGCACCAGAACAGAAACAAGCACCTAAAATAACCTCCTTAGAGAACATATCAACGAAAAAAGAGGCAAAAACCCAAATGGCATCAGTTCCCGTATGTGCGTCTTTAAGTCTCAGGGCTGTGCTCCGGCGTCCAGATCCTTTTGTATTCAAGTTATTGGCTTGCATCAGGTTTATGCAAGTTGCTGAAAGTCATTACCAGCCTAGGGTTGTTATATGTCCAATGTGAGATGAATTAGTTGTGCTTGACAGCTGGGGTAGAGCTTAGATGCTTAGATGCAGAACATATTGCCATCAGGTCTTTTTTTTCTTTCTTTTTTTTTCTTTTTTGCCTTTTCTTTTTTTTTTCCCTATTCCCTTTTTACCATCAAATATTCTGTAAGAGTTGCTAGGAGCTGGATTGGCAGTATTCAGCCTTGGAATGATTTTCTGTGCTGCTCAGGAGTCCCTGGTCAGGGGTAAGCCTGTGAGATCTGATAAAAGCAGGTTGAGATGCTTTGAGGAATGGTGGCAACCTAAAAACTATAAAATCTGAGGTTAAGGAATTTACGCTAAAGGGAGCAGAGTTAGTCTGAGTTAACATATTTAATGCCAGCTCCAGCTAGTCTCTTTTAAAAAATTCTTAAAATTTGTACCTCCTGAATCCTATGTGTTTCAGGATGTGAAGAGGTAACATTATTATCATCCATCATTAAATCCACTGAGTGTCAAACTTATCACCTTGACACTTTAATGATCCTTAAGATGTCCTTGTAAAAGCTGGGTACCATGGCAACCACTCAAACACAGGGCCTTGGCATTGCTGTACTTCTCTTAATAAATCAGGCATAATTGGTATCTATGTATTATAATAAATTAAAAGTTATTCAACTGGAATGATTTTATATTGTACAATATTAAGTCATTAAGTTTGCTGTTCTGATGTCTCCTTTGTGATAGAATTCCTGTGTGTGCTTTTTAACACAGAAGATTTTATCTTCTCCTCACAAGATGTAACTGGGGGGATTTTAGGGTGCAGCAGATCAGTGCATAGTCTGTCACCCCCAGCAAAGTGGGTTTAAACCAGAACCCCACTGAAATGATTTGTTTCCAAGGACCAAAGTAATGAGATTAGGGAGGTTAAAATTGCCCGTACATTTACTCAGGATGCTGCATGATCCTTCTGTAATGATCTGTCCTTCTTCCCTTTGTCTTCTGCTTTGTCTTCCTGCTCAACCTGCAGACCTGCACAGCAGCTGGGGTGAATTGCCATGGAAAAGGTGGATGTAGCCCCCAGGAAGGTCCTGGGGAAGGTGAGAGGGGATGTGCCATCCCTGTGATGCCACTGTGCCAGTGGCACTCAGCTCTGTGCCTGCTCCGTCTTGACTCTGTCCTGTCCCCACTGTCTCAGGTCACCTTTTGGAAGAGGTCTGGTTAGGAATTACAAATCCTTGAAGATAGGAATATGTGGTCACTGTAAACAGAGGGTACAAAAAGAAAATTGCCATATATCCAGGTTCTTCCTATCTATTCTGTCCTCCATGGCAGCACCAGAAAAGAGGGTTTGAATTCATTGCCTTTGTGTTGCAAAGGTCATCACGCTGTCTGTGTAGCACTTTCTGGAATCAGACTGCTTGAATGGAATATGAAATGTTGGGTGGAAAACTAGAAAGCATATTAAGAATATTCCCCTGACAGAATGAATAGGTCTAGTTGTTAAATGCCATCTCCTTCCTTTCTTTAAAGATCTTATATTGATTTTCTGAATGGGTCCTTAATGCCACAGGGTTATAAGGTATTTAAAAAATTAATTATTTTGCCCATAGGATGACAACAGTGAAAGCCATGTGAAATTTCCATTTGTTTTCTGCAGACTTTGAGTTTTAAATGTCTGGATTTTAAAGCATAAACCTATTCTGTTAATGAGACTGGGAATCAGAAAACAAGATTTTTCATTGTACCGTATCCAATTGGCCAACTACAGAAAAAGACTAGAATGAATTCACAGTGATAATAGTAGATGCATTGGTGGGAAATGGGAATGCAGAGATTTTTCAGGTTCTCAGTTAAGTCACTGTGAGCTCTAGCTGGACTGAGGTCTGTCTGAAAGCCTCCTTGTTACCTTGCCTGACCAGATTTTGTGACTCTGTACTGATTTGTGTGCCATTTTCAGTTTTGATGCCACAGTGGTGGCTTTCTGACCTTCCCCTGATTTGATACTGAAAAAAATAAAGTCAAAATTGGTCCTTGGATATGTTTGTCCAAAATAATGTGTGAATGCTCTTTTTGTGGGCACAAGGTCTCCTTGGACACAGTGTGTACACAGTGTGGCACAGTGACAGCAGCACATTTCTGAATAGGTCTCCATTACACACGCCTAAGAAGTTCTCAACACAGCAGAGTATTTGTGAATATACTTATCCTGAAACCTGTTTCAATATCTCACTGATAGAAAAAAAACTGCTAATACTTATGCAGGTGTTTATCTGGACTGCTGAGCTAATTAAGACTGGTCATCTACACAGTGAAGCTAAGTCAAAACATAAACATCTATCGCTGTGTCATTGTGATTTTAACAATTATCCTGCTTGCCCTTCGTGCCCAGGTTTTTCTTAGACTTTCCAGTTGTGTTTTATATTCAGGCATCAGCTCTCAAGGACAAAGACAGGGTCTGAGCTTTTGGTGACAAACAGCTCTAGCACACTGGAAGATGCTCAAAAAGAATGTTAATCATTAAAGGGATGCTAATAGTTCCCTTCTTTCACCACTACTGTGCAGTTGTATCAAACAGTACAACAGTTTAGAGCTATAAAATAAATATGTATCCTTGATCACAATAGCATTATCAATACACAGAAATTTTAAAGTGAAAAGGTTATTGTTGAAATATGTTGTTTATCAACACTTTTATTTTTAATATCTTCTTATTCATATAAGATCAAAATCTAAAGGAAGTTGAATTTAGTTACTGAAATTGATGTTTTAAACTGAGACCCAATTTTAGATGTCTTTGATTCCTCACAAAAATTGATTTATTGCCCCAAATTCAAAAGGTCACAGAATTAAAAAATAGTATTTTAATATTCTTAGTCTTATATAAGCTTTTAATAAAAGTATTTTACTAAAAGTATTTTGGATTCTGATACACAAAGACTAATGCTTGCCTACAGAGAAATAATAAGATCCCAAAGAAAAATGCAATGCTAGTAATGTACATTTTGCCACACTAATGCCTAGCATGATAGATATTGTTATTTAAAACAGGAACTTCTGAGAGGTATTGCTTACAAATATTTTCAGGATAATTTTAGCATATTCTTCCACACACTTCTGCAACTCACTGCTTTCACAATTCATTTCACTACTGATGAACTTGGCTTGTGAAGCACTTGTGGAGCTGTTGTGCACTACAGAAAATGACATTTAAGAGGGTGGAGGAGAAAGACCAAAGTAAAACAGAGATCTGCACAAGAAAAGATCTTTACAGTTTAGGTGGTGGCTTAGGACTGGAATAAGAGCATTTTGACTGTAGAGTTATTGTTACCAGATCCCTTGTTTCTGCAAAGACAAATATTTATTTGGGTATATTAATGCACTTGTTATCACATCTGAGGTACCTTAGCTGAGCTCAAACTATTTCTGCATAGTAGCAAGTTTCCAGATATCATCTTTCCAAATTTTAATTTCTTTCTTTTTATTTTTCTTCTTCCTTTTTTTTTTTTTCCCTAAAGAAGAATTGCTGCTTTAATCATACCAGGAATTCTTATGTTCAGCAGTTTCTGCTGATCTCTACATTAAAACATTCACTTTGATCTAATGTATCTAATGGAAGGATGTTTATCAGGTTGCTATGTGAGAAAATTTATAAAAAACTAGTACATTCCACAATACCCACCATTTAGGAACGTTAGCATCTCAGTAGACACTTTGCTTCAGGCTTGCTACTTGTGCCTCTTTTGAGGGTGGCATTTTGGTCCTTTAGAAATTGGGCTTTTATTAAAATGCAGGTAAGCAAAAGCCTTAAAATATGAAATAGGTGCGCCCTGATGTAGCTGATGTCAGTAATGGTGATGATGAGGGATACAGCCTGCCTGCTCATGAGTGGATTTTGCATTCTAATACTAATAATTTAAGTGCCTATTTTATTAGAAACTTCACTGGTTATATAAAAATGGAAGAAAGGAGTGCGAAAATAGCATTGTAGCACATCACTCGACCTCTTGCCTACACCATTGTTTCTGTTCATGGTTCCCTTTGCAACCAACCTTTTACTTTTTTTTTTAATAGGAAAAGAAAACTGGTGTCTGGCAGCCTCTGCGTTTGACTGTGCTTTAATTCACTATGCATCAGCAGGTGTCCAATACTCAATTCTTGATGCTTATATATTGTGTTTCATCTGCTGCCATCCTCAGAGCTAAAAAATGATGGTCCTCAGTTCAAGTTTTACATCTGTGTAGGAGAGCAGAAGTGTGAACTGCAAGTGCAGCTGGTACAGACCCAAGTGACATAGCTTTGATCTGGTTAGTTTCCAATTCCAGCTTCCAGCACCAGTTGTAGCCTCCCAGTATGAGGGAAGGCTCATACAACCCCTGCAGAAGGGGATTGTTCTGGGCTTGAGCTCAGCTCAGTCTCTTCCTCCCAAGCTGAGGTCTTGCTGCATTAATAGAATATACCTGATTTTCCCAAAAGCTCCAGTCTGAATGGCTTCTTATCTGGGTGCTCCAGGCATTCTAAGGGAGCATAAAATGGCTGTTGGGTACAATGGTGAAGAAGCAGTGATTTTTTAATTCTTTGTTTTCTCCTTCCATAATGAGATCTGACTTGCAGGTTGCCAGTATCTCTCTTGTACAGTGTGTGGGTAAAAGTGCAAGTGTGACAAGGATGGCTACAAATAATTTTACACTTAATTGTTTCTGATGCATGCAGGCTGTGCATATCTGATATTTGTGTTTTCTGTGTTGTGCACTCTTAAGGGAATTTCCTCTCCCTGAGAGAAGAGGGTGACTGCTCTGTCCTCTAAACTCTGGGAGGACTTGACCTGCAAGTCCTGAGGGCAATGTTGTCCCCATGCTTTCTTTCGCCTTTCCCGTATCTAAAATCCACAACTTTAAGGAAAAAGTAGTAATTTTATTTTGAATTCTTGCATGACAGTACCAAACACATAATTAGGTGTGGACATGTTAGAATTGTTTCAGGTTGGTCTATCCATGAAAATCTGCCCAGAAGCTTGACTTCTAGGAACAGCAAATAAAGAGCAATTAGGTACTCTTAGTTAAAAATACTTCTAAAACAAGTTGCTCTTGTAAGCATATTTGTTCATCACCACTTATCTGAATGTGTTGAGTTTATTGGAAATTAGTAATTGTTGAGTAATGGTGAAAAGGTGTCTTTCTGCTTTTACAATAAGACCAGTAACAGTTATTTAGAATACCCACATCCCCTCATCATGCTGCAATACCATTGTCACTTTTATCATAAAAATATCATGTATCTCTGTATATGAAAAATGTATTCTAGAACTACTCTGAATTAGTTTTTAATGTACTGTGACCTTGAATTGCCCCAGGATATTAATGCTAAATGATTACTTCTGAATGCTTTTTGAATAGCTGCACAGAGCAATTAAATGCACCATACATCACACATGACATAGTTAAACGCCTCTTCTGGTCAAGGAACCTAAACAGTTCTTTCAAATGATGGCAATTCCATATTACTAAAGATGGAAAAAAAAAAAAGAAGTAATTTGCCAGCATTAAGATAAGCATAACCTGGAAGAGGTTATAACTCTGACTGAGATGGAACAAAATAAAAAGATTTTCTTTATTTTGGTCTGCTAGGAAGATCACTGCAAAACCAAAGCACCATCACACTGCATTTTCTCTCTAGACAAAGGGAGCAACAGTAATAAATCCCTCCCTTTTTGAAAAGTTGCCATTCTTTTCCTGTAAAATAAAAGAATAACAAATATGGTTCATAAAACGGGTGTAAAATGTGGGCACTTCTATTACGTATGGTGTACTGCACAGCAGTTGATTTTAGAATGTGGACCGCCATAAATGTGATCTTTGCAAAACCTTCTAATAAAATTAGTGAAGTTTAGAAGTGATCACAGGGGCCAGGATTAATCTGACAACTGGAGCAAAAAGAGCCTTTTGCTTGGGTCACTGATTCAAATCCAGCCTGGTTACTTGAAAGTATGTGCTATTTCAGATGCAGTGGCAATTTCGGCCCAAGTCAGAGCAGACATATCACTCCTCTTGGTATTCTGTGGGTATAGAAGTTGAGTGTGACTGTTTCTGCGTGTTCTCAAAAATCAGCCCAATTGTTTATATTACACATCAGACACTGGTGACAACTGCCTGATAGACTCAACTTTCAGACTACCCCTCAGCACATGCTCCAGACCATTACCTCGCCTCTAGCCTGGTTCCTGGCAGCAATTCCTACCCTAAGGTGAAGCTGCAGCATCCCTGTCCTTATTTCCCTTCCCAGTTTCTCCCCTAAGCTCTGCTGAGGTTGAGATATCATCATGTGTCAGGCGAACCATCTAAACCACAAAGATGTTAATGGCAAATACATGTTGACCTTGAAAATAACTCTTGAGTAATTCCAAGAAATTGAGCCAGGTCCTGGAAAAATATAATGAAGCATATATAGAGCATTCTTAGTACAAAATTTCCAGCTTTTGCTGGTGTTTTTTTCTCAAGTTTGGGAGTGGGATGGGTTGTGTGTGGTGATGTCCAAAGGATGAGAAGGGTTAAGGCAGTAGTGTAAAGCTCTGGCAAACAGGGCAGGTTTGGGAACTTGGTTTTGTTAGCTGTGTGCTACAGAGCCCCAGGGCATTTCTGGGGAAAGGCAGTGGTGGGCAGGCAGAGAAGATGATTGCTAGAGGCAGCAGATCATTACAGCAGTCCTGCAGCACAAGAGAAACCCAGAAGGGGTATGTTAAATTAGAAATTCATTTCTCTCCATGTGTGCTTTAAGTTCTGTACACTGAGAAGAAACAATCCAACAACCTCCAGAAGAAGATGCTGGGGGAGAATAGGGACTGAGAGCCACCATTCTTAGGGGTATTGCTGATTCAGCTCTAAGGCAGTTTTCACTGCATGTTTTCAGTGTGAGGAAGCTCACTGTTGAATGACTGGATTAGAGTGTGAAGACAAGCTATATGTGCTTTATAAAAGGAGAAAAAAGATTTTATGGTAAAACAGATTTGATGCTCCCGTTACTAAAATCAGCTGCTATGCAGTGAAATCTGCATTATGGCTGCCCCATATCAGCCAGTGAGGATGTAGGTGTTAACATCTTTGAAAAGTTTGACCATGAACTCATGGTCAAACCAGACTAGACTAGCCCAAGGCAAGCAGAACATGCATGACTGGCACTTGCATGGCAGGTAATCCAAGCTGACACTGACCTTGACAAAATTACATGACAATATTTTTACTAGAGGAAGCTGACCTTGAGTTTCCCAGCAGTGTTAGATTCCAGCAGGCTTCTCTGCAGTGTGAGGACAACACGGTCCTGTTCTTTCCATTGCAGAGTTTGGAAGTGTTTGGTGTGGTCAGCACAACTGCCTCTCCCTATTCTGTCCCTGGTCTTTGTTTGGTATCACCTCATGGCCTTTGTGGCTAGACTGGGACTTGTTTTTGCAGTCATATGTGGAAAAGAAAGTGTTCTGGGGAACATTTCTTGTTTACTACTATGCAGAAGGGGCAGTGACTGTCATAAGCTATATATGCAGAATACCTGGGGAGAAATTTTCCAGAGACAAGGAGGAGGAGGAAAGACTGATGTCCTTGAGCTGCCTCTGCTTCACTAGAAGATGGCAACCTTTGCTGTCTAACTGGTGCACTCTGTGCACCTCTGTCTGCCACAGAATCCTCCAGAACACATCCTTTTTGTAGGGACTCCAATAGGATTGGGCTATATTTCATGACTTTGACTTAGTTTCCCCACCCTGATTTGATACCAATCTTTTGCTTTGTTAATCTGAAAAAAATCAAGTCAAACCCAAACAAAACCCAGCAGGATGCATTTTAAAGTATTATTTAATCGATGAAGACGTCAATGATAAAGATGTAATTTCATTGTTAATTGCTTCTTTGGAAAATGTAAAGCTTCATGAAATGTGATTCCACATATTAGGCATCAGACAAGAATAAACAAAAGGTAGAGATTACTAGAAGCTTTTTTTTTTCATAGGACATAGTCAGATTGTAAATCACTTTTTTTTAGCCTTAAATTAGAGAAACAGCTTCTGAGAGGGCAGGTTTTTCTTACCTGAAGTTTCATAGAAGTTTCTGGTGTGATGATCTCCATGCACTCTGGAAAGGTTGGTACTCATTGCTTTAAAAAAAAAAAAAAAGTAAATTAATCTGTCTTTTCTTCTGTCATTTGTATTCACTGTATGCAACCTTCTTTGGGGGCTGTGCAGTCCAAAGGATGGAGCCATGACAGGAATCTCTATGAGCAACAGGGAATCTCTTTCCTGTTGTTTATCTGGCAGAATGACAAAACCAGTCTTTCTCATCTTTCTTCATTAATTTCTCTCTCTGTCCTATAACTCTGTGTAGAATAATTAGTTAATGGGACTAATTCTGTTTTCATTTACACTAATGCCATTATGTATGATACCTGATGACATCAATGAAATGAAATAAACCTGAAGAAACTGCTGAGGTCAGAATCACAGACAGTATTTGAAAACCAATAAGTGCAATCTTTCATCTGGGATCTGGAGTCATGTGATTTTTTCTGTATTTCCTATACATTCCCAGTAACTACTTCTTTGCCCCCTTTTCTCTGGGTATAGTCAGCACTGCTTAATGCTATTATCTCAGTTTTGTCTCTGTTCAATGACATTATTACATTGTTCAACCTTATTATTCCATAAATTCAGCCACTTTGGTGACGGATGGGCAGTTATGATGCTTAACTGTACCACAACACTAGCATTGCCCAGAACAAAATGAATTTGGTCTTTCTGCTGTTCTGCAACTGTTTGGCAGTTTTGAAAAGCAAGAAGAGGTCATTGTTCTGTAGCTATCAGCAGAAGCTTTCTGGGGTAAGACAAAGACCAATGGTTTGATATGTAGGAACTCTATTGGAGTAGTCTTGCCCAATTACTTTAAAAATGAATTTTGATATATTTTCTGTATTTTTGGTAGGTCACTTTAATGTAAACTTTCAAATTAAGTCTAGCTTTCTTGTGCTTTAAAGTTAACAAAATTCAGCTAAATCCCGCATTTACTCATTTTTTCTCGGACATAGTATATTTTTCTAAAACTATTTTCAGTCTGAAGTTTATTTTTAATACTGGTATTGGCTTCACTTCTACATATCATTTTTTATCTCCTAAGCTATTAAAACTTTATTATTGTCATTACAGTAATGTGGTGACCAGAACTGAACACAAAACTCTCAACTCCCTGCCAGACCCTTATATAATAGGAGAACAATGGATGAATGTTGTTAATTTTAAATGCAAAATTATAAATCAATTACAGTGATGGCAAAAGCCCTTCGTGACATGCCACAATTTACTTTCAAAGACATTTAAACCTATTTCACATGCTGAACAATCTGTAATAAATTATGATTTTTTTTTCTCCTGAAATGAAGCTATAATTATGACAGTTGAATTCTTGTTCTGAGAAATAAGGTGGCATTTAATTCCTTGAGAACAAATGACACTCACAAAAGAACAGTTAATTATTCTCAGCTGCAAAAAAAAAAAAAAAAAAGTGGGGGTAGGGAGAGAAAAAAAAAGTATGAAAGAGAATGTGGTAGCACTTTATATGAAGTGTCTGTTAATGAATCCTTAACGAAAGCTGTACTGCAATTGAACTTTGCTTGGTGTCCATGTGATTGAGTGACAATCTTTAAGTCCAACCCTTCCCATAAAATCAAAACCACATTCAGACAAGGGGTACAATGAAAGGATGTATCTTCAGGAAATATTACATCTCTGTCAGCAAACCTTCAATATGCAAAGAACAAAATGCAAAACAGACAGCTAAGTCATCTCTGCTGTTTAAAGCCCTGTTGTAATTGTACCATGGTACAATTAGTCCTAATACTTCTTAATTTCCATGCTTACTATTAGAATAAGATGAATCATTTTGCCTTGTGCCAGTATTCACAGAGCAGTAAAGAGGAGTGCTCCTGACCAGTCAGCTCCTTCACCCTACAAATGTGTGGCCCCCTGCTTCACTCTTGGTGCAGGTGTGGGTCCTGCTCTCATCGGTGGGACCACACAAGGGTCACAGGATAAGGGACTTCCTGGACACAGAGCTCCTTCCCTGGAAGTTCTGATCACCCCAATTTCCTGTTACAGCTTTGCAGAAAGCAGTGCACAGCTGAATGTTGCAGCATCTCACGTTTTCAATTCTTGCTGTCTTGGTGAAGAGTTGTCAGCCTTGTTAATCTGCTGTCCTTCCTCAGGGAAGAGACACGTTCCAGAAGGGCGATACTAAGTGGAATACCCCCATCCTTCTTGGTTCAATTAAGATTTGTGAATTGGCTAATTTGGGGGCTCTCTAAAGTGCAGTTGGAACAACACAGTTGCATGTAAAACAAGGCCTAATGCACTGAGTTGCATTAATGTTAAATCAAAGATGATTGGATTAATTGCTGTTTCATTTTATCTTCCGTGCATGTGTGATGCTGGCAGAATTTCAGAGCTTTTAGAAAAATTGATTGAGAATGCTGTGGAAACAATATCAGCAAAAAGACTCATATGAAGTCTTTTTGCTCTCTTTTAAGGGGTATACAGTCTGAAATTTGGAGGATATAATGTATTTCTTAATATCTGTATTTTTTATGCTGCTCATAAAATGTATGAAAATTAATTGATCATACAGTATGTGAGGTACTGGATATGGCAACTGCCAATTATTCCTCTGAGAGAAAGCAGACTTTTCATCAGGCTTTCACCACAACAAAGCAAAAAAAACCCTGCCTGATTTCTTATGTGGAAAAAGAATATATTGTTACTAATGTAAGAGTACACACTCTTAAATATTATGCACATACTTTTAACTTTGTCACCTTTATATTCAAATCTGCCAAAATCCCTTGGTAGAACAACATAATAGAACAGTGTTAGACCCATGAGGAAACTCACACACTTTGGTATTTTATTTTATTTGTCTGCTCAGTTCTGATAGCAAACAGAAGATTTATTAATGCAATGTAAAATATTCACTGGCAGGTAAAAGTAATTCTGTTAATGAACATGATTAAAACAGCAGCTGGAATATGGAAAATGCAGCGTTTGCAAGATCCATGGAATTAATAGACCTTAAAATACTTGGGAAATCAATTAAAATACATCTTCAAGATTACAAAAATCACTGTGCATGTGTTTAACTTGAAAATTAACAATAAAAGAATAAAACCCATACTTCCTCAGCAAGAACATTTCAAAGTGCCTTTTCCTGACCACTGCAGAGCTTGCAGAAAGATTTGGGGAACTGATATTTTTCCATGTCTTTTAATTGGGAAGGTACATTGCCAGTGAGAGCTCAAAGTAGTTGGAAGCTTGCACTTCCCCCTTGTCCTCCCTTAGGGCATTCTCACACTGACTATGTATTTTCTGTATTTATAAGGTTATTTATATCCCTGCATGTGGGATAAATGCTCATTAAAGTTACTTTGCTGCTTCTGCACCTGGACTTGTTGGCAAGGGCTGGATGCTCCCAGGCAAAGGAGGCTGGGTGCAGAGTGGTGGCCTGGCCTCAGGGTGATGTCCCCACTGTCCTTGGCCCCATCCCACCTCCACCACCTGAAGACAGCAGGGCAGATCAGTGTTGGGATCAAGTTGGTGGAGAACAGGACCCGCGTCCCTGATTCACTGCTGGTGACACCATTGCCCTGCCCTCGAGCTGTGGGGGCAATGTCTGTGCCTGGGGAGCATCTGCCCTCCTGACTGCACCAACAGGAGCACAAGCCCTAGCACCAGAGGCTTTCTCCTCACTAGAGGAGAAAGCAGGAGCTGGAAGAAGCGTCATATTATACAGGTGCTTTGTTCAACAAATTTCTGTGTCAGGTTTGGCTCCTGGGTGGGTCTTTGGTGAGGGAGCTGTGGGGCAGTGGGGACACGGTGGGTGCTCCCTTCCCTGGCTGTGCAGCCAGAGCAGCCATTTCAGGCACAGGCTGGACCAGCCCAGCCCACCACCACTGCATCATCCAGCCAAATGAGGCTGGGTTTTGACAGGACCACTTGGTTTCCCTCTGCTTCCTTGAGGCTGGCTGCCTCACAAGTGTAGGAAACACTTTCCCAGACAATCTAATGTGGTGGGTTTTTCTTAACTAAATGTATTAGCAGATTTTTTTTTACTCTGTGGATTTTTAATGCCACTTTCTCTTTGTGGGCTGTGTGTTACTGTAGAGCTCTATCCCTGTGAAACAGGAAACTGGTCTGTGCTGCTCTTTCTCATGTAGTCAGTACAGAAAAATTATGGATGTGATTGTGCTTTCATTTACAATTCTTGAGTCTTCCAGCCTTTCTTGGCTCCTGCAGGAGTGAATATAATGTTCTGGAAAGGTGAAGATGCAAGGTGATATCCCTTGGTAATTGACATTCCTGGTCCACCACAAACAGTAAAACACATCCCTATGCCAAACTATTTATTTGTTTATCCAGAGATAGGATCACTTGGGGAAAAAACAATGAAACAAACACTAGGAATTCCCTTTTCAATCACTTATGGACCTTGAAACATAATCACCTTCCCTTTAGACATGCTGCAGATTTGGGGGTTTTATTTACCTGATTATTTCACTGATGATCTAAACCTGGCAAATCTGGGATAAGTTTAGCATATTTCCCTACTGTGGTAATATCAGATGCAATCTTGGTTTAGTCACCAGATTTTGGATCTGAATTAGTGATGAAAGTATTTGATACAGTAGCAGGGATAACAAACAAAGGCCAATTATTATGGAGGAATAAAGAACCGAACAAATCTAGGATGAATCTCACCATAAGCAATATGGTGCATTATATCCACATACACATTCCAATGCATAAGAACCAGATTGCTGTTTCATAATCCAGCCCATGTCAAACTAATACAAAGTACAGTATGCAGAGAGTATTTTGAGACAGTTACATTGAAAGTGAGAGGACAGTGGTGCTTAAGGGAAAAGAGATTTACAGATTTCTTCTCTTTAAAGAACAATTCACTTACATATATTTCCAGAAGAGATGTGAATTTGAGGATCCTGTCTAGGCGAGAAGTAATTAGTGGATGTCTGGTTGCCAGGCCTTTTTATTTCCAAAATTTTTGAGAAAAGCAATGAGAAAAAGGTTATGAGCACAAGGAGAGTGTTATTGAGACTGTTGTCTCAATCACCAAAGGAACATAAAGAGCTGCAGAAAATCTTTAGTCCATTTATCATTCAAGAACTTGGATTTGAGCCTGAAAGAGATGCCTGATTTTATAATGCATTCATTACTCCCTGATTGTTGGTGTAAAACAATGGACTATCTGCTCTATGCCAATAGCTAAGTCAGAATTGTTTGGAGTGCAACAGGATCTGAAAGCTGTACTGACATCAAGCAGTTTCCTTAAGAGTATCAATGATCTAGTACTTCAGGTGACAAAAATGTAGTATTCAAACATCAGTTGCTCTTCCAGGGAATTTTTTTTTGAATGAGCATCTTGGTCCTTTTCCATGAGAGACCCCAATTAAAGGAGATTGATGTATTTTTCTGCTTGTAAAAAATAATCCAAATAACTTTATCCTTTTAATGCTTTTCACATACAGTGAATCCCTTATTTATGCAAACATGATGAAAAGGAATTAGAGTGAGATAGAGTGTGCACCTCCTAATGAATTTCACAATATATCCTGCATTTCCCATTCAAGGAATGAGGAAGGTGAAATACACAGAAGGCTCAAGAGCTGCTAAAGTCCTCAAGTTTCTCTGAAAAGTGGATTCGCCATGAGTTTTCTTTCCATTTATACTTCCTCTCCCAAAGAAGATGCAGAAGGTCAGATCTGTCATCAAACCATAAATAAAAGTGCCTGATCTCATGGAGAAGGAAGCCCTGGTGAGCAGGGTATGAACCTCAATGGACCATGTTAAAGCCCAGGCTCCTTCCTTCCAGCACATACTGCAAGGGATCTTCTCTTTACTCTCAAACTACCCCTAAGAGTGGAAGTCTTTAAGAATATGAGAAATGTTGCTGTTCATATTCATCATCATTCAGTCTAAGAATCATCTAATCATACCAACATAGAGCAGTTTGGGTAGGAAGGGATCTCTGGAGGTCATCAATCCAACCTCTCAGAGGACTAATGAAGTCATGCTGCTCAGGGCTGCATACTCCCCTGTCCTGAACACCTTGAGGATGAAGGCTCACAGACTCTGGGCACCCTATCCCAGTCTTTGACCACTGTTATGGTAGAAGGAAATTCTACAATGAATCAGAATCTGCCATGTTCCAGCTCATGTCTCTTGCTGCTCATCCCATCACTGCATACCTCCAGGAAGAGTCTTGCTCCCATCTTCTCCATACCTTCCAACACAGAGAGCAGCAAAGTCTCCTCTGAGCTCTCTCCTCTTGGAAATACTGCTTCTATCAGGGAGTGTGTGACAACATTTTTCTGGGAATAAAAGCATGATTTCCATATTCTGTCTATAGTTTGTCCTCAATTGCTATTCCAAACTACTTTGGAAGAAGTTAAAATCTTGTTATAGCCATAGCCTACCTCTTTAAGCTCTTTGAAGCTCTTGCTACCGCTTGTTCAGTTCAGGTTGATCTCTTAATGTTTCTGCTTAGGTGAGCAATGACTATACCAAACACATAGTGATTTTTCAGAATGGTGGTGGAAAGACAAAATATGAGAAAGAGCAATAATTTTGGGTTGGACATAATATTTTACTCAATTGAAAAAAACTTTTCTCTTGTCATTAATCAGGAGAAGTAATCAAAGACCTTAAAAGATAAAGGAAGAAAAGAAGCAGTGGTCAGTCTCATGCAGCCCTGTGTTGAAATCTTTCATTAAGATGTCATCCTGGAATACTTCAATATTTTCCAGCTTTTTAAAACAAAATTTCAACTGCATTTGTCAAAAATGTATAAGATGTTTTGACTCACCCTGCTTCCATTTTTTCAGTCAATAAATCATTTGCCTGGAAGATGTCAGTCAACTACTGACTTTTTAGGAAGTGCCAGCTCATGTGCCAACAGCAGCACATGGGCACATGGCTTTTGGTCTCTGGAACTATCTTTGGAGTCTTTTTTAGCCCTTGACATGTCTGCTTTTGAGTTCCATGCCAAGAAGACACCTTAAAGCATCTAGAAAATTAGAAATACTGAAAATGGGAACAACTTTTCAAGTAGAGGTGCAACCATAGTGGATATTTGTAAAGAATTCCTACAGCATTCTTGGCATCTGGCTGGCAATTTCATATAATCAGATCTCTCCTTTAGTTCCTGTTATGTTAATTGATTGGTTTGTAGTTCTGAAAAATTGCAGCTCACACTCTGTTCAGCTTCCAGGTTCAGGCTCATTGTTTTAAAAACTGCACCGTGCAATATGGAAAGCTGAGCTTTTTAATGCAGGTTTTAACAACTGCAGTTAAATTATTTGGGGTGGGGGAAAAGACATATCCAAGGATAACACCTGTTTTGATGCAATTAAAGCCCTACAGCAGTATGTGGATAGAATACTTCCAGAAAACCTTGCTTTGTAGAGTTTAAAATGATTACAGGGCCAAAGGGGTTGCAAGTAGTTAGTCCCAGGAAAATAGATTGGAAATGATGGAAACAGATTGATTTCAACTATTGCCAAGGTGTAATGGAAGGTGTGTGATGGTGGCATTTGAAGATATAGAAGAGCAATTAGAGAGGCAGGTGCTGCTCATGCTGAAACTTGCCTGTTGTGGTGTACACAGCCTGAAGTAAAACTGCTGGTGCAATGCAGCAGCTTTAAAACAGGATCAGTTAAGTTATTTTATTTTTAAAAATGATTAAAAGTGTCATTGGTTCCTCTGTCCCTTCCTGCACTGGTGTCCCTTAGCAACTGTCTTTGTGAAAGTCATAAATTTAAAATAAATCAAATACAGCACAAGTCTCCCCAAAGCAAACTAAGCTTCCCATTTATTTCTTTCCAAGTGCTCTCCTGCAGCAAACAAGTGCAGTTCTTAAATCTTTACAACTCAGCCTGATGTTTTCCTAGAGAACATGAGGAGAAAATGTAGGACCCTGCTTGCAGTGAGATTTTCCCCCCCTTGTCTTCTGGATTGGCTTGGCATTCACCCTGAGTCTGGCTTAAAGCATAATATTTGAGTGCCCCAGACTTGGGTATTGTGCATCCTATTTCTTTCCTCTTCCCACACTCCAGACTGGTCACGTCCTCTCTGCTTCCAAACTCCAGTCCAGGTGGACAGGGCAGAACTTGAAGCCCTGTGTTGGGAGGAGATTAAAAGCAAAGGAAGGGGGGAAAGGGAATATGGTGTGGGAAGCTAGTGTGGGAGAAAGGGAGGTGCCATCAGTGCTCCAGGGTAGGAGAGGCTTTGGTGCATCAGGGAGCGCTTCTGCTGCCAAGGCTGCAGGAGCTGGGGTACTTGAGGTCTGGACAGCACAGTGCAGACCCTTTTTGTCAAAAACTTTGAGAAATCTATGCAAAAATAGCCATGTAGCTTCTGCCCTCCCTAACGTTTGTGTCTGCAGCCAGGCACTACTCACTGTTTACTACTCGCTGTTTATTCACACAGAGAACCACACTAGAAGTTGTTTACAGATTTAGTCTCAAAAGTTAATTCAAGAGCTTTACAAAACCACTAATACCACCATCTCTTAATACTATAATGAACTGCTGTAAGAAGTGTGAAGTTTTTGGATAATATACTATCAATGGAGTATGCTAATAAAAAATAGAACCCAACTAACAAAAAAGAAAAAGCCCTCCAGAAAAGTCCCACTAACCCCCTGTTTGGATTTGCTCCAACCACACATGAAAATCTTTGTATTAAACCCAACCTCTGGAAACAGTCTGTTGTATCAATTGACAGTGAAGAAGGAAAGTAGGAAAAGCACGTGCTGAGAGCTACTCTCTCCTCAGTCTAATTTTGGATAATTTTGTGCTTCACTTGCTCTGAGCTTAGCTTGACTTTGTTATATCCAGTTGTTTCAGCAGTGGGAAAAGGCAAGATTAAGATATCGTCTCTCCAATTAGAAAAATCCTGGGTGGAAAAATATGTAATGGCTCTGCTGTTAGGTAGGGTGAAGGGGTCACTGGCTAGATTAAGACAGAATGAACTAAATTTTTCTGTGATAGTACTGTGTTGGTTTTGTTAGAGTTAGGGCAGGGATTGTTTTGCCCCAGTATGTGTTGCTTCCTCCCTTCTTTAATGAATTAGAGGGATCTGTCAGGGTTTAATCCAATTACTGATGACATTGGAGAAAAGAGCAGCAGAAGTGGGCTGGATAGAAGAAATGTATTAACACAGAAAAAAATTCTCATCTTTCCCCAGATCAGTGAGCAGAGAACAATTGGAATTGTCAAGCGCCTCTTCTTTTGGTTCTTCAAGTAATTTGGGGTTAATTGGTCCATTTGTAACCATTTAGCTGATAAAAACACAGTAAAGAACTTCTGGTTGCAGTTCTTAACATGAATTGAAAGCAACTTTTTTTTTCAGTCCAGTTTGCATAAGGCTTAAAACATAATGATAGAAAATGCAGTTTGGGTTAAAAGAGGTGTCCATTATGAGCTGTTTGCAAGACTCCCATGAAATAAAGAGAACAGAGTTATCCAGAGCCACCAGGAAGTTTGCTTCCAAGGGTTTCAAAAGGGATTATTTAAAAGGAGAAATATTTTTAATATGGTTAAATTGTTCATTCTGTTAAAATGAACCATTTTTAGTTGTTAAGTTGTTAAGTTAATGAACCATTTTAGTTTAGTTAACAGATTGCTGCCCTGGTGTATTTAGAATTTTGCTTGGCTCTGTATGTGGGTTGTCTGGTGGGACTGATGGTTTTTGTTTCTACTTCTTGCTTAGGTCAGGCAGCTACAAGAATGAAAAGTTTGAGCAGTTGCACAAATGTGCATAAATATCCATTCAAAATGCATGCGTGTGACTTTCCCATTTTTCTTTCCCTTGTGGGGATATCCTGAGTCAAGAGATGCACAAATGCTGACAAAAAATGAGTGCTCTGATATTTGTCAGTGCTGCTGGGGTTCACATGGCTTTGCTCACCCTGGCCCCCTCAACCAACCTTCCTGTTCCCTGAATGGTTTAAACTGGGATTCACCCCCTAATAGGGCTGTTTCCAACAGCTGTAATTGCTTAAGATATGCAGATCTCTTATGCCCAAGATCAACTTGACCACCCTTTGAAGTCACTGGGTCCCACGGGGGTATGAAGCCGTGAAAAAAGTAAATCCCAAGGCAGGTCTGGGGAAGGTGTTTTGCCTTCCTGTCACGGGCAATGGTCTGACTGTCATGTCTAGAATTCACTGCTGTGACTTTGGCAGTTTCAATTTAATTCATAGGTGATAATGAGGCTGGTACAAGCCCACGGAAGAGGTCTTTTTGTGGCTGTGCTGCCTCTTTTAGACAGCTGGTAAAAAATGCATTTTGTATTTATGACTGATGTCTGTTCTGTTACTATATTTAAAGGCTAATAGACTTTTAGATATACTGCCTTAGCCAGCAGGATTTAACTTCATTAGTTTCGAAACAGGAGAGAAATGTTAGCTACTGTGCAGTCTTTGATTATGCTCTGGGGAATTTACTAGGGTTAAATTAACCACAGGGGAACTCTACTCTTGTTCTTTGAATGCCTGTGAAACATATTGTGAAATACAGGAGAAAAAATATTTATAATTTTGAAATGTAAAAACTATAAAGTTCATCTTACATATAATCCCTAGTGCACAGTAAGTTCTGTTTACTTGGTCTACTTGCAGCATTTATGTTAACTATACAATTTATTTTATGTTTTGTTTTGGCTTATAAAAAGTCACACCACCAGCAATAAGATCTGACCATAAAGGGACATTCAGAAAACTACTATTTCACCAGACTCAGTTTAAATTCAGGAGGGAGATAATTTATCCACTAAACATCCTGCCTTATCCACAGCATCACTGGAGAATTACTCTCCAGAATCACTTTCATCTCCCAGCTGCTGACAATTTAGCAGTCCTTCTTGCCTTTAATTAATCTCTTTGAATCTACATGTATAAGGTCAGTGTCAATGACTTTGGCAGAATGAGCAGAAATTTTTTCCAAAAAATACATTTTGGGAGACACGGGGTCATTGCAATCAAAAGCCTTTTTTAACAGGTTTTTTTATTTTATACTTGGAAAATATGAACAAAAAGTTTGTTTACAATTTCATATATCAACAAAGATTTCAGTAATTTCATTTCTAAAAATGAAAATTATCCAGTTTTGGTTTTCTTTTCATATGATGATTTTTTTTAATCTCCTCATTCCACTAATTTCAAATGGAAAATTAAGTGTGGAAGACAGAAGTAAGGAATTAACACATCTAAATGAAGAAATCTCCTTTGCTTCCTCACAGAAGATTTCGCAAAAAAAATCATAAAAAATACTGTGAAGTTTTTTTCTTCCATTCAGCCTTCCTAAAAATGCTTCCCTCTTTTGGACTGAAAAACGAGTTCAAGAAAATATGAAAATCCATGCTTTTAAAATTAGTATTTTTGCATTGCCAAACCCAACCTAATCTTTAAATCAACATGAACTTTCTAAGCAATGCAAAAGAAACACAATTTCACTGTTCAAAAATATTGTCAAAATAAATTACACTGGTAAAAATTTTCCTTTGTTTTCTCCATTTCTTAAAGTGCACTTTTCTTAAAGTAGGATTTCTCTCCAACAGGTATAGAGCCTGATGAGGAGCTGGATTCTGCATGAGACTGTGAAAGAAACAGGGGAAAATGTATTTCTTCTCAAATTGCATATATTGCCTAATGCAGAAATATCTACCTAATCCCTAGACTGCTCCTTTTTTTAAGTAGAGACACTTGCTACAATTTTACTACCTTTTCTCTTGCCTGATCTTCTACTAAAATCTGAAGCAAACAGTCCAACAATCTTCTCACATATGAAAACCAGAACCCTAAAAACCAGATCTGTGTGTAATCCTGTGGAAGAAATGTGGTATGTGCTTGGATCCTCCACAACAGGTGGATGCAGACTCTGCCTGGCAAAACCAGGACATGTCTCACATGGCAATACCTAGCAAAAGGAAAATCTCAGCATGAAGGACTGACCTATTCTCTGCCAGTGCTGGGGAGATTGTTCTATAGCAATGCAGATGAAAGCCAGTCAGGTGCAGAGAGAGCATGGGTCTAAAGATTTCTAATCTGTGCTATTTAAGCATGTTGGGCTAGTTGCATGCCTCCTTCCTTTAGTTATCCTTCTGCATTTTTGTAGCATCTCTAATTTCTTGTGCCCTTTTTGGACAGAATTCACATTGCACTTAGCTTTTTACCTAATGTTTATCCATTTATGGCTGCCAAAAAGATGGTATTTCACCATTTTCCAGACTACAGGATATAAAGAATTTGGCTGCCATTTTCTCCTGTTGGGGTAATAGGAGATGCTTCTGGCAGTCTTCATCCACACCTACACTCCTATTTCAGTACAATATCCTTTCAGCAGCATGCAGGCTTCAGACTAGACTTGGCAATCCTCTTTTCTGAGAAAAGGCAAACCACAATACCAAATGAGAAAAAAGAGGACAGCAATACATTTTTAAGAGTAATTTGGATGGTCTGGGGTAGTTTATGACTTCATTGTCATTATTTCAACCTCACACATGCCTGTAAGGTAGGATGTACAATATTGTTTCTAGTCTAGAGATGGAAAAACAATTAGTTGATTTAATTCAGTCCTAAAGAAGAATGATTTGACACTTGAGCTTCAAACCAGAACTTCATTATTCCTCGTTTTATAAGGAGTCTGTAGCTGCAGCTCAAATAACATACCTTTCCCTATAGTGCCCCTGCACAAAGAATAAAAAATTATCAGAAAAAATCTCGTCCTTGACCTGGAAACCAGAGACTTTTAAGAGAAAACCTGCAAAAGATGGGAGTTTGTTATGTAACAGCTTTTCAAAACAAGAATAGCCCTAATTTACTCTACATTCGGTTAAAAACCCAGTGAAAAGATAGGGAAAAAAATCTTTCAGCAGGGCACATTGTGAAAGAGAGATATAATAGGTGGAAGAGAGCAGAAAAATAGGATAAACCACAGGAGAGAATGAAGATGTATGTGAATGCGATGTATTGTAAGATAAAATGATCTATGAACTTGGGTTATGTGTGCTATTTAGAAATAAAGACACTGGAATACAGAGGCCAGAATGGATGACTAAGGGATACAAAGGGTCAGCTGGGATACAAAGGTATGTGTGCAAGAAAGAAAATGGTCAGTATCAAGCCTTATCAGAAAGATACTGGGATGAAGTTAAGACAGTGTAACAGAAAAGAACAGTGAAAGAAGAGACTGTGAAAAGAGTACCAACTATGCTAAAATAAATATTTCTTTTTTAGATGCTGGAGAGCGATATGGTCATGTAATCTGCATATTGCCATCACAGTTGCTATAGTGAGTGTAATGTACTGTATTTTTTTACCACCAGGGAGACTGTTGCAACAGACAGGGAGCTACATTAGGAAGTTGTGCTTAACAAGTCATGTGTGATTTTACTGTCAAACTGCAAAGTGCTGTTCTCCTATGGAAGAAGACTGTGAGTACTTTCGAGGAGTAGATAAACACCACATGATGCAGCTTTCTGGGAAAAACAGAATCCTTTGAAGCATTTCCAGCAAAATCCTTGGAGAGGCAAAGCATATTTTCAGATGCATGATTCTAGGTTAAACAGCTATGTCCCCCACTTGTTTACAAAGCAGCTCGACAGCTGCTGTGAGCCACTGGCCCCCTTTGGACAGACAGGATACATTTGGACCTGTCACAGTGAGCCACAGTGTGCCTTTGCTGCATTACTCTGTGAAGATCTCATCCGAGATCTGCTGCTGGCAACACTAAAAGCTTTGAGAGCAGCAGATAATTAGTTTTACCCTCACTGTAAGCTTCCTTGCTGCTTTTGACTCTGAAATCTGGGGAAACGTTTTTAGTGGTGGAATTTGTCCTGGGAAAGCTGCACCCTGCTTTATACATGAGGAATATAATATAAAAAGAAAGACAAGCAGGTTGTTGACTGAGAATGGGCCTTCTAATAGAAGAGAAAAAAAGACCTGAAGTCTGTTTGAAGACAGAGATGCAGTGTCGAGATTGAAAATAAAAAAGTTACATTAAAAGAGCAGAGCAAAGGTGGTGTTATATCTGTCCTTCAACATTTGGAAATCAGTCTGAGAGATGCAGCTCCTGGGCTGTGTAGCCCAACCATATCTCCTGAAAGTGAAACACGCCCAAGCCAGGACACCATGTAAACACCAACAGGACAGCCTGTTTTGGAGAGTAGGGGCAGAGTTTTAAATTTCACCCTACAAATGAAGACACGTACCTCAGCATGGCCCCGCTCCTGTGGATGGATGATCTAAAGGTGACTTGGTAAAGTCAGTGCACCTCTCTACATCAGAGGGGAACTGCTGGTCCCAGAACAAGGCAATTCCCCTTTTCCTGTCATAGCCATGCTACTGCTGGGGAGAGAGAGGGAAGCAGGACAGTAGCAGCACAACTGGACAGGGTCACCTGCCTCCCACTGCACCTCTCAGCAGTGTGTACCTGCTGGCACAGCCTAAGGATGGATTAAGGGAAAGGTCTGGGGCCATCTTAATGCTCTGCTTAGTTTTCCTGCTAAATTGGTCATGATAAATTCTTGTTATAAAATATTGCTTGTCCAGCAGCTCTTTTGCATCCCCCTTACAAAGGCCACAGTGGTCCTTTACCCTACGTACTATGCTATTTGATAACTTTTGGCCTATAAAATACCCCAATGTAAGTACTGCTGCTTGCCACTGTGCAACATATTCCTATGCTCTTCTTCCCCAGCAATGTTTTCCCTTGAACCAAGGCAAAAGAAATTGGTAGAGATAATAAATCTCTCTCTCTTCTGAAGAGGGTGGCAGCAGACCCTCTGCCTCTGAAACCCACACATCACAGGTGGCTGGTCCCTTGCAGTCAGCAGCAATATTGTTTGCTTTGCCCTCGTTACCAGAGACTGGTCACAGCAAAAATTATTACTGATGGCATCTGACAGTTCTACATCATGTTTTGACATTAGCTTTTAGTTACTGGTTCTTTTTTAATAGCTGCTGGTGTGTTCAGTCAAATACCTGTCTGTCACCACAATCAGACAGACCTTAACGTGCCTGTGTCGTGGAAGAGGACCTCAGCATCTTTCCAGCACTTTATTATAGCCCCAGTGTAGCTTTTTATCACAAATTCCTCACGCGTCGCTGTCCCTGCTCCACCACAGAAATCTTCTGAGTTGGCAGCTCCGATGTCTGCTGCTATTAATCTTCTCCATGCTGTGGAGAGCAGGTGATTTATGGCAATTACCTGCTCTGATGCAGCAGAGCTCAGGTGAGTTGGGTTGGATCATCATTGCTGGTATGAGTTTTGTCCCCAGGCAGCCCAAGGATGCAAAACATGCCTCTGTACACTTTTTATTTACTTTCCCCCATGTTGGTTTTGCATGTTCTGGTTTTTAGTAGTGGGGGGAGGGTGG